>JAANYP010000967.1:140445-374907 GCA_020465985.1 Centrapalus pauciflorus
TAGTGGTAGGGGAAACTCATCACAGAGATGAGTTCTCCTACTTCATCAAAACAGTGTGAGGAACTTGAAATATCCACACTATATTCCCTATTTGAATGGTATCAGCTTGCATACCATTCTCAGACCTGTGACATTCCACACTGCTTTGTTGACAGCTGTGAGGGAAACAACCGAAATGTCAACAGGCCTCATGTCCCAGATTCCGGACCAATCCTTGGCCACTGTGTTTCTTCCCACATTGTAACATTTCTCTCTTAGGATTTTTGGAAAGAAGATCTTTCAGAACACACATTCTGGCTATTTTTGTTGTTTATCAGCCGGTTTAGCAATTATTATTTTTGATGAATCAACAGCTTGGTGGATGCGTTTCAATAGCCACCGCTTTTGGCTGTCTCTTCTTTCCTCCTTTTTAGGAGGACAGATGTCAAAGAAAGGGCGCTTGATGGCTTTTGAGCTTCCACAGTGTTTGGGGAAACTTATTCCCATTTTCTAGTTTTTTTGAGCAATGACTTGCCCTTGCCCCTACTGGATTGTGATTTTTCTGATGCCTATCAGCATTAATCACTGTGTTTGCGTTTTGAAAAGCTTCTTCTTATTTTAACACTAGTTTACACTATGATTTAAACAACTATTTGCATCCACAGCAGTTTGTTTAAATGAGACTACCCTTGTTGAAACCAAGCTGCTTACTCTTGAAAAAACTGTTTTCCAATTGCTTCGCAATATTAAAACGGCTTAACATGCTTTTCCCATCCGTTTGGACTCAGAACATGGTTTGTTCAAAGGTTTTTTAATCTCCACAACTTCAGTTGGACATGTTTTCCTTTCTTTTGTGTGGACAGCAGAGCACTTAGCAGGCTGAATGATGGGGAGACACAAATTCCACACATCCGATTTGAGCTACGTCACACAAGTGTTAGTGTTTTAGGCCTGACAAACCTATTTGTTCAGCCATATTCTGTTGAAGCTGCTTGTTGATGGGACTTCAGTGTTGGCCATTCAGACATTGATTATCTTTTCATCAGATGATGAATAGATTCATCCCAACACACGTCTCTGCCATGAGTCCCTGTGTGGCGGTTGGAAACCACTGCAGTTTTCCAACTTCCCAGCTTAGCCATGCCAAAGGTATTAACCCTATACCATCATCCTTGTTTGTCTTGTTATGCGTTTAGATTGACTTGACCTAAACAGGTTTTGGACACACAGTCAAGAAGCTATATGGCCAGTTTTGCAAATTTGACAAGCACTCAGCCTTGTGATTTATCAAATGCTTTTCTTTTTGCCAGCACTGAACTTCCTTGCCGCATGTTTATTCCAAAACTTTTCTTGTGAACCTTTGAAAGATAACTATAATTTGCTCATCATCTTGTTTCTAGCCAGATTCATGCCAGGTATTTCTTAAATCTGACACCTTCTCATTGTCCTCATCCTGTTGATCAGGATGAATGAACACATCACTTCACCTGATTTAAAGGCTGTCTCACATTAGCCACAACGGTGCCACCCTCTTTTGACATTCAAGGCCATTTTATTTTGTTGCCTTTGACCGTTCTCATTCAGTAAGGATACATACCAAGTTGACCAGGATCCCTTACTTCTGCTAGTACCTGAGTTTCCTTAGAATTGTTGAGAAAGTAATTCCACTCTTCAGGTATAATGTCCCAAGAGAAATTTATTCACCAGGGTAAGACCATCCTTAGTGATCCCAACAGCATTGAAATCATTCATAGAGCAGTAAACCTGGTGTAGGTTTCAGTGGAGTCTCCTTCTGGTTTAGCAAAAGAAGAGTTCATACTGTCTAACAAGATTGTTGATTCCTGTTGTCCAGTTGTGCTTGTGGGTCCATCATAGACTGTACACAAAGTATCCACATCTCTTTTGCTGTCTTCATTTTCTCAAACCTGTTTGACAAACACATCATCAGGAAGAGAAATGACCAGGTTGTTCCTGGCTTTGCATTTTTTTTTTTTTTCCCAAGAATGCCACCAGTTCTCTTGTCTTTATCAGACCATTGAGCTTTAGCTTTCTCAAATAATGTCTCTGATTTCAGGCGCAGCTCCTTCAACCTCTGGAGTTATGGTAGTAACCGAGGTTGCACATCGGGACACTCAATCACTATCTCTTTTTTTTCCTTTTTCCCCTCCCTTTTTTTTTTTCCTCTTTTTCTTTTTTTTTTTTTTTTCCCTTTTTTTGGTAGCTTTTAAATCCAGATTCTCTAAATAGAGATCATCTGCACTTCCCTACCAGAGGACGTTTTGATGATTAAATATTGGAACAAGGTTTGCCCCTTAGAGCCATTGTCATAGAAGAAGAAATTTGCCCCAAGCCCATGTTGTCCATGGAAACTTGGAGAGAGAATGAGAGATCTAGAATGACACACACTCTAAACTGCTCTGCTATACCTCGTTTTGTAGGTCCCGAGAAGTTCCCCAAGTTATAGCCTTTAAGCTGTAGAGGGTGGGTGATACAGCAATTTCACAAAAACTACACAACTATTTCATCAATGTATGTATGTATTATCAAACAATTTGTTAAATTACAAACAAGCTTGAATGCGAAATCGTTCAAGCTGAGATGACAGATACAAACAGTATGTCACTAGTTAAGCCAAACTCCAAACTAGTATACAAGAATTACACTCACTAGAAGCACTCACTGTGTTTACAAGCCTCAGAGGAGACAGCTTATGTATGACCGCTTAGACACAAAGAACCTGTATACCCAATAGACCTGCATGCATGAAAAAACACACTTGCCCGTTCACTCTGTTTCAGCACTTAGCTTATTTTTGGCTTGCTTTTTTTTTGACCTTAGAAGCTTCTTTTTACTACTCAGCGGATCTAGGAGAAACACTCTTCATTGGACGGAATGAAAAGGAGAAGTCTTGTTGAAAAAGACAACATACCCTTTTCGTACTTTTCTGAAGCAGGAATTGTCTTCAAACTGTTGCAGAACGTTTGTCTTTTACTTTGTCTACTGTTGCATTGCCTTTAACTTCATTTAGGAATGTCAACTTTGCGTCTCTTCCTTGTAAAGGCCTATTTGATATAAGAACAAGGGTCTGTCACCCTTTCAAATACCTTTTGTCTTCATGTTACCAGAACAGCTTGGGCAGGGCTTAGCCGTTCTGTTTTCCACTTTGTTCTATCGACTTTGTAAACTTATCTTGTGTGTAGTCAAAAAACAATACATGCTGACTTGGAACACATTCCATAAAGTGTTTAGCCTGTTCCCAAAACCGGTTCTGTTCACAAAGCAAGAACCACTTAAAAATTGCCCCAAGTGCTCACCAGGTTAGTAGCAGCGTAGACAGTTATGTCAGCCTGTTCAGCGGCAGAGCAAGCTTGGACAAACTGTTTAGTGGCAACGCACTATGCACATATAAAAAAACATTCTTTAGACTTGATTATTGCAAAACATTTTAGGTTTCAATAAGGCATATGACAGGCTTCTTGATATCAAACCTTCAAAAACATCAACAGGTTTGATATAAACTTCCCCTCACCCTCAGATGTCGTAGAACAGGTTTGACTGAGCCTGTGTTGTGCCTATACACTTAGGAGATGAAGCATGCTAGACAGATCGAGAGGGCTATCTTTAGAGTATGGTGCATAAACTCTATGCTCCATCACCGAAACCCGACGGTGTCTTCTCCTCAAAAGAATCAAAGATCGGTAGATTCCTCTAAGACAAAACAAGCCCAGTCCCAGCAATCCCGCAATCTCACAAGTACAGCTCGCTAAGAAAAGCTCAAGCTTACTCTCTTCACGAAATGAACCCACTATTTTTTTTTAACAGATGTAGGAGGAATGTAGGAAGAGCACTATGGGATGTGTAATCCGGAGACTGTCACTTTGCTATGCATGCTAGCAGGAAATCGGCCCACAGCAGTGAAGAATGCCCCCAGCCAGGACTTGGATGTGCTAAATGCGCAAAGCGTGGACCAATTCATGTATCAGTGTCGTAAGTGGACCAACGATGGCCAAATCCACAATCCATCAGCTGGAGGCTTCTACGATGATGTTAAAAACGTTTCAGCCGCCAACTCCAACTGCCACGAACCCGTGCCTTCCAACTAACAGCGGCGAAGCAAAATCAACCCCTGATTGGGGTTACGGTGGTAGTTCTTGCTAAATGCAATACCTGGCGGCGTACTATTTGATTTCGGTTCAAGTCATTCATAATCTCGACTTCTTTTGCCACAAAGACTATCTAAACTCCATCAAAGCTTCTTGTCATACCTTGATATTGATGGGCCGGCCAGTGCAATTACGTTAGGTGATTTTTTTACGAAATTGCACATTACTTTGTCTGCTAAAATCTGTGTTCAACTTGATCTTTATCCCCGCTTCCCGTTAAAAGATGTTCGACGCATTATCAGCATGGATGGTTAATGAAAACGAAGCTACAATCGTCTGCAACCGCCGATCCTCAGGATCAGTCTTCAGACGGCCGTCACGAGTGTAGTCGTTTGGGGAAATAAAGGCGACAACGCGTAAAGGTGCACATGCTTCATATAAGCGCATAAAGATTTTATCTAAGGGTCATGAATCTATTGTGTTATGTCTCGTCTGATGAAACTGTCTCTGAAGAATAGGCCTACAGAAATCTGTATCCAATATTCGTCATCTGTGATTGTCCCAGGACGTATTCCCTGATGATATATATGGAGCTGCCACCAGAATTAAAGCTGAATTCGGCGCATTGACTTACGTTATGGTGCGGCTCCCATCGCCAAAGCTCCTTAAGACTTGCGCCTGCCGAGACGCGGAAAGTCAAAAACAAGTTGCAAGTCTGCCTAGAGAAGAGATTTTATCCCGACCTAGTTTCATCTCCATTGTGTCACCTGTCTTGCTCGTAACGTAAGAGAAAGACGGAACTCTCCGTAGTGCATCGGACTCATCGTGAGTTAAACAAAGTCACCGTAAGAACAATATCCTCTGACCAGAATCAAGATTATTTGATTCAGTACACAGGAGCAAGTAACTTCTCAAACGATCTTCGTTCTGGGTATCATCAGTTGAAAGTCAAAGAGTGAGGCTATTCCAAAGACAACTTTCTGAACAAGATATGTCATTACGAAATTCTCGTAATGCCATCGGTTAACTAAGCAAAACCCCAAGCCGGCGTTCCGGATCTCCTTGAATCGTTCGTGTGCAGACCAATGCGGATAAGCCGTTATCGTATTATAACGATATTATGATTTATCCAAAACGGAGGCTGATCATTTGTCATCTACGTCAATGCTAGAGTTATTGACAAAAGGAAAGACTCTATGCAAATTTTGAAATGCGAATTCTAGCTCAGACAGGTCTTCGCCTTAACATTTTCTGGAGTTATTTCTTAAAGGGTTCTTTGTTTCTACAAAACTTGAACTTCTACTTTGAATTCTTTATAGATACAATTCCTTGGCCATGTCCTATCTGGTTGAAGGTATTTCATTCGAAACCTTCCAAAGTCGAGGCTGTTCAGAAATGGCATAACACCTCGAATGCCTCTTGAAATCAGAAGTTTCCTGGATTGCTGGTTACTAGACTTTTCGAAGTTGCTGTGCCACTCACGATGCTAACACGAAAGAATACACCTTTCGTATGGGCTGATATAAACAGCAGTTGAAGATTGCTTGTGTGATCTCAAAGGCTGCTGTTGAGAAGCATGATTCTGTACTATCTGAATCTCGGAGCTTAAAGCTGATCTTAAACTAAATCCAGGAACTGGACATTTCCATAAAGTGTGAACTGAGCGTGATGAATTAAAACACATCAAATCTAGTTTACTGGAAGAAAGAGAGAACAGATATAAGCATGCCAAGCTTCAAAGATAGTTACTCTTGGTGCAATCTTGCACAAAAAGTCAGCCATTGTATAAGTCAAACAGATTCCTGCACAAATCCAAGCCTATCTTGGAGGGGGATGCTTGGACACATCAGGCTTCCATTGTTGAGAGAAGTATCGTGAAAGAATATTATCCACCCCCCCACCCCCCCCCCCCTCTTGGTGAACTTCAATACATTTCATTCAAAATGTAATGGTAAACGAGAATCTCAAAAACAGGGTTGTCAGGCCTCAAAATATCTGACACTTTGTGAACCAGCTCAAACTGATGTTGGAGTTGTTCTCCAAGTCAGCCTGCTAAGTGTTCTGCTAGCCTCACATAAGCAAAAGAAAGGAAAACAGTTCAAACTGAAGCTGGGGATGCTAAACCTGTTGACAACAGGTTCTGAGTCCAAAGCTGAATGGTAAAAATCGTGTTAATCCTTTTGATGGAACCTTTGAAAAACAAGTTTTTAAAAAGGAAGCCAGCCTGTTTGCAAGCAAGGTATCTCATGTTTGAAAACAAAACTGCTGTATTTCAAATAATTTTCAATCATATGGTAAATTGGTTTGTAAAAAAAAATTCAAACATTTTAACTTTTTCTTCAGAACTGTAAGCCATAAAATTTTGTACCTTATACATCATAGTAGGATTCCAGTTCTCTAAGCTGCTAAAGGCTTCAGCTTCAGCCATATCCTGTTTGAAACTGCTTGTTGATGGGACATCAGTGTTGGCCATCAGACATTGATTATCTTCTTCATCAGATGATGAATCAGATTCCTCCCAGTCACATGTTTCCAATTTCCTCAGCTTAGCCATGGCCATAAGGTACTTAACCCTATAGCCATCATCCTTGTTAGTCTTGTTGGGTTTGGATGACTGACCAACAGCTTTTGACACATAGTCAGCAGCTATGTGACCAGTTTTGCCACACTTGAAGCACTCAGCTTTGGATTTGTCAAATGCCTTCTTTTTGCCAGCACTTAACCTCCTTGCAGCATGTTTCTTCCAAACCTTTTCTTGTTGAACCTTTTGACAAGCATGGCTATCATTTGCTCATCATCTTGTTCAGCAAGATCTGCAGCATCTTCTTCGTCTGACACCTCCTCCTTTTCATCATCCTGTTGATCAGGTTGAATGAACACATCACTCACCTGATTTACATGCTGTCTCACATTAGCCACAAAGGCTGCACCTCTTCTGGACATTTCCAAGGCATTTCTCTTTTGTTGCCTTGACTGTTCATCATTCAGTAAGGATCCATACAGATTGACCAGATCCATACTTCTGATAGTACCTGAGTTCCTTAGGATTGTTGAAAAGTAGTTCCACTCTTCAGGTAAAATGTCCAGAAATTTATTCACCAGGGTAAGACTGTCCTTGGTGATCCCAACAGCTTTGAGATCATTCACTAGAGCAGTAAACCTAGTGTAGGTTTCAGTGAGAGTCTCCTTTGGTTTAGCAAAGAAGAGTTCATACTGTCTAACAAGATTGTTGATCTTGTTGTCCAGTGTGATTGTGGGTCCATCATAGACGGTACACAAAGTATCCCACATCTCCTTTGCTGTCTTCATTTTCTCAACCTGCTTGAACACATCATCAGGGAGAGAAATGACCAGGTTGTTTCTGGCCTTTGCATCCAGAGCCACCAATCTCTTGTCTTCATCAGACCATTGAGCTTTAGCTTTCTCAAAGGTCCTGATTTCAGGAGCAGCTCCTTCAACCGCTGGAGTTATGGTAGTAACAGAGGTTGGCACATAGGGACCCTCCATCACTATCTCTGGCAGTTGTACATCCAGATTCTCTAAATAGAGCATCATTCTGCACTTCCAACCAGAGAAGTTATGATGATTAAATTTGGGAGGTTTGCCCATAGAGCCATTGTCATAGTAAGAAGAATTTGCAGCACTGTTGTCCATGGAAACTTGGGAGAATGAGAGATCTAGAATGACACACACTCTAAACTGCTCTGATACCAGTTGTAGGTCCCGAGAGGTTCCCAAAGTATATAGTTATAAGCTGTAGAGGGGGGTGAATACAGCAATTTAAAAACTAGACACTTTTTTCTCAATGTTTGTATGTATTATCAACAATTTGTTAATTACAAACAAGCTTGAATGCGGAATAGTTCAAGCTGAGATGACAGATACAACAGTATGCTTACTAGTCTAAGACAGACTCAAACTAGTATACAATGAATACACTCACTAAGAAGCACTCACTGTGTTTTACAAGACTTAAAGGAACGGCTTATGTAAAACAGCTTATACACACAGATGCTGGTTTACACAGAAGGTTTGCATGCATGAAAATCACACTTGCACGTTCACTCTTGGGTTTCAGCACTTAGCTTTCTTCACACTTCTTTCTGACCTTAGAAGCTTCCTTTTATACTCACTTAGAGGATCTAAGAGAAACATCTTCATTGGACGGAATGAAAAAGGAGAAGTCTTGTTGAAAAGACAACATAACCTTTTCTGCACTTTTCTGAAAAGCAGACTTGTCTTCACATGTGCAGAACTTTTGTCTTTTTACTTTGTCTACTGTTGCATTGCCTTTAACTAAATTTAGGAATGTCAACTTTGCGTCTTTCTTCCTTGTAAAGGCCTATTTTGATATAAGAAAAAGGTCTGTCACCCTTTTTCAAATAACCTTTTGTCTTCATGTGACAGAACAGCTTGGGCAGGCTGAGCGGTTCTGCTTTCCACTTTGTCTTCGACTTTGTAAACTGATCTTGTAGTCAAAAACAATACATGATGACTTGGAAACAAATTCCATAAAGTGTTTAGCCTGTTCACAAAGAACAGGTTCTGTTCACAAAGAACAGAACACTTTAAAAATGCCCAAGCTGCTCAACAGTGTAGAGCAGCGTAGACAGTTTATGTCCAGCCTGTTCAGCAGACAGAGCAGCTTGGACAAACTGTCTAAGTTGCAACACATGCAACATATAGAACAGCTTTAGACTGATATTGCAAATCATTTTCAGGTTTCAATAAGACATATAACAGGCCTTAAATTCAACCTTCAAATGCATCAACAGGTTTGATTATAAATCTCCCCCTCAGATGTAGAACAAGTTTGACTGAGGCCTTTTTGTGCCTAACACGGATACCTAATATTAAATTTTTCCATGTCTTTGGATGCATATGCTTCATACTAAATGACAAAGACAACCTTGGAAAGTTTAATCAAAAAGCAGATGAAGGTATATTCATAGGTTATTCAAAGGAGACAGTCGCTTTCCGTGTATACAACAAGCAAACCAAGACAGTCAACGAGAGCGTCAATGTCAAATTTGATGAAGGAATGGTAATGGCTTCTGAACATACCAGTTCAGGACCCGAACCTAACAAGCAGACTTCAATGGAGTCACCTAAACAGAATGCTGAAAATTCTAAATTAAATAAATTGTTTGAGAATTTTTATGAAGACTACTTTGAGAAGCCCAAAACTAATGTTTTAAATTTGGTGCCTGACAGGATTACTGAAGATCCCGTCGTATTCTCCGATCATTCTCATCAACAAGTATCAGAAGAAACTGGAGAAGCCTCAACAACAGATGTGCACTTGCCAACTGAAAGTGCACAACCCATTGAACCTCCAGAATCTTCTGAAACCCCCTTAACATCCGAAAATTCAGAAACTCCTAACTCAAATACCCTACCAACAACATCTGAAGCAATCCCCCGACCTACATATTTAGACCGTAATCCCAATCAATATCACATCGAACCGTATCCACATACTTTCAAGTGGAATATAAATCACCCAAATAGAAAACATTATTGGTGATCCATCTGCTTCAGTCCAAACCAGAAGAGCAATAATAAACGAGTGCCTATTTTCAAATTTTCTCAGCAAAATAGAGCCTAAGAATGTGAAAGAAGCACTTCTGGACGCTGATTGGATTGTTGGGATGCAAGAAGAACTGAATCAGTTCGAACGGTTGAAGGTCTGGAGACTTGTTGAGCAACCCAAAGACAAATCTATCATTGGCACGAAGTGGATCTTTAAAAACAAAAAGGACGAACATGGAGTAATCATTCGCAATAAAGCTAGCCTCGTTGCCAAAGGATACAGTCAACAAGAAGGGATTGACTACGATGAGACTTTTGCTTCTGTTGCACGAACAGAAGCGATTAGAATGTTTTTAGCTTTTGCCGCTCATAAAAACTTTACTGTTTATCAAATGGATGTTAAAACTGCGTTTTTAAACGGGGAATTAACCGATGAAGTATACACATATCAGCCCGAAGGCTTTACTGATCCTTCGAAACCTGATCATGTATATATTTTAGATAAGTCACTGTATGGCCTTAAACAAGCATCGCGTGCTTGGTATGATGCACTTTCAACATATCTGTTGAAATGTGGATTCAACAAAGGTGCAGTTGACACAACCCTGTTTATAAAACGTCAGGGGCCGGATATTATAGTAATACAAATATATATATAGATGACATAATATTTGGGTCTACAAATCCTGAATTTTGTAAGAAATTCGCATATTTTATGTCCCAAAAATTCAAAATGAGCATGATGGGAGAAATAAATTTTTTCTTAGGATTACAAGTTAAACAATTGGCTGATGGTATTTTTATTAATTAGTCAAAATATATACAAGACATGTTAAAGAAATTTAACATGGTTAACAGTACTCCTATGAAAACTCCCATGGCTCCGGATTCAAAATCAAAACTCGATGAGGACATTTCGGGGAAACCTGTAGACGTGACTCATTATCGAGGTATAATTGGGTCATTAATGTACTTAACTGCTAGTAGACCGGATATTATGTTTGCTACATGTGTGTGTGCTAGATATCAGGCGAATCCAAAAGAATCACATTTAACAGCTGCAAAAAGAATTTTAAGATATCTCAAGGGAACTCCAAACCTTGGTTTGTGGTATCCCAGAGAATCTTCATTCAATTTAACTGCTTTTTCTGACGCTGATCACGCAGGTGATAATATGGACAGAAAAAGTACGTCTGGTGCAGTACAATTCTTAGGTGACAAACCCGTATGCTGGTCATCAAAGAAACAACACTGCGTTTCATTGTCTGCAGCTGAAGCAGAATACGTTGTTGTTTCATCATGCTGTTCTCAGGTGTTGTGGATGAAAAGCCAACTGCGAGATTACGGGGTTACACCACAAAAGATACCTATCTACTGTGATTCTCAGAGCGCAATTGCTATTGCATCAAATCCGGTGCAACATTCAAAAACAAAACACATTGACATTCGATACCATTTTATAAAGGATCACGTTGAAAATGGAAATATAGAATTGTACTTTGTTCCTACTGAATATCAACTAGCTGATTTGTTTACCAAAGCGTTAGATGAAAAAATGTTTAACTTTTTGGTATACAAACTGGGTATGTTGAATCGTTAGATTTAAAAATTCAGTAATTTCAATTTATAATTTTAAATTTATATTTTTTATTGATTCTAATCTGATGTTAAATTCTTGATTTTTAAAAGCTCAAATTTTTTGGAATTTAACAAGATCTAGATTGTCATGTGCAGGGGGAGCAGAAAATAAATTTATCTGATTTTGAGAAAAACTGATAAAATTTATCTGATATTTTGTAGAGGGAGCTGAGTTGAGAAATATGATATACATTTGAGGGGGAGTAGCATTCTGAAATTAAAGGGGGAGCAACTTAATATTTTTAATTTTTTTTTGTGTGTTTAATCTTTTTATGATATTTTTTTTTGTTTTGTTTTGTTTTTGATTGTGTGAATTTTAAATTATTATTTTCTTTAAGTCTGTTTTTAATATTTGTCTGAAAATCAGAATTTTTTTTTGTTTTGTTAAAATTTATTTGAAAAGATATTGGGTTGTGTTGTTAAATGGGTTTAGTGGGCCGTTTTTTTGTTAAATTGAAAATCAATATGGGCCGGGTAAATTTTTTTCTATAAATTTGAAATTAAAATTAAAATTTCCTTTTTCAGCAAACCGACTATTCATCATCTTCCTAAAAAGCTTTCTTCCCCATTAAGCAATCTCAAAACCCTAATATCATCGACTGAATCAAGAAATCTTTTCATCATATTGTGAGGAAATCTTTTTGTATATTGTGTTTTTACATAGTACATTTAAGTTTCTATTGAATATATATATATCTGCTCGTGTGTTCGTATATACATATTCATGGTGATTCAAATTTTTTCATTCCTAAAATGAAATTAACTGTGTGGATGTTTCGGTTTATGAATATGAACATGAATCTGTAATTTCATGGTTCACTTCCAATCACACAAACAGATATTTGGATTTTGGTTTCAAATAAATCCAAGTTCATGTTTTACTGAAATTTGAATTTTTAACAGCTTTAATGTTGTTTTCAATCAAAGTTCAGTAAAACAAAGTTGTTTAAAATTGATTTTCGAGAGGGATACAAGTTTTAAATCAATGAAATGGTCCCTGGAATCAATTTTTGGAAAATCAGTGTGAGTACACTTGAAAAATAATTTCAAGAACAATTTCTCGATCAAAGGTATACTCGAGAAAACAGTTAGTTTTATTCGAGTTGAGTAATATGTTAATCGAGAGAGTCTGAGTGTCATTCGAGTTGACTGGTCTCTTTCATCGAGAAAATTATGTTTGTCAATCGAGTTGATCAGTTTGTTGGACTTAGAATATTTCAGAACATAAGTCTCGTTTAATACATGGACCGAGAAAAATTCTGTTTCATTCAAGTTGGTTCAACTTGTCAATCGAGAGTCCTGAAAGCATGATCGAGTTGAACATAAGACTTAATCGAGTTTGTCTTAGGCTATAACCGAGTTGGTTCATATACTAGCCTGTCTAATTCGAGTTTCTGACTTTACTCATTCGAGACTTGATGTACTTCATTCGAGTTGGACTTTACATTCACTCAAGTCCTTCATGACTCATTCGAGTTGGAGCTTACTTTCACTCGAGTTCTTTTATGTTACATTCGAGTTTACTCCAAGTTCCATTCGAGCTGGAATGATTAATCATTCGAGATACATCATGACTTAATCAAGAATTTTTATGTTTCATTCGAGTTGATGTCTAGGTTAATTCGAGTTGTTTCAAGAGTCATTCGAGAAACAAACAGACTCATTCGAGTTTCTATTAAATTTTTTTTACTAAGTGTTGGGTTTTTAATGTTTTAAGAAGAATGTGACATTTTTTCAAGAAATTGTTTTAAATTTGTGTTTTTCTAACATTGGTCTCTGAACGATTGACTCTGGAATCCTGTCAATAATATTTCATTATTGTCTGGAATCCCGATGCCTTAAACAGAATATCACAAATTTTTATAAATTCTGATAAAATGTTATATTTTTTCTACTTTGAATGATTTCATTTGTTTGCCTGCATTGTCTAACATGATTATTATTTGTGTACAGGTTTCAAATGGCATCTCCAAGTCATTCCCATAATTCTAATTCATCCGATTCCCATTCATCCTCAAACCATACACTAGTATCTACACCCGCCCGATCAACCTCAGTGACAAGACCTTCACCTTCAACCATCATACCAGACAAGCAGCTGGTAAAACCCAAACATTGCCTGCCTTTCAAAGATAACAATCATCGTTTGGATACCAAAGTCATTAAAGTCAGTCACCCCATTATTGTAGATATTCTCAAAGGCCATCCTTTGGGATATTTTCTTCAATACAAACCCTCTATCCCACAAGTCTACCTTCAACAATTTTGGCATACAGTCAAATTTGTTCCTGCAGATGGTAACCACCATTTCAAAGTAACCATTGATCAATATAAATCCAAGATAACATTGTCCAGACTTTGCCACAACTTGTTTCTACCGAGACGGAGTGACACAGTTAACTTCCCAGAGTTAGCTGATTTTGAAGACTATGTTTCAGATGAGGAGTTAGTGCACGACCTCATATGCTTGGGTTATTCAAAGCCACTTCCTAAGAGCTCCAAGTTTCATCACAATGGCTTAAATGGAGAATGGTACACCTTATTCGGCATCGTTAATAGGTGCATGACGTCAAAGCATACCGGAATAGACAGGTGCAGCATTCACTGTCTAAGGATCTTCCATGGAATTGCTTTTAATAAACATTATGACTATGCACAATGCATATGGGAAGACCTCAAAGAGATTGTGCTTGCTAAGACAACAAACAGATCGAGGAAATTTGTTCCGCTTCAGAGGTTCATATAAATTCTAATCCGCGGGATCCTCCGAGCCAATGAGAAAATACCAAAGCGAGCAAACTCACAAAGATGTCCAGACTACATAATGATGAGTTTACATGAGGTGCCAGATTCTCCCAATGCAAATATAATGCCGATTTCGGAATCTTTGTTAAAATATGCAGATCCGAAAAGTGAGAATGTGAAGATTTATAGGATAGATCATGCTCCAATAGAGACCCAAGAACCGGGTTCTCTTACCCAAGGAGTGATAGGGAGAGAGGAACTTCAGCAAGGGGCTGAAGTTCAGGGAGCCCAACAAGTAAGTGAGGGAGTAGAAGCTGTGAGGGGTGGTGAGGAAGAAGCTGGTAGTACAGATTCGGAACGTACGTTATCAAATATACCAGAGGGAGCAGAGGAAGGTAATGATGATAATGATGATGATGATGGTGGTGATGATGGTGATGATCATGATGAGGAAGGAGCCGTGTTGATGGATATTATTCAAATTGCTCAAGAGAGTGTGAGGGATGTACTTCACCTAGAAAGTCAGGAATTAACCACATCTACTGTTAGCTCCCCTCTGGGAGTTAGCATTGAAGAGGTCAGTATCCCACTGACAGGTGCACACCCCACCATCCACTCAATCTCCTCTCAACAGGAGACTGTTTCATTTGAGCACCGGGATGAAACACAACTTCTATCCGATAGTCCTTTAGACTTGATGGATATTGAAATAAGTACACATCTGCCCGAGTGTACAACTTCTATTCAAACACAGAGTCTAGAACCAATACAGCTTAAGACACTTGAGTCGACTTCATCTGTTGAAGTAAGTGCGGCTGAACTTAGTGTTCCCGCCAGAACATCCTTAGTTACGAAAGCATTCGTTGCTCCGTCGCTTGGAGAGGGTGGAAGTCCAGTTAGAGCGACATCACTGCCAACTCTAAGTACTGGCCACACAGAAGTTCTTTTCACAAGTTCAACTATTGAGACAACTGGAAGTCTGAGTGACCCAGTAGTGAATCTTTCCCCTTTTGTTACCGAATCGTCACTAAGCCAAGCCTTGAATGCAGCTGTTGCAGGAGTGAACAGTCATGTCTCTGCTCAGTTATCTGAAGTAATGGAACAGATGTCCAATATTCATAAGTTTTTGAAGGGTAAGTCAGTGGCTGAAGAATCTGTCAAGCAATCTGATCCACATCAAGCAATAGATGAATTGAGGGAAGAACTGAAAGATTTTGTTTTTGAACAATTTGACGAAATGAGAGAAAGAATGATCAGTTTAGAGAGTACAGTGATTACTGCATTAGGCAACTTGTCTGAAAGGGTAGCGGCAGTAGAGGAGACGTGTAAGGCGCAAGCTTCATCATCAAAACGTAAACATGATGAGCATGATGAAGACTCCGATGATGCTCCTCATGAGGGGGAGAAGAGGAGGAAGCTTGCTGAGCCTACACCTGGAATTTTAATGATTACATACCCGGAGAAGGAAGCAGAGGAGAGAGAAAATGAAGCAGGAAGCTCAAAAGAACCTGCTGATGTACAAAGTGAGCTGGGATTGATTCTTCATGAAGATGTTCCAGTTCCTTTGAACATTCAATCAGATATCTACAACTTTGAGGAATATAATGATTCAGATGATGACGATCAAGCGGTTAAGGAACGGATGTTGATGAATCAAGGTTTAGAAGGAGAGAGAGAGGAGTATGTTGAGTTATCGGAGGATGATGATGTTATTACTTTGACTGATATTGATTTTCAAACTGAAAGGATAGAGGAAGAAGAGGAGTTAGTTCAAGAGATTTTGAAAGAATCTATACCGACACCGATGGTTGAAAAGCCTGAGGTTGTTATTTAAGTGAAAGAGGAAGTTGAAGAGTTTCCAGTAGAAAATGTGATTGTTCAAGAAAGAGTTGAGTTGAATGAAGTGGAGGTTATGGAAAGGTTCTTTAATGAGTATATTCTTGCGGATGAGTCGCAGAAACAACACCGTCTCAGATTCGAAGCTCAACAGGTGGTGCAGAGAGAAATAAGAGATATGCTCACATTGTTGAATAAAAATGAAATAAGTAAAAAAGAAAGTTAAAACGTTTGAGCTATCTGCAAAACGGTCAGCTGAGTTTATTAAGAAAAGGAACAAATTGCCACATCTTGAAGACATTTTGGAGAAAAGAATTTTTTGTAAGAAACAAGCTCCTTGTTCGTTTCTTAAGTTGTTTAGGGTACTGGAGCCAAACATGCCAAATCTGGTTAATTATGCAAGTTTACTGAGAAACAAGACGCAAGTAGTTAATAAAGTGAAGAGTGAGTTCAGGATAGTTGATTTAATAAAAATTGAAAAAGATCGATTTGTTCAGATCTTCTATCGTACATTCACTGTCATGAGGGCTGATGGCATACCTATACGTTCACCGAAGCAGATATGTTTAATATGCACCTGGTCGATATTGAAGACTTATTTGATGAGTTGTGCCGAAACAAGAGAAATGAGCACTGCAGATTTGCACTAAAGACAATTTTCCACTTCATGCATACCAAACTGGTATTGATGTCTGTGTAAGATCTGCAGATTGGTGTCGAACGAGGGATGAGAAAAATTAACATCACAGCTCCAAATAAAGATATCAAGTTTGCTAGAGAATTAAAAGAGTTTCAAGTCATCATGGTGAAGCATCCTGCAGTAATGTACAAAGACAGAAACAAAAAGTTAAGAGCGATGAGGAGTGTTGAACTCAACAAGTTTTCTGATGGTACATTACATAAAGTGTTGAATGGTTTGAAGGGAAAGCTAGCTTCGGATAGAAAGAGAAAACTAAGATAGGAGCTTTATCTGTTAATGATAGAAGACTGATGGTGGAGTTCATATCAAAGATTGGATGGAGATTATCAGACCGAAAGAGCATTAGAAGATTTGTGCAGAAGCTTGGATTATCTACCTGAAGACTTTGCATATTCCATCAAAGGGGGAGATTGTTGGAATGTATTTTTGTTGATGGAATACAAAGCATAGGGTCTATTTTGTAATTAGTGAAAAGTTGTAAAAATGTTTATAAATATATAGTTGACTTTCAAAATAGATAATAGAGTTGACAGTTATTTTGTGCGCATTGAATTCAGAAAGGGCAACTGTTCACGAAGATTCCATTCTTTCTGTAATCGATTTTGTCATCATTCAATATAATCATTCGGTCAGTTTTGATTCTTTATGTTCTTGATATATTGTTGATATTGTTGTTTGATTATTAAGAAACTACATTTCACAATTTGTTTTAAAGTTTGTTTCTTCAAATGTGTTTATAAATATACAAACACATAATGTAAGCATGAGTTTTATGAATACAAGTTATATAAATGTGTTTCATGACCTTTTATACATGACAAGTTGTTATAAGGTTATGAAATTCAGATTTTCGGCAGAAATATTACATCAACTTTGAAAATTCATAACTAATTCAAAACTTAACGAAATGCGTTGATTCTTATTTCAGAATTTAGATGTATGTTTTAACGAAATATCTGGAGGTTTTCATAATCAAATATGGCAACATAAGGTTTTTAACGAGCATTTTCCCTAACCTAAACACCTGGAAAAGTGACTGTTTTTACCTTAAAAAATTTCCTGTATATAATAGTTTTATAACTATGAATATCAAAGCCCAAATCATTTTGGAGTTTGGTCAAAAACAGCCACAAAGTAGGCCGAAAAACCCCGACAAACCTGGAAAATCTATATATATATATATATATATATATATATATATATATATATATATATATATATATATATATATATATATATATATATATATATATATATATACACTTGACCTTTTAAGTGAGTTTTAATTATGGATTTGATAAGTTAGGTGATTTAAAACATAAAAACCAACACACATGCTTATTGTCATTTATGGGAGTTATTAAGTCCCTCAAATCATTTAGGACTCGGTTAAATAGATCAAGTTCATCACAAGTCATCAACGAAATCTCCAATTTAAGCTCGTTTTTGCCATCACTTTTACGGTGAATTTTCATAGCCCCATTTTTAATTGTTGGTATCATTTTGGGGTGAGATACATGTTCAACTTTTTATTTTATATGGACACAAGTACTTGAATCATTTTCGTATTACATAAGATTGTTACTTCACTAACGCCCTCAATCATGAACCATTAATTAATACGTAAACGTGAATATTGTGGATAGATCTATTTGGGTTGACGCCCCCATCCGGGTTGGTCGCACCAATTGTAAACGGATGCATAATTTTTTGAAAATTCTTGGTATTATGGTGTTGGATACCACAAGGGCACTCATAAGTTAAGTTTTGGGGTCATGAGGCTTATGGTAATACTTAAATTATATGATTCCCTTTTATTTTACAACTCACTGAAATCTTGTGTTTTCCATACAATGTCTTACTTATCGAGTAAACCTATGAAATCGCCAACTTCATGTTGACATATTTACCATGTTTTTCTCAGTGCCATAAACGCTAAGGTATCATGTTAATGGCACGTTTACAATATCATCACGTTTTCAGAGTCTTCGAGCATTCAAAACGTTTCAGAAATTATTTTTCATAACTTAAACTTTTGTCATGTATTTTAATCTCCGCACTAGTAACTTTGTATTTTGTGATGCTTCTAAAATGCTATTTATATTTTTTATGCATTTTCAAAAACGTCCCATTTAGAGGTCGTTCATTTTGATTATGACTTTGTTTCCGCTACGTCACGCCTCGTTGCCAATCGGGGTATCGGGGTGTGACACATATTCGAGAAGCCAAACTTTTAAAGGCATCAACCAACACTTTGCTTTGCTCAATAAAAAGGCTATAACAATCCCTAGTTATCGTCATTATGTGAAGGAACAAGAAAATGAGGATTTAATGCCTTGCAAAACTCACGAAATCCAGCACGCTACACAAAATTAAATTGCAGCTTATCAAGAATTATCATTTTTGCAAGACATTTCCTAATTGTTTCTTGATTAAACTAACACAATTTAAAAATTGTCATAGTTTCAAGTGAAGCATCATCTCTAACATGTGTTTTTGACTCAAGATCAATAAGTTTTTGTTTTTTGTCTATGTTTGCAGGATATTTTTTGCAACTATTTGTGTGATTTCTTAAAGGAGTGGTACCACTTTAACCAATTCTTTTTTGACAATATATATATATATATATATATATATATATATATATATATATATATATATATATATATATATATATACACATATATATGTATATATTTAGCAACATTAGAAATACCAGGATCAGAATAATATTCCCACCACACAGATCTCTTTTTTTTCATGCCTAATGAAGGAGATTCACTTACGGTGGGTGCTTTTGGTGGTTTTCCTTTTGTCTCCTTTTGGTTTTGCTTCGTCTTTCCTTTCGTGTCATTCTCCGGTTTGCTTGGCGCTACAACATTTTCAGACACAAACTCACACTCTGAATTGCTAAGTTCATCATTCATATCTATGACATTGATGTCCTCTTCTGACATTTTAACGTAAACAAGTGACATTTTTAATTTAAAAGCTCGAATCAGTGAGTAAAAAATATGTGTGACTAAACTTAACAAAAATATGATAAAAAAATAGAAAGAAATTAACTGAAATTGAATAAACAAGTAAGAACTCAGATCTGAAACTAGTAATTACTAATTACCTAAGTACTAACTACTATCCACTTAAGTAATGTTCAAAGCAGTCTTGAAGCCAAAACAAGCTACTGAAGTGATTTTCGATGTAATATAAGTAACATTAATGAACTTTAATTTTTTGACACTTATTTATAAGAATACCATAGTGAAAATGATTTCCTGTTTGAAATTATGTTTTAAGTTTCCGATTTGTTACTTTAAATTTGCTTTTGGAAAGAATATGCTTTGAATGTATGATTCTTCATTTGAGCATAACTTACTAACTAGGATCAATTAATTTCAGTAACAACTAAGAACTAAGAAGTAAGATCCAACTAAAATTTTACAATATACAATAAATAAAAGCAATTTATTAACTAACTAAAAAGAAACTAAGTAAAAAACGAGAAAGAGAGAGATCGAGAGCTGAGACCAAAGTGACAACTTCCAATAATCAGAGTCGAAGTCCAACGAGACCAGATCGAGATGGAGAGTTGAGACCGAAGTCGTGAAAACAGCAGCCAGATCGAGATGGAGAGCTGAGGCCATATGGCCTTCGGCTTTTGTTGCATGCATTTGATGTATGTTTAGCCATCCATTTGAAACATAAAAACCTCCTTTAAAACCCTTGAAATCGCTGCTATGTTTGAAAGAAAAGAACGGAGATTTCACCTTGAAATCTCGGTGAATTTCAGATGTTTGTGGGTTGTCAAAAACAGAAAAGGCAGCAGCCTTTCCTTCTTTTTTTTAGCACATTTTAATTATCGAAACAGCACCGATAGGCATATATATATATATATATACATATATATATATATATATATATATATATATATATATATATATATGTTTTTGGATTCTTACTTACAGCAGCCTAGCGCATATGAATACATACATAGTGGCAGTCTTTATTGTTCATAAATATAGCATATGTTATGTGTGTGTGTGTGTGTGTGTCGTTGAGAAACGGGAACAACATTAGTACGTGTTGTGTGTGTGTGTGTGGACAGCCTTATTGTTTCAGATTTGTAATAGAAACTGATATATATGCATGTGTGTAAGTACTGAGAGTTAAAAACAGAAACAGTGACAGCAACATTTTCCCACATCTTTCATAATTATAATATGTGTTTGTTGTGGTGGTGAAAAGAACTGAAAACAGCATAAAGGAGCAGTTTTTCCTTCCCTTTACATATAAAAGTTAAATATGTGTGTAGGCTGTGAAGTAGAAACAAAAACAGCAGGCCCTTTTTAATATTTTTCTTTAATTTGCTCGATGCTATGGGCTGTCAAAACAAATCAGAAACAGATGCCATTAATTATTTCATTTTTGCATAAATAGAGTATGTGTGTGTGTGCAATATAAGTCCAGCAGCAATTCTGTTATTTTTCTCGGATGTATGTATGGTCCTGGACAGAAGCAAGCACAACAACAATACACTCATATATAAGGAAAATATTAAGAAACTATGTTGTGATTTATTCACAGTAGCCCATACTTTATCATATATCAAAATACATCAAACTAAAGAGTGTAGATACATGTTTTGATGTGTGTTTTCTTGTGTATATATTATGTATTATGACAGTAGCAGCACCAATATATATATATACTTCTGTGCAGTCTTGAGTGTGTTTTGTTAAATTTGACAGCAACAACAAACACATAAGATCAATACATACATGCATATGAAAATGAGATTAAGTTCATATGTGTGTGTGATGTGCATAGACGTGTGCAATGTGTGTCAACAGCCCTTAATTATTGAAATAATTATACATACATGTGTGCAATAATGTGAGAATATGACAGCAAAATATATATATGCATCTCATTAAAGTGGGTTTTTATATGCAATTTTGCCATCAAAACAGTGACATAAGGTCATATTGAGTATGTTTAAGCTTATATATGTAAGCTTTATGGTAAGTGTGTATTTTATAATGTGGGATTAAATATGTCCAGCAACAATAGTTTAATTAGTTTAATTGTGTGGGTGTATTCAAGTGTGTGTTTTAATTTATAAACGCATATTACTAAAGTAAACATAAAGAGATGTTTATAATAATAAGATATGCAAATAGACGCTGTGAACATTCAAGATTAAATGCATATAATGTCATGTCAGTGATAGTATGTTAAATACATAATAATAAACGAATAAGTCCATGCATAAGCTACAGAAAGTCAAAGAATTAAAAAGAAATACACAATTAAGTTGTGTAAAGTCAAAAAAACTTATGTAAATTGATTTTTCGTAAAATTAACAGGTTCAGCCAAATCTGAACTATGTTATAAAGTCAAAGTCTGTAAGGCCAAGCCAGAAAAGTCAATAAATAAAGCCCAGTAAAAAAAAAAAGCAAGACAAAGTCAGAGAAGCAAGTCAGAGCCAAAGTCAGCTAAAGTCTGTAAAGCTAAAGTCAAATCCTGAGATAACTCAGGTGGTGGATTTAATCCGCTTGCGAAAGTCAAAGTCAACAACCATGCAATAAAACCAGTAACTGTGAGTTATAGATATAACTGTATACATGCTTGTCTTCATGTGAGACGTATTGTTGTTCTCGCTTTATTTGAAAGTCTAATATGCTCAGCTAGAATGTGACCTGTGCACACCTTGGTACGGTGATGCTTTGTGGATCATGATAGCTTTTATTATATCATCATGCACACTTGTCTTTACAATTTGAATTAGTCTTGGATATATTATTGTCGCTATCTTGATTCATTACTTGAATGCTTTCAGTCATTTGTCTTGATATCAATGCTTTCATATGCTTCCACACAATTCAAGTCTGAGTAAGTCTATGCCAGTCCATGATTAAGTCTACTCCGATGTTTGCCCACGGTTGTCTTATTGGTAGCTAGCCCAGTATGTGGCTGATCCCCACAATTAAAAGCGTGTGCGTGGGATTAAACATCATCCGATCTTAAGTCCTATGTCTCACAATGTCTGGCTGATAGCGTCAGTCATGTCAAATTGCGCTTAAAGTCAAAGTCAGAGAATAAAGTCAAAAGTCAAAGTCAAGTCTCCGCTTAAAATTGTCATAGCATGTTAACTGTTAAATCTATAATCTCACTAAGCACCGCTTACAGTTGTTGTTGAATCTTTTTACAGGAAAGTTCAAAGGAAAAAGTCCAGCTGAACCAAGTCCTTAGGATCTGCGCGCCCGAATTTGAAGTCACTAGACCACTACTTCAACTGAAATTGGTATCGAATGAATTGATTATGGTGGTGGTTTGGGTAGAAGCAGCGGCATGTATTGTGGTTATGTAAAAAATTAGTGTCCTTGTGCGCTTTATAATTTACTTTTAAACTTTAATAGTCTTGTTTTAAACTTATTGTAAAATAATCCTAATTTCGGTAATGACTTAATTTTGCACTTTATTAATTCTATCTTAGTTGTGATTGATGTTGTATTGCTCCTTGGGACCTAGTCGTTCAGGACTGCCCCGTAAGGGGTGGTCTTGACAAGAAGAGACTGATGAGATCATGAGACTAGATGACTAAGGAGAAGTCAAGTGAAGACAACAGCAACAGTAGTCGAGTAGAAATCGTGAGGAAGTGAAACCGTGAAGTGAAATCGTGAAGTGAAGAAGGAACAGAAATCGTGAAGTGAAAACAAGCAGTAGCAGATAGCAATGCCTAGGGTTTTTTCTTTTATGAGTTTATGGGCCTTTTTATCAGCCCATGATGTTATTTATAAATGGAAATCAAGACCAGAAGTAGCCTAATGGTAATGTCTAAAACTCAGATTTTTTTTTAAAAAAAATTTCGGATTTAGGATAATCCGAATATCAAAAAAATCATGAATGTGCTATCCGAAACTGAACTTCTGGATTATTTGAATTTTGGATAGTTTCGGATCGGATGCCTGGATTTAGAAATTTTTTAACAGCCCTGGCTGGATCTAACTCATCTTATTCATGTAGCATCGGGACATGGAAGTCATTACAAATCATTGACAATATATTAGATGCATGCATAATGTGAGTTCCAATCCACACTCCAGTCTTTCATAGAGTCAAGTGGTGATCCACGCTCCGGTTTTTCACAGAGTCAAGTGGTGGACCACGCTCCGGTCTTTCACGGAGTTAAGTAGGCCAACGCATAGAGAATCTCGCGCTTCGGTCTTTCACGAAGTCAAGCGAGAATGTGAGTCTCACGCCCCATCCATGGAAGTCAAGCGAGATAACATGACCAATCCGGCGCTCCGGTCTTTCACAAAGTCAGGCGAGTTTATCGAATGGTCGTGCTTGCGAAGTCCTACCGCCAAGAACCAATCCCTATATATATGAACATCAAGTATACACATTACGGATTAGGGGGATTTACTCACAAATATCATCACTTTCACATATCTTAAGTGTCATGCTTAAGTGTCGAACTCGCACCTCGAGTACGGGTCATCTCCACCCGACCTTTTATTATATACATTCACTATGAGTTAGCTTGTCCCTAATAAACGTCTTTTGTCGTGTCCATTTTCGACGGAAATTAATATATACATTCATATGCGACACGACCGTTTAATTCTTTTACGTTCATTGAATTATTCATTTAGATGACTCAACATTATTATTTAAATGCATACCATTTCTATGCAAGGTAGTTCTCAAATCACACAACTTAAATCAATTCAACATGTACACTGCCAGAATGACATGGCGTATCAGTTATTCAGTAAATAACTCATTTTCTCAGTTGCGCGACGCGACGCGTCAAAGATTTGAAGTGGCGCGTCAGTTTTTTAGTGTAGAACCCGTCTTCCTTATTTAGGCGACGTGGCGCGTCGATGATTTTATGCGGCGCATCGAGCGGTGGCTGATAGATTCCGGAGCCAACACCTTAGACGCGACGCGTCATGACCAGACAGAAACTTTCAATTATGGGGTTTTAACCCAAAATTTTCTAACATATTATTTCGTTTTAATCATTTAGAAACATTTAACAGATTTACTAACATGTTTCGAACCATTTTTAAGTATCCAGATTATCAAACATCTCATAAATCATCATATTTATCATTTTTACCAAAATAACTCGTTTTACTCTAAAATCCATATAATATCACACACACCATCAATGAAGCTAAAACTTTGCATAAAACTCAGAAATCAACATATTAACACTTTTCAGTAGTTATTTCAAAGATCTATCACGTTTTATGAGTTTCACCATTTTTTAGTAAACTTTGGAAATTCCATAACAAGTTACAAAAACAACCAATGAGCTTGAAACTTTGAGAAAAGCTGGGAAACTCCTTTAGAAACATTTTCCATTGATTTGTTTAAAGATCCAACGTCAATATTAGAATTCACCATTTTTGAGCTTCAAACCTCCATTAATAGAATTTGAAGAATGAAAGAAGCTTTCCAGAAAGTTTAGAAGCATATAAATACATACCAGATTCATATTTAACACATTATGAAACATATAACTTAAGTAGAAAAGTGATAACCCAAGAGATATGCTAGAGAGAGTCGTAGAAGTTGGTTGCACAAACTAGCACCTTTTTGCTCTTTTCTCTTAACTTACACACACTCACACACTAAGCTCCAGAGAAATAATGCAGAAACATGGAGGAGAGTAGAGAGGGGTAATGAGCAAGTTATAAGATTATTAAAATATTATAGATGTAGCACATTAACTATTTAAAGGGGATGTAATCATCACTTTCTAGCAACCATGATGTAATTAGGTTCAAAGAGGGGTCAATAGAGGGCTTAGGGCTGCCAGCCACCCTCTCTTTCATTTCCATGACTTGCTCGGCAAGTTACGTCAAGTTTGATACTCGATACCCAAAAATGTTAACTTTAGATATTATAATCAAACGACTCGATTTTTCATAAGGATTAACAATTCGATACCCAAAATGATTAATTCGCATTTTCATAATGGTCATTACATTTAATCAAGCACTATTACTAATTTGGTAATTAAGCAAGTCCGACTTCATAAATTTTCGGATGTTACAACACCCCCTTAAGGACAAACTACATGATTAACTTGTATGTCATTATTTTATTTCATAAATTTAACTCATTTGTAGTTTTTTTTAAATGAAAACATTATTGAATCAGAACGAAATCTTAATATCATATGGTAGATCTATTATCCTAAGTAAGATCATACAACATGAGATATCCTATCCATGGGCGACAAGTTTTTGTTGATCAGATAGTAGAATCATAATTCTTAATAACAAAATCGGGATCTTAAATACCATGTTACGAGCAATCGACATCTTTTACATCTCTATTATACCAATGGATTTTAAAATTTTAAATAATTATTATAATTGAACTTTAAGTTGTTAGGTAACATCATAATCAACATAATCTTTTATTGTGTCATATATTAATTTTGTGTAATGGTACACAAGCTAGATTCTAAGTTGGAGAAAGGGTGGTTCAAGGACACCCCTTCAGGCCTTCATACATAATCAAACTTTATTTGAACATCTCTTTTATGATTTGTTGGATACTACTTGTATTTAATAAAGCTGAAACTTAAGTATTTAGACTTTTTTATTGTAGCACAACAAAAAGAATATAAAACCCAATTATCAAAGTGGGACAACTAGATAGAAGACCTTGGGATTACATAATTTTCTAATTACTGGGTGATATTCTTTTATAGTCTGTTCAGGGTACTTTGTTTTTCTTCGAAGCAGATCTATTTGAAGTAGCTCTAACAATAATCTTGCTTTTCCACAGAAAACTTATCAAATTAACCTTCGTTAGAGTGGTTAGCAAATTGCTTTTTCTTTTTAATTTATTTAAAAATTTTCAAGACAAGTTAAAGTCCAATTTTACTTTAACTCGTCCAATGTGTTAAGAAAGAGTTTCTTTGCACGACTAAGAAACCAATGTACCACGGGTCACTCTCATTCTGTATATTAGTTCTTTCACATAGAAACAAACTCAAAAGTTTATAAAGAACCTGTAGGAATAAAGTTCTTGATACAAATGATAAAATATAAGAATTTAAAGTAAAATAAAAAGTCTTTAATTTAAATTACAATACGAAAATAAATAAGAGAAATTTAAATTACAACGAAATTGAAATAACAAACTGAAAATGAAATTACAATACGGAAAAAAAAGTTGAGGCTCGTGTTTGACATGATTCCCTTAAAACAGATTCGAAATTTGTTTCCCAGGGTACAACAGCCTAAGCAGTATGTACTGTCAGAGTTAAACCAACTTGATTGGTAATTTGACAGAGTTCTTCGTGTTCTTTGATCAAGAAAAAAAATTCTCTCAATGTGTATGTATTTCGATTGTGTATTTTTTTCGTGTGTTTTGGTGTTTGCATCTCCATCCCTTTTATAGGAGATGAGTTGTAACCACAAATTGATTATATTTAATTGTAATAAAAAATCAGTATTTTATTAACAATTAAACATAATAATTCTATCATTAAACCATTTTTGTAACGGCTCTAGAATTGTCCAGGTTCGTCCAACACACGAACGCGGCTCACGCCAAAAACCTTATACAAAGTACGATGGTTCGTGTCTGCAGATGCGGGCACACATGAGTTCAATGGTTCTCTACTGTTTGGACCCAAGATTAGTCTTGGAGTAAGTTGTCATGCTTGTCAAGACTCCTCCTTACAAACCACTTATGGTTTGGTCTTTCTTCCTATGTGGGACAAGTTCTCACTCTTTTAACTTGCATTTCCCCACTTCAAACATCAATATTTGAGTATCGATATATCATTCATCTTAGCTGCTTGTAAAGCTCTCTTCAAGGAGAATACAAACCCATTAAATATTAATTTTATATATATATATATATATTACTTTGACGTTTAATTAAATTTGTCCAAAACTACAAAAACCACATTTTCCACACATTTTTCCAATAATCCTCTACATGAATGAGATCGATCGTAAACACATTCCAATCATCCCCCACGTGTATGAGATTGATCGAATACACGATAAAATTCTATGAATTTCCAATAGTTGAAACCCTGCATAGGATAGGTAGGTGTAAACCTTTGAACCTTCCCTTATGAACAAACTTAATCTTCTGGCTGTCAGTAAAACGTGATGTCTTTGACTTGAGTTGCCGTTTGTGAAGGCGACAATACATTTCGCACACGATCCTCCCTGAAAAGGTCAACTCCTCATAGTCATGTCCGTTCAGGTCATGGAACACTAGCCTGGTTCTGCAAGAGCTACTAAGAATTGTGCCCCAACAGTTCCACTCGAAGCGACCCCACTACTCTCTCACATAGGTGATTTCTCCCGAATCACTAAAAGCATGAATAATTTCTACCGAAACAATACAAGTATGCTTAATCTCACTTGTCACTAAAATGATTTCCTTCCAGAAATCATGTAAGTTTTCGAAACTGGTTATTTTTGTAGATTTTCCAAACTGGTTAACCTCACTATGGGGGTTATTCAACCACCTAATCCATTCTTACATGATTTCTAGAAGAAAATCATTTTAGTGACATGTGACGTCAAGCATACTTGTAATGATTCGGTAGAAATCATTTATGCTTTTAATGATTCGGGAGAAATCACCTATGTGAGAGAGAAGTGGGGTCGCTTCGAGTGGAATTATTGGAGCACAATTCTTAGTAGCTCTCGCAAAACCAGGCTAGTGTTCCATGACCTGAATAGACACGACTATGAGGAGTTGAGCTTGTCAGGAAGAATCTTATGTGAAATGTATTGTCGCCTTCACAACAGGCAGCTCAGTTTAAAGACATCGCATTCTACTGATAGCCAGAAGACTAAGTATGTTTCATAAGGGAAGGTTCAAACGTTTACACCTACCTATCCTATGCAGGATTTCAACTATTAGAAATTCATGGAATTTTATCGTGTATTCGATCAATCTCGTACATGTGGGGGATGATTAGAATGTGTATTCAATCGATCTCATTCATGTGGGGGATTGTTTGAAAATGTGTGGAAAAATGTATTTTCTATAGTTTTGGACAAATTTAATTATATGTAAAAGTAATATATTGATCGATGCATTCTACATTAAGGTTTTCATGGTCAATTTACATGTAAATGCATCTCTTTCGTAGAATATAAGCTACTTTCATAAGTATTTTGTTTGAATCAGGTGATGGAAGCAAATGGCTAAATTTGGTGTTGTTTGGAGTGAAAAGACTTGAATTGAAGCAGCGGATCAATCTGCCAGAAGGTGATCAATCTGTCCGAGATCATAATGTTTTCATAATAATGTCAGAGCCTCAGCAGACTGATCCGCTCAAAACCCCATTAGTCTGTTCGAACGGAATCTTGCAAAAAGAGTGGATAAACATCAATTGATTCCGTTAGGGTTTTGAGCGATCTATAAAAAGGGAGGCCATAGAACGTCCAGGAGGCATCTCACACACATCCAAAGCCCATCTTTCACCTCCATCACTCGCCAGAACTCTGATTAACACCGAATCTATGCCAAGATCAATTCTGCTTAAATCATTCGGCGATCCAATGCCTTGAGATCCACTCACCAATCAAGATGCAATCTTTGAAGGCTATGGAGGGCTAATCACATCACGGTTACTTCTAGGGATAATCCATAGTGAAGTTTTTATATTTTGTCAAGTAGTTTTGTTATATAACATTGATACATTCCATGTGGTTTTCATTAGTTAATCATATGATTGTGTTTTCGTGTTCATGCTTCTATTATTGATTATCATAAGACGAATTATTGCAATCATATCGTTCGTGCCGAGCTCATGCTAGAATAGGAGTTAAGACGAGTGATGATGAAAACATACTTCGTGCCCAATATACATTAACAATACTGCGAATAGGTCGTGTCTATGTGATATTGAGTATCACCTAATGAAAGATAGAATATAATTACTTTTCTATGTGATAAAACCCAAAAGTAATTCATCCATTCATATAATCACAACCTACGTGTTTGCTGTTATTGTGTTCCATGCTTTTCTAAATAGTAATTTTTGTCTCCTTTAAGTTTGCATTGTTATATTAATGTTTATTGTCAAGTTTTATTCTTTTATCAAGTAAAGTATTTAGATTTGTGTTTTCGCTGCAACTATAACCACATGTTCCATGTGGATACGATCCCTCTTACCCTAACTACTTAGGTTTTTTGGAGTTTATTTTTGATGAGTTGACGACATCTCGATCAAATTTTGGCACCGTTGCCGGGGAACTAGTGCGCTTACAGGGTAGCGATTGCGTTTGTTTTTTATAACTCTTAGTTTTAAATTAAATAAATCCAAAATTATCAGTTTTTATCTTTCTTAAAATTAGTTTACGTGCGTTTTCTTTCTTAATTTTGCTTGTTTTCAAGTAATAAATCATTGCATGCACACACATCATTCTGGACGTGATTCACCACTACAATACACACCAGAGTTGGAGAGAACAGTTCGTAGCATTCAGAAATCATTAAGGGAGCAAGGTGATTCTAAAAAGAACCGACAAAGACCGTTATTCCCTGAAGAAAAGCCTCTGAACGAAGGAACATCGACTAAAGTTAGAATGGGAGATCGAAACGATAATGTAATAGGTCCTCAAGGATGTCCAGTTGCGTCTTATATCAAGCTCGAAACATATGATGATCCATCACCCATAGTTTACCCGGAAGCAGATAATCTGACTATCGGTATTCGACCCCAAGTTCTGAGCAATTTACCAATCTATAGGGGTACTGCTAGTGAAGAGCCATATCAACACCTCTACGAATTTCTCAGAATGTGCAATATTAATCAAATTAGAGGTATGACAAGGAATGATCTAAGGTTACGAATTTTCCATTTTTCTCTAAAAGATAGAGCAAGCCAATGGTTTGCATCACTTCCTGCGGGTAGCATTACTATGTGGGAAGATATGAAAAAACAACTTTTACACGAGTACTACCCCATCAGTAAAAGTAGTGAGATTCGAAAATAAATTAATGATTTTTCACAATTACCAGGCGAAGAATTTCATGAAGCATTTGATCATCTCAAAGAAATGATACGATCATGCCTGCATCATGCAATTCCTCGTTGGAAATTAGTGAAAATGTTTTTTGGATGGGGCAGATGTTTTTAGTAGACAAATGATCAATGTTTCTAGTGGAGGTGGCTTCTTAAGTCGAGAGGGTGAGGATGCTTGGAGATTGTTAGAAACAATGTATGTGGATTTAAAAACTCAAGCCTCACCCACTCGACGGAAGCCTGCTGCTACACTTCATGCTGCTTCAGGTTTAGTTCTAAACTGGAAAATGAAGTTAATACATCTATATCTGATACTCATAAGAAGCTTGACTTCATAAATCAAAATATGGGGAAAGGTAGAGCTTCTATTTTGCAAATACAAGATTCATGCTCATTATGTGGAGATCCATCTCACAAAGGGGATGACTGTCTTCAATTCAATGCTCCATCAAATGAACAAGTCAATGAGGCACAAGGATTTCGGCAAAAGTATGATCCATATTCTAATACCTACAATCCAGGGTGGAGAGATCATCCTAACTTTCGTTGGAAGAATGATGATCCTTATAATGCTAAGCCACAATATGATGGGAGTGGTTCCGCTAGCCAAACCCGACTACAATATCAGCAAAGACCACAAGAACAGTTTCATGGCCAGAGTTCAGATCAAAGTGGGAACCAAGGTAGAGGAGATGAGAGTAGTGCGGAGCAAAAGCTTGATAAGATAATGGAGTTCTTAACATACCTTGATAAAAAGACGACCCAAACACATCAAGAGACAAGTGCAAATTCCAAGTCTATTGCGGCACTAGAGAAGCAAGTGGGTCAATTAGCGGAGAAACTGAGTAAAAGAGAATGATGGAAGCCTTCCAAGCACCGTAACAGTAAATCCTTCACATCAGCAAGCCAGTAAGGAACAACTGAATGAGGTAATCACTTTACGTAGTGGTAAAAAAAGTGGATGACAAGGTATGTATGCCTAATCCTAATGATACTGATGATGATTGTGAAGTAGTATACGAGGAACCTAAGCCAACAGAAACACAAGATAAAAAGAATGATAAAGAATGTGATAAAGTGGCACCTAAAGTTGGGGATGGGGGTACAAGTTCTTCTCTAGTACCTTTCCCCTCAGCTTTAAAGAATCTGGCCTCCTTTCCATTCGGGAAGAGAGGACCAAAGGCTGAAGATATGTGGAAAATATTCAATCAAGTTAAAGTTAATATTCCCCTTATCAAATTGATACAACAAGTCCCATCATATGCGAAATTTTTAAAAGATTTATGCATTCAAAAGTACAAACTTCAAGCTTTAATGCCAAAAACAATTGAATTGACGGAACATGCTAGTGCCATTTTATCGAATTCTCTTCCACCTAAACTCAAAGATCCTGGAACGCCTTTGATATTAATCACAATGGGAAACATTCAAATAAAAAAAGGCGCTTCCTGATTTAGGAGCTAGTGTAAATATACTTCCAAGGAATGTGTTTGATAGATACGATCTTGGTATGTTATAACAAACTGATGTAATCTTACAGTTAGCAGACCGATCTACCAAAATTCCTCGGGGTGTGTTGGCCGATGCGATTGTTAAAGTAGAGGATTTTTATTATCCTGTTGACTTTTTGGTTTTAGATACAGAGACTACAGTTAACAATTGTCAACCCACAATCATCATAGGTCGCCCTTTCTTGGAAACAGTGAATGCACAAATTAATTGTCGACCAGGGGCAATGGACATCACTTTCGGTAATAGGAAAATGAGGATAAATGTCTTTAATTCCTTGATAAATGCACTGAGTGTTATATGGTAGATACTATTGATGATACTGTGCGCACATTTATGCCATGTATGCTTACTGATGATGCTCTGGAGAATTACTTTTGTTTTGATAAGGATGACCTTGTAGACTTAAAAGAGGTTCAGGTGATTCATAAGGCAGCGATGAGCTCATTTGAGAAAAAGCAACCTCCAAGGACGCACAAAGCGAGTCACTCCCACTTAATTTCAATCCACCATTGAAACCATCTTTAGAGGATCTCCCTAACTCTGAACTCAAAACTCTCCCTTCTCATTTTAAGTATGCCTTTCTTGGGCCGATTGAAACCTTACCTGTGATAACTTCTTCTGATCTTACAGGACCACAAGAACAGGATAGCAGGAGTCAAAGATTAGATGTCATATTAGAGTTCTTAATGGAAATCAATTTAAAAGTAGAGGAAATTTCCAAGACTATTAAATCTAACTCCGATCGTATTGAGACTCTCGCAAACACCATGGGCAACTTAACCGAGCAATTCATCAGAAAAATTGCTGAGGAAGAAAAATGTATTGAGTCGAGTAATATTATTTATGATGCCGCCCATGGAGCAATGATCTTGAGGAGACGTTCACGTTCATATCTGGGTAACGTAGGTGGAAAATTCTCCAAACCACCATGATGGAAGAGGTAACATCTGGCTAAAGACATTAAACTTAGCACTAACCGGGAAGCAACCCGTTAAACTTTGTGGGTGTGTTAACTGAAAACCCTCACGAGACTCCAATCGTCCACTAGGGATCACCTAGGGGTTTAAAAGGGTTATTTCATGTGCTGAGTGCAATCGCGATCCCTACGAGAGTGTGGCTTAGTTTTTATTTATAATTCTTTTAATAAATTCATGCGTTTGTTGGTTTGTGTTTCATTTCCTTTCCTTTTTAACTTTGTTTGTGTTTCAAGCCAACTTATTAATTTGAATCTGAGCTCACAATAATAAGAATGCATTGAGGACAATGTTATGCTTAAAGTTGGGGAGGGGGTGGAATATTGACTGATCGGGCTTTCTTGGAAGAGCGACTTAGCAAAGACAGACTCAAAGAGGGGACCTCTCCTCTTTGATCAGGTGACATCATTCCATTTTTTTCCCTCTAGAATATGATAATCATGTTGGTTTAGTTTTATTTCGTTTTAGTGTTTTCTTTATTCATATGCATTAGTAAGGTTAAATATTTTCTTTTCCAGGTCATCCTTAGAGAGGTTAACTAAGTGCAAGGGATCGTAAACTCTCAAAATCACATTTTCTTCCTTGTCTTCCATCACTGCCTCACCCATCTCACTGTCGACGTACCACCACATCAAGTTATTCAGAACATCTTGTGGCATACTCTTCAGTGGCACCTTCTTCAGGCACTTGACATGTTTGTAGTACATCTTCATCCAAGGCCTACCTGTCAATGGATCTATCCTTGTCTCATCCATGACTCGCATTCCTGTCCTTGGTTTAAGTCTTTCAAACTTCCTAGACCGACCTTCCCTTCGAATGATTTTAGCAATAATTTCACCGTAGGGATCGTCTCCGATGTTGACTAACTCCTTCCATGCTAAGGCTTTAACTTCACACTTCGGTAAAGAATTGAAGTCCCTTAGCCTTCTTCTTAGGAACTGTAGCACTTCCTTTCTTTTAAGAATGAAGAGCTGCAATTCTCTATCATAGAACAAGCTAAGTATACTACCTGACAGTTTCCCTGGACTTGGCATCTTCATCTTCTCCTTCATAGCCAAGTCCTTTTTCTTTTCTTCCCTGAACCATAATTTTCTCTTCTCTTCTCTTGTAAGCTCCCTATCAGACCTTTCAGTATCCGTATCATTATTTAGAGCAGATTTAAGTATCTCCAGATCTATCGGACTCTGATCTTCATTCATGTATTCTTCTGTGACCGGTTGCTTACTTGTAACCACTTCATCTACCTCATCTTCTTCGTCTACTACCACTTCATCCTCAAACTTCCAGTCAGGAACCTATTCGGGAACAAATTCACCTTCTTCAAGATCTTCCTAGTCTATTTCATCTTCAAAGTCAAATCTGATGTCTTCCTCATCCAAATCTAGCAAGGCTCCGATTAAATCTTCTTCAATCACATCTGTAGCCTCGGGAGCCTTCCCCTTATCCTTTTCAGCCCCTGACGACGATCCAGACTCCCCCTGAATGTTAGCTTGCTGAGTAGTCTGTTTAGAAAGATCTGCTAGCTAACTTTCCTTTTCTGCGCTAGGGTCATCTCATTCGTCTTCTCTACGGGCTCCCCTTAACTCATCCTCCTTACAACTCTCCCCCCGAGCTGCACGATCTTTTAAAATCTGCTCCATTAGGGATTGAGGAGTTGCTATTTGATCTGGCTGGGCAGTCACAGTCTGATGTAGATATGAATTTTGCTGATCCAATTGCGTATTGTGCTGTTCGTAACTCTTGGACTGCCCTGGTGAGATGAAGGACTTGGACTGTTTGGAGATCAACTTGTGTTTTAAGTTGATTCAGGCTGCGGGTGTCAGTCGTGCTGGATGTTGATGTAGTCGATGTGGCGCTTGCGGGTGGAATGGTGGTGGATGTAGACGGCCCTGCTTGATCTCGGTGTTGACACTTAGCTCTTTGGTGCCTAGCAACCAACGCCTTTGCTTCAGGCACGAACTCCTCATCTGCCTCTTCATCTCAGAGACTGAATGATGGCTGCACAACGAGTCGAGCGCCATGAATACCAAATGAAGTTGAGGGATTTGCAGTCTCCTTGGCATCACTTGTTGTCTCGGAATCTGTCTTCGAGTCCGTCTCCACAGCCCCAATAGCATCTTTCGGCTGATGGTTCTCTATATCATCAAAAATATAACCTGGGGCTTCTTGAGTATGGAGAAGATCTTGAATCAACTCTTCGGTTATAGCTTCTTGAGTCGCTCCCCCTTGAGTAAATATATCTTCCAGGGTCCCCTATATCGGATCAACTTGTGCTACCGATGTGGTAGCCACAGCTGCCGCTGCCGTCCTTGGTGGAGGCTGAATTGGATCAACCGGTTCTTTTTTTTGCCGGTGCTTGTTGTTGCGGCTCGTTAACTATCCAGCCTTCTCCAGCCGGAGCAACAAAATCTGGATCCAGAAGAGCGCCAAACAATGGAGTCATCTGCGGCCTAACATTTTCTGCCCTTCTTTGATTGTGGGTCTGACAATCTGCAAAAATCCTCTAATCGATCCCCGCTACAACAACCACTTCTGGTAGAGGTGGCAAATTCGGCAGGAAATGCATGATTATCATCATAACGAACCGCAGGTATAGCAACAATCTCTCCCAGGTTGGCGCCATGATCTGATGCACAAATTCTCCAAAAAAGAAGCCCGAAAAACTAAACGGTTTGTTATATACCAACGAGATCATCCCGGACTGTAGTTTGGATGTCATCGTGTCAAAACCTGCCTTCTTAGGCGCAAAACATACTAGCAGCACGTGCATAAAATACTGCCACTGTCCAATCAGCCCGCTTTTCACATACGAGGCTTTAGCCAAGTCCTGAGCGTAGCCCATTCTTTGGAAAGCTGCTTGCCTTTGCGCAGCTGGGAAATCGACTGGACCATCTCCTGTGCTGTTGTTCCCAAATGCAGAATTTCCCGTAGATTATCAGCTGAGAATGAAATAACTTGTCCATTAACAGTTGCCCTGAGAACCAGGGGCTCTACGGAACTATCCACATGCAATGTATTCCAAAATGACGAGTGTACTGAATTATCAGTGTTGGATTGTGAGTCAACGCATAAACTATCCTTGATCTTGTCAAAAATTCCAGAATCTCTCTATACTGCCCTGCCTTAGGAGCTTGGAGGTCTATGCTAACCACCATATTGTGCTTATTGAAATATACACGATCGGCCATTCATGCACACGCAATAAATAGTTAAATTCTAAAAAAAATAAATTTTCAAAAACATTTAACTTCATACGAACTTGATTAAGTTCGTTCGAACTTGATGACATTCGAACTTATGTGTAAGTTCTTGTGAATCAGAAGCACTGTTCAGAGGCTTCGAACTTGTAGATATTTTTTATCTAAGTTCGTAGGGTCCTCAAGTTCGTATGCACTGTTCCTGATGAACAAGTTCGAAGTTGGCCCCTTGAACATCAAAACTTCCTATTTAATCCTTTTTAAACTTAAATGACCAATGAATCTAGTCCTAAAAGGTTCTAATCGAGTTTATTGATGTTTTATTTTAAGTTTTATAGCCCTAGACTTAGTATTATTTGAAACACCTAGCCTTCGGTTATTTCAAACCCAAAATACACCATTTTAAACCATTAAAAGTCCCAAATAACACTTACTTAGTTCTTTGTGAGATAAACCGACAACAACTAAAGTTAAGTTCAAGCTGGAACTGTAGTTTTCTTTGTGGAACAGAAGCAAAGTCGTGAAAGATGCGACAAGTTCGAGATCGTATTAAGAAGTTCGTAATCGCCCGTATTAAGTTCGAGAGGAAGTAAGTTCGAGAGTAGGTGACTGATATGAATGCACATTGACTATTTATAGTCCACCAACTGTGTCTCGAACTTAGCTTAAGTAAGTTCGTTCGAACTTAGAGGTCCACGAACTTAAGTCCAAATCTTGAAAAACTTTGAAAAAATTTCAAGTTTTTCAACTTTTGTAACTTTTTCAACTTTCCCAACTTTTTCAACTTTTCGAAACACGTCACACTAAGCAAACAGATTATCACGCAATTTTTGTTTTTCCATGCATCCTAGTAACTGACCTCGTTCCTATTTATTAAACATAAAATGAACTAAAATAAAATAAAATACAATAAAATAAATAAAGTAAAATAAATAAAACTGAATTTCAAGAATTCAAAAATAAGTACAAAAATTAAATTTTTTTGCGAGAGTGTCATAAAAGGTTCAATCAGATAGCTTTGCCAACACTTTTTCGGTGTTGCACTTTCACACTTTGGAATTTTTGATTCCTTTGATTGCTTGTCGTAACATACACACCATGTCGATTGTCGGTATGTTTGTCCACTTAAACACTCAACACTTTGAATTTTCCTTTGGCCTTTTTATTTATCAAGTAATTTCCTTACGTGTCCCACACTTAGACATACTTCTATGATCTCAAGACAGACATAAAATGATTATGACTTTTCGGTATTTGCAAATAATCTTTAAAAGGAAAACTTCGGACACAGTTCTGTATTTACATACAACAAAGTGTCTTAGTTTGTCTTAGGGTAGAGCATACTTCTTTTATTTTAGCAACACAGCGGTGACAGATTTGTACTTACGTACAACAAAGCGACATATTTTGCTATATTGAGTCAAAACAGAGTTGACAGGTCTGTACTTATGTACAACAAAGCGACATGTCTTGACTCTCTTTACATTTCATGCTTGCTCTCTTTTAAGATGTATTTTGATGAAGCCATACATCCCCCAGATTGATTTATATACCTCATTCATAATTATTGTATGTGAGCCTCTAACACAGAAATTAAGACCTATTGGTCATACGTCTAAGTTAGTTACCAATATGACAATTTCTTGATTGTTTTATTAGCTTTTAGGAAAACCTTCATGTTTTATGCCTACCAACATATCAGAACATGAACATGTATATCACTTAGAATTTATAGTGCATTATGTGTGAAAGTTTAACACTTAGAGTTTGTTAGACTGTGCTAAATTTCTTCACGTTGAACCTTAGACTCTAAGACTTCTCTCTTTATTTTCATTTTTCTCTTTTTTTTGAATTTTTTAAGTAAAATAACTAATACTAAAAAATATTTAAAAAAATCTACTGAGGTCAGATTATTCTGGATTACGCATTCCATTTTAGTTGGACTAACAACTCAAAGCGTGATCTATCAAATGCTTTTGTGAACAGATTCGCAAAGTTGTCTTCCGTTCGAAGTTTTACCAATTTTATCAGGTTTTTCTCAGCACAATCACGAATAAAATGATGTCTTATATCTATGTGCTTAGTCTTATTGTGCTTTACCGGATTATTGGTTATTGCAATCATGGATGGATTATCTATCCTAATGGAAGTATGAGTATAAGTCAAACCGTAATCCCGCAATTGTTGTTGAATCCACGGAACCTGTGAACAGCAACTCCTCACAGCTACATATTCGGCCTCGCATGTTGATACGGCTACCGAAGTCTGTTTCTTGCATTGCCAGGACACCAGTCTCCCTCCTTGGAACTGACAACCACCCGTTGTGTAAGGTCACCTGTAGCACGGATCTGATCTTGACGCGACACCTTCCAACGAGTGTGGAATCCTCGTTAGCGGTTTAACAGATCGATCACACGGAAACTGGAGACGAACACAATGATAGTCGATACGATGAACGACCGACAAGTGTATTTCTCCGAAAGACTCTCTGAAATCTCTCAAGTTCGTATGTGCACTAATACGAGCTCTGATCACTAATTTCTGCAAAAAGTCCCTTAATGAAACGGATTAACACATAATTATATCAGTTAAGTTCGAACTTAACTAATCAAGTTCGTTTAGGCCCAAGCCCACGAACTTGTCCAATGACCTTCGAACTTAGTTCCACTAAGTTCGAATCCCAACCTTTGAACTTATTCTACAACTTATCTTTGAACTTATCTTTGAACGTATCATGCAAATGTAAACATCATACACAATCATGATCAAACATATATAACTTGAATTTACAAAGCCTGATCTATTACAAAAGACTATCTATTACATACCTAGACTGCTTTCGTCACACAGGGTGTACCAACACGTTGTTGATTACCTGTTCAAGCTACACCCTCCATAATCTGAGTCTGTGTAAGCTTTCGATTCCAGATCTCCATCAGCATGATACCAAAGTCCCAGCTTTGGTTTCGACTTCAGGTATCTCAGAATCCGCTTCACAACTTTCACGTGCATCTCCTTGGGGTTAACTTGAAACCTGGCACAAATACAAACAGCAAGCAATATGTTAGGTCGAGAAGCAATTAAATACATAAGTGACCCGATTATGGCCCGATATAATGTCGGATCCACATCAGTATCACTATCGGTACCTGGTCCGAGATTGTGATTGACTTGTATAGGAGTACTGAAATGTGCAGTAAGCTTTGTTCCTTCCATCCCGAAGCGCCCTAATATTTCATAGACATACTGCGTCTGATGAATGAACATCCCCTCCTTTCGTTGTTCAACTTGTAAACCCAGAAAGAAGTTCAGCTCTCCCATCGCACTCATCTCAAACTTGAACTTCATAACCTTCTCGAAATCTTTGCACATTTGTTCATTTGACGACCCAAAGATGATGTTGTCAACATAAACTTGTACCAGCTAAACATCGTCACCTTTCTTCTTAATGAACAGTGTACTATCTATTCTCCCTCTCTCAAACCCATTTTCCAAGAGATGAGTAGACAGTGTCTCGTACCACGCCCTAGGTGCCTGATGTAACCCATACAGAGCCTTATCCAATCTATATACTCTGTCTGGATACTTAGGATCTGTAAACCCTGGCGGTTGCTCGACATACACCAATTCCTTCACTTTTACGTACAAGAAGGCACTCTTGACGTCTAGCTGATAAACTTTGAAGCCTTTGAAGGATGCGAACGCTAGAAATAATCGAATAGCCTCAAGTCTCGCTACTGGTGCAAACACCTCATTATAATCAATTCCTTCTTCTTGGTTGAACCCTTTTAGATGAATCTTGCCTTATTTCGTGTAACGATGCCTCGATCATCCCTTTTGCACTTAAAGACTCATTTGGTCCTTATAGCAACTTGTCCACGAGGCAAAGACACTAACTCCCAGACTTCTAGCTTTTTGAACTGTGAAAGTTCCTCTTGCATAGCTTCAACCCAATAATTATCCTTCAGAGCCATTTGTACATTCTTCGGCTCAACTTGTGAGATGAAACACGAGTACAAACAGGTGTGAAATGCCTCGGAGTCATTGATCATCGATAACAACACTGTGTTATTATTCACACTACTCCTAGTTCTCACACCAGCATTATTCCCAATGATGTCTTCAATCGGATGATCCTTACTCACTCTCAATGTTTCAACTGCATCGACCTGAAGATTGTCTCCCAAATTTGATCCTATTTCGCCTAATGGGGGTGTGACTTCAGATGGAACAACATCCTTCTCATGATCACTGTCTTCTGAGGTCGAATTGTTTCTCTGATTATCATCCGTAGGCAACAAAGGTTATTCATTTGTTGGGTATCCGTCTTCTGTCGATATATTTTCAGATGATGTGGGAATTCTCGAATTTGGAAAGTCCCTACCCTCGTCATTAAGATTTAAGGATGAAAAGTCGTTTTCCACAGTTCCTGCATCACCACTAAAAGGAATGTTAAATGATTCAAACACTGAGTCATAATCAAATACCCATTCTGGACTAATTTGGGGTTCATGTGAATAACTTGTTACATTAATGTTAAACACAATTTCTACTGTACCAGTAGTTTTATTAAAAACCCTCTTGTTTGGTGACTTTGGGACATAACCTAGGAAGTATCCTTCGTCAGCCTTTTCACCAAACTTAGGTTGATGTTTCGTTTTTAACAAGGTACATGGCACCCCAAATGGTTCAAAGCCAGTTAAATTTGGTGGTCTTTTATTTAAAATCTCATAACAGGTTTTATTCAAAGATTTGACAGTAAGGACTCTGTTTAACACATGACACGCGGTATTCACTGCCTCCCCCCAAAACATAGTGGGAAGCTTTGAATCCGAAAGCATGGTCCTTCCTGCCTCAATCAGTGTCATGTTCTTTCGTTCTGCCACCCCATTTTGTTGTGGCTCATATGGTTCCCTAAATTGATGCACTATGTCTTTAGTTTGACAATATACACCAATTACTGCATTTTTAAATTCTGTTCCATTATCACTTCTGATACATTTTACCCTTTTCCCGTATGAGTTCTCAACTTGGTCTAAGAACCCAATCAGCGTGCCTGTTGTCTCGTCCTTTGTACCTAAAAAGAAAACCCAAGCGAATAACTAAACAGTACCAACTCCCACCTATACTCCTTTTGTTGATTGGCCTGAAAAGATCCATATGCAACATGTCAAAGGTGGAAGAAATTGAGTTCTGAGTCTTCGATTTGTATGGCTTCTTATGTTGCTTCCCATTTGTTGGTACACCCTGTGTGACGATAGCAGTCTAAGTGATCCTACATTGTGGTTTTAGCAAGTGTTTGTTATGTTTATATATGGTTGATAATTATTATTGTTTGTGTGTTTGAACTTGATGTAACGTATTACAAGAAGTTCAAACATAAAGATCAAAGATAAAATCAATCATAAGGTAAAAACATGAGTTTCAATACTAAGTTGAGTATGTGAAATAGTAGATTCGAATTATATAAGGTTTGACATTCGAATCTGTGTCAGATTCGAATGTGGACCTAGATTCGAATCTAGGCAGATTCGAGAGTGTCAATGAGGACAAACTCGAATGGGCCTTGGGCCAGATTCGAGTTTGGCCCATGTCAGACTCGAATTAGCCTCTATAATTAGGGGTAGATTCGATAATTATCAGACTTTTTGCAGAATTCAAGAGTGATTAAGCAAAAGGCGATTTCGAGTTTATCATCAGTGTTAGTGCCGTTTCGGAGAGAATCAGTTCGTAGGATCGTTCGTGTGTCGTTCGTTCAGCTTCTGATAGTCTCCGTGTTTCTTGGTGAGAGTTGTTTCCGTCTACCCGTTAACGAGGATTCCGCACTCGTTGACGGTTCCGCGTCTAGATAGATCTCGTAGTGGTAGACCTTACAAGTGGTATCAGAGCCTTTGGGGTGTTCTTGGTGTTCTTCGTGTTCATCTAGATACATTCTAGGTTTCTTGACGCTTTTGGACGGTTTTTCTCTCAAAATCATGTTTTCGTGTTCGTCGAGCTTAGCAAATAGTAATCCGGGAAATACTTTGTGTTTTTCACGTTTTTGATCGAAATCAATATTTTTCATTGTAAAAATATTGATTTAATCTGCAAAACGTCAAAAAAATCAAAGTGTTAGCCGTTTTTCGAGTTTGTGGCGCTCGAATCTATTAGGGGTAATTAGGGTTACGCTTAGTCTCGAGTCTAACCAAATACGCTCCTTTCGAGTCTGATACAGAGTGTTTCGAATCTAATTCAAGTTTGTGCTACATTCGATAGAGGTCTCGAATCTACTTACATTCGAGTGTGCTTCGAGTTTAGTTTAGTTTCGAATAGGGTTTCGAATTTACTGTCTCTTCGAGTTTGTCTTGACCTTCGAATCTGAGGACTTTTCGAATCTGAAATAATTTCGAATTTAATTGAGTTTCAACACTTAATCGAATTTAATCCCAAAAGATTTAATCTAAATTAGATTCGAATCTATCTAGATTCGAAAGAGTTAGCTTAAGTTAGTTTCGAATTAAATTAATTAAGTTCAAATTCAATTCCTTTCGAAAAGATGTCAAATCTTCAAAAATTCCTGGAAATGGACCACGAGGTCAGGAAGGCAAACACTCCGCCTAAGCTGATGAAAATCGAAGATTATTATTGGTGGAAAGATCGGTTTACCGATTTCGTGCGCTTTAATGATATGCGCATGTGGGTATGTATCGACGAAGGATACATTCCACCAATTTCTGAAGTTGAAGGTCGTCAGAGAGTCTTATCATACCAAATGATGAAGGAGGATGATAAGAAACTGTATGAAGCCGAGAACAAAGCATTTTCGATAATTCGAATGGCGTTGCCTCAGGATATACTACACACATTTAGGACTCAGAAGACATCTAAGGAACTTTGGGAGTCACTAGAGAAGAGGTGTGAGGGTAATCCTAGGGTTCGACGAAAGCGTACGGAGCTGTTGAAACAACAGTTTGCGATTTTCAAGGCGTTAAAGGATGAACAGCTGGATGATACCATCACCCGGTTCTATCATCTGTTGACGGAGCTTGAAAGTCATGGGATTGAGTATACTGACACCGACAAGAACAACAAGCTTCTTGATGCCTTACCAGCCAAATGGGCTATGTATGTGGCAATGATAAAGCTTAATGAAGATAAGTACTATACCCAATCTCTGGAGGATATTGTGGGAACGATGCGAGCTTATCATTTCGAGCTACTGAAGGCCGAAACTGATTACGAACAAGTCCAGAATCCAGCGATGTATTTTGGAAAGTCAACAAAACCTTCAGCGACCGCCGATCTGAAGACTGCAACAGCGTTTTTCAACGGAGAAACGTCGTCACCAGCAGAGACTGATGACACATTGAATCGAGCGTTCTTAGGGTTGGGAAGATCAGAAGAACATCAACCTCAAGCAGCACAAGCGACGACATCTCAGAGCTATTCTAAGATGCCCATGAGCGCAAAATCAGCGGAAGAACATTTGAATCTGCTTGCTTCATTTGTGGCTGCATACGGGAACTGCGTTCAGGGAAAAATTAATGATCCTGCTCTCTGGGATGAAGACTATGATCAGGTCGACCCTGATGATCTTGAGGAAATGGATCTTAAATGGCAACTGGCCATGGTAACCCAACGGGTTAAAAGATTCATCAAAAGAACTGGAAGGAATCTGACAATGAACAACAAGGGGATTGGATTTGATAAGTCCAAAGTAAAGTGCTACAACTGTCAAGGTCTGGGACACTTCGCCAGAGAATGTCAGAGACCGAAGGTGGATACGTACCAAGGGCAGAGTCAGCATCAGGGGCAGTTTCAGAATCGGTCCCAACAACGATACCTTCCGAGTTCCTCTGTCGGTCAAGCCAATCTAGCTGGTCTACTATCAAATGTCACTTCAGACAGACAGCTAGATGGTACTTACGACTGGAGCTCACATCCAGAATCAAATGCTCAGGCGTTTATGGCTGAAGTCACGGAGACTGGGTGTGAAGGGGAAGAGCAGACCACAAGGGACAGCAGTCCGATGTGGGTGGAGAAGACGAATGATCAGACAGTTCTGGAGTTTGCGGCTAAAATGGCCAATGTGGAATCCGACCACACAAAGGTTAGTCTGACCTACTCTCTTTTTCATGAGTTATGTGTATTGTGTGTTAATTCTAATGATAGGTTAAATCTAGTCTTAGAATCACAAAAAACCATAACTGCTCAAAATGAGTCATTAAAAACTGAAAATGCTAGCCTAAACGATATTAAGCAAGATCTTAAAGAAAAACTTAAGGCTGATGCTCAAGACGTAATAGTTCTGAAAGACAAATTGAGTGAGCAGTGTGTTAGGTTAGAGCTTATGTATGAGCATGTAGAGGCCTTGACCAAAATTCTTAAGGACAAAGACATAGAGCTAGCTGAAACAAAGGTAAAGGTAGCAGAGGCAAATAGTAAGCTAGAGAAGTTTAGGAATTCAAGCCTGAACCTAGGGAAAGTTTTAGATGCCCAAAGACAATCTAAAAAGCCCGTAGGTCTAGGATTTCATGAAATTCCTCCACCTTTTAATGCAAATTACGTGCCTCAACCTCAGGAGAAAACTGACAAATCAGTAGACTTAGAGGACATACCTGCACCTATATCTGAGCCTATAGTAGAAAATACACCTAAGGTGGCTGACACAACTGTCAAGGTTAAGAAAGTCAAATTTGTGTCTTCCTCCAGTGAAACACCTGCAGGAAAACATAAAATTGGTTGGTCTGATCAGGACGATGAGCCAGTCGCGATAGATGTACAAAAGGACCAAGACACTAGTGAGACACCTAAGTCTAAGGGATCACACAAGAAGTCCATAGATAAGATGTCTTGCTTTAGATGTCATGAAAAGGGGCATGTTGCTTCTCACTGTCCGCTTAGGAAAGCCGAAGTTACACCTAAGACAGTGAACCCAACATCTGTTAAGCCCTCAACAAATGTGGCAAGCACTAGTAGTTCTCAGAGTACCGAGAAAACTGTGCAGGCCACACCAAAACAAGTTGTGAAACAAACACCGGTAAAGGTTGGACCAAAGGAAGTGGTTAGGACAAATTCACCGAATCGTGTCGTTAATCAATCTAGGTCAGCACCTCAACAAGTCTATAGGAGCACAACACCTAGCAGGGCACACACTCCAGTTAGGTCTCATACTCCTGTTAGACATTACGCACCGGTTAGAGCTCAGGGATCACAATCCGAAATGCAATATAATAGGAATTATTCTAGAGCTCCACAACAAATGCCTACTCAAAGGCAAAGAGTGAATTTAAATCACTCGGCACCACAACAAACTCCTGTTCAACGACCCAAGTCACCTGAAAGGCGAGATGGGTATTTGAAAGAGTTTAAGTATGTGGACGAGAATGGTATAACCAAGTCAGTTATGGCTTGGGTTCTCCGTGATAACTAACCTATTTTCTTTCATGTGCAGGAGATTACCACCGGTCCAAACAACAAGTGGTTCGTCGACATTGGATGCTCCAGGCACATGACAGGGGAAAGAAGTCTACTTACAGACTTCAAGGGTGGGAATCGGGGATTTGTATCATTCGCGGGTAACAAACGAGGAAACATCACGGGTACCGGAGTGGTCACTAATGGGACGATCAAGTTGGACCAAGTTTATCATGTTGATAAACTGGTTCACAATCTCATTAGTGTATCTCAAATCTGTGACAAGAAGAATTCAGTGTTGTTCACTGACACTGAAGCGTTAGTGCTAAAACCGGGATTCAAGATTCCTGAAGAATGGGTATTGATGCGGGCACCAAGGAAAAATGACTTGTACATGCTTGATATGAACAAGCCGGACACTTCGATGGGACCAATCTGTCTGTTATCCAAAGCTTCGGAGACGGAATCGGTATTGTGGCACAGACGCATGGCTCACCTGCACCTAAGAAAGATGAACTACATAACGAAAAATGGGTCGGTGCAAGGTGTGCCTATGAAGAGCTTTCAGTTCGAGGACAAGTGTCTACCATGCAAGAAGGGCAAACAACATAAGAAGACACACAAGTCCAAAACGCAGAACTCCATAACCTTAACATTCGATTTGTTGCACATGGACCTTTTCGGCCTAATCAACAAAAGGAGTATAGGAGGTAGTTGGTACTGTTTGGTTATCACTGACGATTACTCACGATTTTCTTGGGTTTTCTTTTTAGGTACAAAGGACGAGACGACTTCCAAGCTCATCGGGTTCTTAGACCAAGTGGAGAATTCCTACGGAACAAGGGTTAAAAGGATACGTAGTGATAATGGAACTGAGTTCAAAAACACTGTAATTGGTGTATATTGCCTATCTAAGGGCATAGTGCATCAATTCAGTGCACCATATGAGCCTCAACAAAATGGGGTGGCCGAACGTAAAAACAGGACATTGATTGAGGCAGCTAGGACTATGTTGTCGGATTCAAAGCTTCCTACCATGTTTTGAGGGGAGGCAGTGAATACCGCATGTCACATTTTAAACCGAGTCCTAACTGTCAAATCTTTGAACAAAACCTGTTATGAAATTTTGAATAAACGGCCACCTAATTTAACTGGCTTCGAACCGTTTGGGGTACCATGCACTCTTTTGCGAACAAAACATCCACCAAAGTTTGGTGAAAAGGCTGACGAAGGATACTTCCTAGGTTATGTGCCGAACTCACCAAACAAACGGGTTTTTAACAAAACAAATGGTACGGTAGAGATTGTGTATAACATTGAAGTCACAAGTTATACACATGAACCCCAAACTGGTCCGGAATGGATATTTGACTATGATAAATTATTTGAGTCATTTAACATCCCTTTGGATGATAATGCAGGTACAATCGAAAAGGATATGGCGACGTTGCATCTGAATGACGATGGTCATACCTTTCCGAGGACAACGTTTGAATCCACATCCGCGCCTACTTCGACTGAAGATAGATCTCCAGAAGTCAATGTTCCTGAAGCACCTACCACTGAGAATCAGTCTCACGCATCAAGTTCCAACTCTGAGGAAAATGTCCACGAGGAGAATGTAGAAACTGAGGCTGTTCCCCCATTAGGTGAAATAGGATCTAACTTAGGAGATAATCTGAGAGTAGACGAGATAGAGACCTCTAGGATTAACAAGAACCATCCTATAGAAAGCATCATAGGAAATCCTAACGAGGGTGTGAGGACTAGGAGTAGTTTAAATAACAACACTGTGTTGTTGTCGATGATAAATGACTCCGAGGGATATCACACACGTCTCTATTCATGTTTCATATCGCAAGTAGAGCCTAAGAATGTGCAAATGGCACTTAAGGATAACTCCTGGGTTGAAGCGATGCAGGAAGAACTCTCGCAGTTTAGGAAACTAGAAGTGTGGGAGTTAGTTCCATTACCTCGAGGGGAAGTTGCTATAGGAACCAAATGGGTTTTTAAGTGCAAAAGGGACGATCGGGGCATAGTCACGCGCAACAAGGCTAAGTTAGTTGTAAAGGGTTTCAACCAAGAGGAGGGAATCGATTACAACGAGGTGTTTGCACCAGTAGCAAGGCTGGAAGCCATTAGGTTGTTTCTAGCTTTTGCCTCCTTCAAGGGCTTTAAGGTATATCAATTAGATGTTAAGAGTGCTTTCCTATATGGGAAAGTGAAGGAGTTGGTGTATGTAGAACAACCGCCCGGATTTACAGATCCAAAATATCCTGATAGAGTATATCGCTTAGATAAGGCTCTATATGGATTGCATCAGGCACCAAGGGCGTGGTATGAGACTCTATCCAACCATTTATTAGAGAACGGGTTTGAAAGGGGTAGGATAGATAGTACTCTGTTTGTTAAGAGGAATGGAGAACACTTTATCTTGGTACAAGTGTACGTCGATGATATCATTTTTGGATCATCAGACGAATAGATGTGCAAAGATTTCGAGAAGGTGATGAAGTCGAAATTCGAGATGAGTGCAATGGGAGAGTTAACATTCTTTTTGGGGTTACAAGTTGACTAGAAGAAGGAAGGAATGTTTATCCATCAGACGAAGTATGTCTATGACATATTGGAACGCTTCGGGATGGAAGGAACAAAATTGACTGCCCATTTCAGCACGCCGATTCAAGTGAATCACAATCTCGGACCGGGTACTGAAAGTGATACCGATGTGGATCCGACATTATATCGGGCCATGATTGGATCACTTATGTATTTAACTGCTTCAAGACCTGACATCATGTTTACTGTGTCTATTTGTGCTAGGTTTCAAGCGAATCCGAAGGAGATGCATATGAAAGCTGTGAAGCGGATTCTACGATACCTCAAGTCGAAACCGAAGCTGGGTCTTTGGTATCACGCGGAGGGAGATCTAGAGTTGGAGGCGTTCACGGATTCTGACTACGGAGGATGCAGCTTGACACGCAAATCAACAACTGGAGGTTGTCAATTCCTAGGAGGGAGACTGGTATCCTGGCAATGCAAGAAGCAGACGTCGGTAGCCGTGTCAACGTGCGAGTTCGAGTATGTTGCTGCTGGTAGTTGCTGCTCACAGGTTCTGTGGATACAACAACAATTGCGGGATTACGGTTTGGCTTACACTCAAACTCCAATTAGGATAGACAATAAATCTACAATTTCTATAACTAACAATCCAGTTAAACACAGTAAAACAAAGCACATAGACATAAGGCATCATTTTATTCGTGATTGTGCTGAAAAGAACTTAATCAAATTGGTAAAAGTGGCAACGGAAGATAATAATGCTGATTTATTTACCAAAGCATTTGATAAGTCACGGTTTGAATATTTAATTCAACTAAATGGAATGCGCAACCCAGAGTAATTTGACCTTAGTAGTAGTTTATTTTCTTTTTTAGCTGTAGTATTTCTTTCTTTTTATAGTAAGTCTGCTAATTTAGGATAGTTTCTATTTTTAGCAAGTTTCTATTTTTAGTAAGTTAGTAGATTATCTTATTTTATTGCTATTTCTTATGAAAAACAAAAGAAAAAAAAGAGAGAAAATCATAAAAATACAAAAAAAGAGAATATCAGAAAAAGAGTTAAGTCTTAGATGCATAGGTTCAAAGTGACGAAAATTAGCACAGTCGTTACAAACTCTAAGTGTTTAGGCTTTCACACATAATGCAACTAAAATTCTAAGTGTTATACTTTATTTTAGTTTGATGTGTTGGTAGGCATAATACATATAGGGAGTCTCAAGGCAAATAAAATATTCAAGAAAAAGTCAAACGTGTCACTAACTTAGATGTACGACCAATCGGTCTTAATTTTTATGTACAAGACATACAAACTTTGAGTCTAAATGAGGTATGCAAACTTTCTGGGATGTATAGTAACATCAAATACATCTTAAAATGGAAAGAATAGAAAAATCATATAAAATTGAGAGTCGAAAACATGTAACTCTGTTGTACGTAAGTACAGACCTGTTGCCTCTGTTTAGATTCGGGTTGGCAAGATATGTCGCTTTGTTGTACGTCGGTACAGACCTGTCACCGCTGTCTTGCTAACTTTAAGAATAAACCTTAAGTCAAACTAAGACACTTTGTTGTATGAAAATACAGACCTGTGTCCGATGTTTGTCTTTTAAAGAAAGTTTGCAAATACCAACAAGTTAGAATCTTTGTCTGTATGCCTTGATCATAAAAGTATGTCTATGTCTGGGTCACGTAAGATAATTTCAAGATAAATAAAAATGCCAAGGGATATTCCGAAATGTAGAATGTTTAAAGGGGTAAATACCAACAATCGGCTAAATGGGTATTTCACGACAAACAATCAAAGGAATCAAAAATTCCTAAGTGTGAAAGTTTAAGTACCAAGAGTGAGTATCAGACACCGCTATCTGATTGAACCTTTTTTTGACTATACTCATCAAAAATATTTTGTTTAGCGTTTAGCTTAGGTTGTAAATTTTAATAAGTATAGCTTAAGTCTAAGTTAAATTTTTTGGTCAAAATTTTTATTTTATTTTACCTTAGTTTATTTTATTTTATTTTATTTTATTTTATTTATTTTATTTTATTTTATTTTTTACTTAGGTAAAAGGTCAAAAATTACTGAGGGTACATTCACAGTTGGATAAAATAAACACTGCGTGAAATATCTTGTGCTTAGGGTAAAAGATTTGGCATAGTTTATCTTGTTACGCAATATCGTAGAAAAGGTTGAAAAAGTTGAAGTTATTTCAAAATTTTCGAAATTTTTCTAAGTGTTTGGTGTAATTCGAGTTTAACTTAAACTCGAAACTGGTGGTTTTCGAATCTGTCAGTAGATTCGAGTCTGGCCATAGATTCGAAGGTTGGTATTATAAATAGGTAACAGTAACTGTCATTACTCCTATCTGTTTTCGAATCTACCCTCTCGAATCTATCCGGCGACCTCGAATCTATTTCCTCGAATCTATCGTTTTTCACATAAACGACAATTTGTCGAGTTTCTTGCTTGGTGTTTCGATTCTACTGATACTTCTAGGTATAATCAACTGGATTGTACAAGATTTGAGTAGTTTTATACACCATTTAAGTCAAAATCACCAATTTTGTAAGGTTTGTTGGTCGAAAACGGGTTTTTCAAAATTACAATGTTTGGACCAATAAATAGTCAAATTAAATACACAAATCAGTGATTAGAACCTAGTTGGACTAATGTATGTGATTTGCTAAGTTCAAAATGGTTAAAATCTTGGTTTTTGTTGAAGCCTTGGCCGTCGAGTTTTCGAATCTGTTCATGGACTTTCTCGAGTTTGTCAGTAAACTCGAGAAGACCATGTCATTCGAATCTATCATCAAACTCGAAATAGGGTTTATTCGAATCTGTCCATTCGGATCTGTTATTCTATTTGAATTATTTAACTTAAATTTTATTAAACTTGTAGAAATCTTTTGTGTTGGATTTTGTACTTACACAAGTTCAAAATAAAACAAATTTGAATTTAAGCAAGTTTATTGATTTTTTAATAATTCTAACAGTTTATCTATTGTGCAGATATGGCTGTTCGTGCATTCGTGCCAAAGCATAATATGGTCATTCCCTATGATCATCATATCCCTGAGCCGCAGGGATTTCGTCAAATGATGGATTTTCTTGTTGAATCTAGGATTGCTTTTGCTTTATCTCACAATATTCAGATTGTAATTCCCTATGTTCGCCAATTCTATTATCATCTTCAGGTGGACTGCTCTGTCACCACGACAGTGCTAAGAACAAGGATCGCAGGGCAACCGTTAGTGTTTTCCGCCGATATGTTGCGTCAAGTGTTGCAGCTCGGATCTCAGGAAGAAGAGGCTGGGCCTATTGACTTTCCACTAAGTATTAGGCAAGCGGCGTTTCAAAGGATGGGTTACAGCCAGGATGTTACGAAGACTTCCTACATGAAAAGCGGGCTAATTGGCCAATGGAGATTTCTGGCTCATGTCTTTATGGTTTGCTTTGCCGCAAAGAAAGCCGGTTTTGACTATATAGTCTCGAAGATCCAGTCTGGGATGATCGCGTTAGTGTATAATCGGCCATTCAGTAATTCGGAAATGTTTTTCTCCGAATTTGTTCATCAAATCACCGCTCCAGAGCATCAACAATTCCTGCTGTATCCACGTTTCATAATGATGCTTATCAGGCATTGCCGAATTTGCCTCAGCTGAATGATATCCAAAGCGTCGCAGTGATGGATAAAAGAATTTTTGCTGATTGCTCCTCACACAGAGGAAGGCTGGCGGTTCCGGTCGAGCGACCGTTGTTTGGAGCTATTTTGGATAGGAATTTTGAAGCCCCAGATACTGCCAACTGGGTAGGGGAAGTTGAAGTTCAACCTAGACAACCACCGCAACAACAACAACAACAACCACAGCCACCGCGAGCACAGCCACAAAGGCGAAGACAAAGAGCTAGAGCTACTGCGAGTCAGACTCAGACATCTAGGCCTTCTACGAGTCAGCAGCCAGAGGTACAAGAAGCAGGGCCTTCGAATGTCCCAAGTGAAGCTGATCAGTTGTGCCAAACTCTATATGAAATCTGGGAAGCAGGACCTAACGCCAATGAAGAAATATCTGCAGCGTTGGTGGGAGAATTACTTAAGCCTCCAGAGGGAGAAGAAGATGTGTTGAGAGATGTTGAAGAATATGAGCCAGAGCAGACTGGTAATGACTTGTCATCATCAGCTACTGAATCAGAAGAGATGGAGGAGATAGAAGTTGAAGCTCCAGAATCAGTGTCTACAGAACCTCGTGTTCAAATTGGAACTTATGGATCAAGGTTGGTAGTCAATGAAGAAGCTTCAAGGAGGAGAGTAACAAGATGAATCTGATTTTGAAGAAGAAGAAGTTGCACCATTAGTGACAAGGCAACGGGCCAAGCGTCACAGATTTATGCACGGATCATCTTCCGCTTCAGCAGAACAATCTGAAAACCCTCAAACTCAAACTCCTCAATCTCAAGAACCTCAAACCATCATTCCACCACCACCACCTCAAGATGAACCGTATATCCCATCGCCAATCATTTCAACTCCGATACAGTCAATTCCATCAACCTCATCCTCATACGCCGACAATCAAAGATTTTTGCGCTTAAAAGATAGAGTTGACTTCCAGGAAATCCAAATCTTTGGGCTAACAACGGCAATCGGTGAGCTTCAGAAGCATAACGCAAATATTGATAAGGAGAATGCCGATTTGAAGAAGATTGTGGAAAAGGTCCAGGAAGAGAACACAGAGTTAAAAACTTTTGTCTGCGATCAGGCAGCTGAGATAAGGTCGATGCGCTCCCTAATTGAGCAGTTAATGAAACATTTACAGGCTCAGGGGGAGACGTCGTGCCGTGATCAAGAAGTACAGAGGCTGAGAGATGATGATGAAGAAGATAACCAAGGCAATGATCCTAGCTCTCAAAGACAGGATGAGCCAGTAGATTTTTCTGCTGCTCAGGCTGCTCAATCTCAGGGGGAGCCAAGTCAAGCAGGAGGAGAAGTAGGAGAAGCGAGTTCATCTAAGCCTACGGATTTTGAGATTAGTGAGATGATTGATGCTCTCATGGATCTTGATGACGATCCGATGGATTTAGGTTTTGATTGTGAAGATGAAATGGAAGAGCTGGAAGAGGGTGAGTTTGTGCCTGAAGATATTGTTGACTGGAAATCAGATGACGAGGTGTGTGCTGATGAGGACGATGAAGCTGATGAGATCGTCGTGCAGCAAAATCCTATCACTGATACATATGTGATAGAAGGAGATGATATTGTGAACATAGAAGTGGTGAATGTTGCGTTAAATGTTGAGCCATCAGTAGAGGAACCTGCCAGAGAACTAACGAATGAAGAAAAAAGAAAGTTGTGGTTCAGGGCTGAACAGAAGGAATTGGAGCTGAAAAGGAAGATAAGAGTGCCAGGGACTAGAAAGCTATCAGGAAGCATATTAAGCTGGTTCTTTGATCGAGAACTGCAGCTATTCATAATCAAGAGAAAAGACGGGCTCCAGTACCTGTGGCGAACTCTAAAAGCATTCAATTCACTGCCAAAGATTGAGATCAAGGCGTTAGCATGGAAAGATCTTATTAATATTGGCAATGATCCCTACGCAGATGTAATTGCAAGAATCATAAGGAAAGAGGGAAGCTCAAGGAAGTTTGAACGCCTAAATCCAAGGATAGGAAGAAGAGTAGAGGATCCTTCTAGAATTGATCCTCTAACTGGGCGTCCTTGGATGAAGATTCAGTACAAACCAGTAAGGTGTCTAAGGAAGGTGCCTCTCAAGTCTATGCCACAGAATGTCATGAAGAATCTGCATTGGTGGTACACTGAGAGTGAGACTGGAGAAGCGGTAATGGAAGATTTTGAAGAAAATGTGATTCTTAGAATCTATGATCCTCTTCATCTGGTAAATCTTTCTCGAGATGATCTTCAAATTTTGCATGCTTGTAAGATTTCTAGTGATGCACATATGGATGGTGAGGCTAGGAAATATGAGAATGTAGTTAAAGTATGTTTTGAAAAGGGCTTGTATGCTGGAAGTAGCTTGAATAAATAATAAACAAAGTTCTTGATCAAATGTGTGAATTATTAGAAGCTATCGTCAAAGGGGAGTCTGTTGGTACACCCTGTGTGACGATAGCAGTCTAAGTGATCCTACATTGTGGTTTTAGCAAGTGTTTGTTATATATGTTTATATATGGTTGATAATTATTATTGTTTGTGTGTTTGAACTTGATGTAACGTATTACAAGAAGTTCAAACATAAAGATCAAAGATAAAATCAATCATAAGGTAAAAACATGAGTTTCAATACTAAGTTGAGTATGTGAAATAGTAGATTCGAATTATATAAGGTTTGACATTCGAATCTGTGTCAGATTCGAATATTGACCTAGATTCGAATCTAGGCAGATTCGAGAGTGTCAATGAGGACAAACTCGAATGGGCCTTGGGCCAGATTCGAGTTTGGCCCATGTCAGACTCGAATTAGCCTCTATAATTAGGGGTAGACTCGAATAATTATCAGACTTTTTGCAGAATTCGAGAGTGATTAAGCAAAAGGCGATTTCGAGTTTATCATCAGTGTTAGTGCCGTTTCGGAGAGAATCAGTTCGTAGGATCGTTCGTGTGTCGTTCGTTCAGCTTCTGATAGTCTCCGTGTTTCTTGGTGAGAGTTGTTTCCGTCTACCCGTTAACGAGGATTCCGCACTCGTTGACGGTTCCGCGTCTAGATAGATCTCGTAGTGGTAGACCTTACACCTTTCTTGCACGTCACACACTTATCTTCAAACTAAAAACTCTTCAGTGGAACACCTTGCACAAGGCCATTTTTTGTGATGAAATTCATCTTCCTTAAGTGTAAGTGTGTCATTCTCCTGTCCCACAGCAAGGATTCTGACTATGAAGCTTTTAATAACAAACAGGTATTCCCCAATGAAGATTTTGCTATGGTCATGTCCATCATATACAGATCGTTCTTCCGGAATCTCAAATCCAGGCTTTAGCACTAGTGCTTCCTTCTCAGTAAACAAATCTGAATTTTTCTTATCACTGATCTGCGTGACACTAATGAGATCGTGATCAAGCTTATCTACATAGTAGACTGCTCGAGTGTAATTTTCCCATTAGTGACTATTCCAGTTCCAGTGATATTGCATCCTTTATTCCTAGCAAATGAGACAAATCCCTTGTACCCACTTTTGAAGTCTGTCAGTAGACTTCTTTCTCCAGTCATGTGACGAGAGCAACCACTTGTTGTTAAGACCTGTAGTTAACTCCTGCACATGAATGAAAACAAATTAGTTATCACGGGGAGGCCAATCCATGACTGACTTGGTAATACCATTCTTGTCCATATACTTGAACTCTTTCAAATACACATCTCTCCTTTCAGGTGACTTGGGTTTTTGATTAAGAACCTGTTGTGGAGCTGAGTGATTAATATCCACTCTTGGCCTTTGGGTTGTCTTTTGCTGTGGAGCCCTAGAGTAATTTATGTTATAATGCATTTCTGTGTTATAACTCTGGGCTCTACTAGGTGTCTGATGTCTGTTAGGAGTATGAGACCTAACTGGAGTATAACTTCTCCTAGGTGTATGATTCCTAATGACAGGTTATGGTCCAGACCTTGATTGACTAGAGAATCTATTTGGTAAATTATTCCTAAGTCCTTCATTTTGTCTAATTGACACTGGTATTTGTTTAGTACCTACTCGTGATGTCGCATTCGAGTTCTTCTCCAAATTTGGAGAACTACTCGTGCTTGCAAAACTAGGCACTGTTTTCAAGGCTTGTTGTTCTTGTTTCCCTACAACAGGTGTAGACTCTGGTTTCTTATAGGGACAACTAGATGCAACATGACCTTTTTCATGACATCTAAAGCAAGACATTTTGTCAATAGACTTCTTATAAGCACTCTTTGACTTAGGGGTCTCACTAATGTCCTGTTGTGTTGTATCAACAACCTTGTTCAATTCCTCTTGTTTATTATTAGTAGCAGTTTTAGCTTCTTCTAGTTTAGACACACTACTAGACTGCACAAACATTACCGTTTTCTTAACCTGAGGAGTTGTTGTTGACACTTTTGTTGTCGACACTATATCAGTCTCAGTTACTTTTACTTCCTCTGATTCAACCTTTTCTTTGGTCTCATCCTGAGGAGTTGGCACATAGTTGTTGTTGAAATGTGGAGGCACATCCTGATATCCTAGGCCAACTGGTTTCTTAGACTGTCTCAGCGAATCTAGGATTTTGCCTAAGTTCAAGGATGAGTTCTTAAACTTCTGAATTTTACTATTAGCCTCTGCAACCTTAACCCTAGCATCTGCTAATTCTTTATCTTTCATGGAGATCTCTTTGGTCAATGACTCTATGCTCATAAATTAGTTCGTTCCTGACACATTGTTCGCTCAATTTGTCTTTCAAAGCTATTACATCTTGAGCATCTGCTTTCATTTTAGCCCTAAGATCTTTCTTAATGTCTCGCAGACTAGCATTATTAGATTTTAAAGACTGGATTTGAGCTGTCATGGATGAAAGTGATTCTAGCACAAACTTCAATTTATCATTTAAAGTAGTGCATAAAACGCATAAATCATGAAAAGTAGAAAAGTTGAGAGATACATTTTTCCGATCAGATTCCACGTTGGCCATCTGAGCTGCAAACTCCAGAGTAGTCTGCTCCTCAGATTTTTCCAGTATCAAAGGATTTGTATCGGATCGCTGGGTGTCCTACTTCTTTTCCTCTTCAGCTCAGCTATCAGTCTTAGTCACTTCAGCCATAAAAGCTCTAGTGTTTGACTCCAGATGTGAATTCCAGTCATAAGTACCATCTAACTGTCTGTTAGAAGATACGTTTGTCAGCAACCCAGCTACAGAAGCTTGATTCCCTGAATGAGTTGAATTCTGACGTCCCGGATTCTGATAGTTATCCATCTTCGGCCTCTGACATTCTCTAGCAAAATTTCCCAACCCCTGACAGTTGTAACACTTCACTTTTGACTTATCAAACCAACAATGTTGCTCACACTGAGATTTCTCCCGATTCTTTTCATAAACCTCTTAACCCTCTGTGTGACCATGGACAGTTGTCATTGCAGGTCCATCTACTCTAGATCATCTGGATTTACCTGATCATAATCTTCCTCCCATAGGGCTGGATCGTTGATTTTTCGTTGAATGCAGTTGCCATATGCTGCTACAGACGAAGCTAGAAGCTTTAGTTGCTCCTCAGCTGACTTAGCATTCATAGGCATTTTGGTGTAATCCTGAGAAGATGATCTTGAGTTTTGTGGTTGATCTTCTAGTTTAGAAAACCCTAAAAATGCCCTACCACTCATTTCTTCAGCTTCTTCAAGTATGCCTTCTTCTTCACCAGAGCCCCGTCTTCGGTACACTAGAAGTTGATGGCTTAGACTTTCCGAATTACATTTCAGGATCCTGTACTTGATCGTATTCCATCTCCTTCTTTTGTATCTTGAAGTTATGAGCCCTTAGTGTTCCAATGACTTCTTCAAGAGTGAGAGTGGCCAGTTTATCTTCATCATGCTTTATCAACGCAGTGTACATCTCCCACTTTGATGGTAATGGATCTAGAATTTTTTCACTCTTATCAGATTCTTGATACTCAACTCTATGATTATCAAGTTCTATCAACATATGATAGAATCTTGTAATTATCTCATCCAAGGTCTCATTCTTCAGCCCTTTGAAGATAGCAAATTGTTGCTTCAACTATTCTGTTCTCCCCTTCCTAACCCTAGGATTTCCCTCATACCTCTTCTCCAACGCCTCCCATAGGTATTTAGAGGTTCGGTGATGTTTAAAGGTGTGCAGGATCTCCAAAGGTAACGCCATTTTGATTGATGATATAGCCCGATTCTCAGCTTCATAAATTTTCTTGTCCTTATCTTTCATGTGTTGATAGGTTAGAAGTTTCATCCTTCCCTCGAGTTCTTGCGTAGAGGGAACATACCCTTCATCAATGCATATCCACATACGCATATCACTGAATCTAGCGAAGTCTTGGGAGGTGAATTTGATTTGCCCACTTCGTGATCCATTTCTAAAAACTTGTGCAAGTTAGACATTCTCGATGAATTTTGATTCACAAACTTAATTTAAATAATTTTAAGAATTAATTTTATATAAATTTGTACGGACTTGTCTTAAGTTCGTACGAATTTATAACTAAATTCGTTTCACAAAATTAAGTTTGTTTAAAAAACAAGTTCGTGAACCCACAAGTTCGAGAAACCCTAGTTCGACTGACAAGTTCGTGTTTGAACAAGTTCGTATCTGAACTAGTTCGAGACCTATCAAGTTCGAGAAACCCTAAACGGACAAGTTCGAAACTCTGACAACTTTGAGCGCCGCAAGTTTGTGGAGGAGCGTCTGACAAGTTCATGAAAACCCTAAGACGCCCTCCTAAGTTCGAGCGCCGCAAGTTCGTGAAACGGCCAAAATTTAACTTTTTTCAAAAAGTCAGATTAAATCAATGTTTTTAAGGCTAAAAACAATGAAATCCACTGAAAAGATGAACTAAGAAGATTGTAGGCTTGACGAACTGTTCAAAACACCATAAAAACTTCAAGAAAATGTGATTTAACCATAAAACGCCAAGAAACCTATGAATGTTCAATGAAACACGAAGAACACGAAGAACATTCAATTGTAGGCTCTGATACCACTTGTAAGGTCCACCGTCTACGGATCCAATCAAGGCGTCGCGACGTGAAACGAGTGCGGAATCCTCGTATCACGGTTACGAATCAATCACGCGGGAACACGGAGCCGAACAAGATGTTAGTCGATAGAATACCGACCCTACACGATGTATTGCTCCTAAACACTCTGAAATGCTCTCTGAAATTCGTCTGAATGCTCTCTCACGAATTTCCCAGTTGATTCTTGAAGTGTTAATGAAATAACACAAATAAGTTCATGTTATAACCTGTAAGTTCATGCATGGCCCAAGCCCATGAACTTACAAGTTCAAGCCCATTCAGATACGAACTTACTAAGGTTAAGTTCGTACGAACTTATGAGACTTAAGTTCGTGGCCTATGCCTTAAGAACTTATTCTCATAAGTTCATTACCTCATGAACTTATTCTCACAATCATGAACTTAACATGAAAATGAAAACACCATACGCAATCATGAACTTAATCCATAAACATGAACATACAAACATGACTTGTATTAATAAAGTCTTATCTATTACAGATGATTATCTATTACAAACTAGACTGTTATCGTCACACCGGGTGTACCAACACTAAAAAGTCATGTTTTATCCTTGTGTTAAAACAAAAGAAAAAAGAATGAAAGAATGAAAACAAAGAGGTATGAATATAAGGAAAAGAGGCCAATGAGCCCAGACATCTTAAGGTCAACTCTCTTTTTTGTAACCTTGAGCAAAATAGGTCGTATTTAAATAACTGGTGCTTTGGGAATTGTCGGGTTTTAAAAATGGATTCTTGGTAGCATGGTTAGTCAAGCATGAAATGTGATAATTGATAGAGAAGAAGGTTGAAATTAAAATGAAGGACCCATTGTCATATTAAAGCCAATAATTTCATTTTGTTCCTAATAGAGATCACGCTAGAATCCTAAGCCTGATTATGTCCAGGCCTACCTCGGGACGAGTTAGGAGAAAGTTGGGGAGGTTTGATCGATGCATTTTACATTAGAGTTTTCATGGTCAATTTACATGTAAATGCATCTCTTTCGTAGAATATAATCTACTTTCATAAGTATTTTGTTTGAATCGGGTGATGGAAGCAAATGGCTAAAATTGGTGTTGTTTGGAGTGAAAATACTTAAAAAGAAGCAGTGAATCAATCTGCCAGAAGGTGATCAATTTGTCCGAGATCAGAAGGTTTTCAGAAGAATGTTAGAGCCTCAGCAGACTAATCCGCTCAAAACCCCATCAGTCTGTTCGAACGGAATCTTGCAAAAAGAGTGGATAAACATCAATTGATTCCGTTAGGGTTTTGAGAGATCTATAAAAAGGGAGGTCATAGAACGTCCAAGAGGCATCTCACACACATCCAAAGCCCATTTTTCACCTCCATCACTCGATGGAACTCCGATTAACACCGAATCTACGCCAAGATCAATTCCGCTTCAATCATTCTGCGATCCAACGCCTTGAAGATCTATTCACCAATCAAGATGCAATCTTTGAAGGCTATGGAGGGCTAATCACATCACAGTTACTTCTAGGGATAATCCATAGTAAAGTTTTTATATTTTGTTAAGTAGTTTTGATATATAATATTGATATATTCCATGTGGTTTTCATTAGTTAATCGTATGATTGTGTTTTTGTGTTCATGCTTCTATTGTTGATTATCGTAAGACGAATTATTGCAATCATATTGTTCGTGCTGAGCTCATGCTAGAATAGGAGTTAAGACCAGTGATGATGAAAACATACTTCGTGCCCAAGATGTACATTAATAATATTGCGAATAGGTCATGTATATGTGATCTTGAGTATCACCTAATGAAAAATAGAATATAATTACTTTTTTATGTGATAAAACCCAGAAGTAATCCATCCATTCATATGGTCACAACCTACGTGTTTGGTGTTATTGTGTTCCACGCTTTTCTAAATAGTGATTTTTGTCTCCTTTAAGTTTGCATTGTTCAATTAATATTTATTGTCAAGTTTCATTCTTTTATCAAGTAAAGTATTTAGATTTGTGTTTTCGCTGCAACTATAACCACACGTTCCTCGTGGATACGATCACTCTTACCCTAACTACTTGGGTTATTTGGAGTTTATTTTTTACGAGTTGACGACATCTCGATCATATATATAATTAATATTTAATGGGTTTGTGTTCTTCTTGATGAGAGATTCACAACGATATGATGAACGTCCATAACAGAGCTATGATGAATGTGATATCGATGCTCAAATATTGGTGTTTGATGTGGGGAAATGCAGGTTAAAATGGTGAGAACTTGTCCTACATAGGAAGAAGGACCAAACCATGAGCGGTTTATAAGTAGGAGCCTTGACAAGCATGACAAGTAACTTAAAGTCAAATCTTGGGACCAAACATTAGAAAACCATTGAACTTGTGTCCGTCCGCATCTGCGAACACGAATGCAGCTTCGAAAATCCAGGCTTGTATTTTGTATAAGCTTCTTGGCGTGAGTCGCGTTCGTGTCTTGGACGAACCTGGACAATTCTAGAGCCGTTACAGAATTAATGATAGAATTATTATGTTTAATTGTTAATTAAAAAAACTGATTTTTTATTACAATTAAATATAATTAATTTGTTGTTACAACTCATCTCCTATAAAAGAGATGGAGATGCAAACACCAAAACACACTGAAAAAAGCACAATCGAAATACATACACATTAAGAGAATTTTTTTTCTTGATCGAAGAACACTGTCGAATTTCCAAGCAAGTTGGTTTAACTCCGGCTGTACATATTGCTTAGGTTGTTGTACCCTGGGAAATAGACTCGAATCTGCATTAAGGGAATCGTGTCAAACATTAGTCTCGGCTTTTCTTTTCCATATTGTAAAATTTGTTACTTTAATTTCGTTGAAATTTAAATTTCTGATATTTATTTTCGTATTGTAATTTTAATTAAAGATTTGTTATTTTACTTTAAATTCTTATATTTTATAATTGGTATCAATAACTTTATTCAGAACCAAACCAATTACACGTAATATAAATAGAACTTAACAGATTACTAGAAATAAAAACCATAAAAAGAACCCAAAATATGGTTTATCGTCAAAAGGTAATTATAGATTAAATCATGAATTCGCCAGTGATGGTGTCTAATTAATATAATTATATGCATCTTTAATATATTCAATATTAGGATATTTGTACAAAAGACCCACAAGTCGGATCATTTTTTCAATTAAAAGCCTCAATCATTTTTCATTGCACAAAAAACCTCCAACCGGTAAAATCTCAGGAAATTGGGATTCCCGGTTGTAACCAATTGAAAGTCACATGCCACTGTCAACAAGTCACCAGTGACCACAGAAATTTACCAAAAAATAAATTCCAACAATATAACACACATTTGAATAAAGAAATCAACAAAAATGTGCATTTGAATCATAAAACACAAACATGTGAGTTATCGGGAGAGAATGTTCGTCGGAGATGAATAGTTTGTCAGTAGATTGCAACGGATTCATCAGGTTGCAAGTCATTATTTTTTGAAGAAAAAAAACTCATTTTAAGCCTAATAAGTTGTTATCAAACAGCCCCTTAGTTAGTTGGGGAAATCTTTTGTGTAAAGAAAAATGGTTGAGGGTTTTAATCACAAAAATGATCCAAATTAAAGTTTTTGGCGCAAATTTTCCTTCAGTATTTATATGATTTTACTCATTAGGTTGATTTTCATACATATAAATTAGGCATCTTAATTTCTTATTAACTTTTATTGTGAATATATACTAATATTTATTAATTAATAATGACTTTAAATAAAACAAAAAGAATATTGTTTTCATTAAGCTCATAGTTTGTATTTTTTTTCTTGAGTTAATTACAAAAATGGTCACTATGGTTTGTCCTAAAATTTGGATTTAGTCCCTGAACTTTCAATTTTGCAGAAACGGTCCTTATTTTCATGGTTTGTTTGCAATTTTGGTCCCTCAACCTATTAACTTTTCTAATATGACCAAATTACCCTTATTTTGATGCAAACTATAAGGACCATTTCTACAATTAATTTTTTAACTCTTTTTTATTCTTAATTAAATAAATTATTTTTTAGTGTTACTTAAATTTAATAAAATATTAAAAAAAAGAAAAGAATTTTTTAATTATTTATGTTGGTTCATAAATGATTTAGATATTTTTAGTCTTAATTAATTTTAATTTACTATAATCAAAGTGTAAACCAATCAAATTTTATAATCGAAAAAATCATTTATGTTTAGAAACTATTTTCTAGAGGTTTCATATAAAATATTATAAAAATATTTTGATTCTATCATTATTTATGTTGGTTCATAAATTTTTAATAAAAATATGTTTGTTGGTCAAATATATATTACTTTCTTCTTAAATAAACGCCAAAGATTCTATTTTATAATTCGTTCACATTTGTATCAAAGTAAGGTGAAAAATCTAAATGTTTTAAATTTTTAAGGTGTTGATTTAATCGGATTAAAATGAAAAGTCAAATTGAAAGACGAAAAAGATTAAAAACCTATTTATATTTCTCGATTTTTATGTAAAGGTCTGACAAACCAAAGTTTGATGATTAAAGTAGTTAATCATGAATCTCAAAGATGGTATATGGACCTAAATTTTTAAATCGTTTTTGGTGTAATTAAAAATTAAAACGATAAAATAAGTGATACGTTAAATAAAAAATTTGAGTTGGCTTAGACCATTTGGAAGTTTTTTTAACTCGGTCAAATTAAACGTTAAATTTTTATTTATTGAAGTTCTTTAATATTTTTAACTTTAATTAAATTGTTGGCACATAAATAATTTTTTTTATAATTTATCAAAGTTAATTAACACTAAAAATAAAGTAGAGTCAATTACATAAATGGTCTTTGTGGTTTGATCAACATAAATATTGTTTATTATAAATGTATGAACCAGTATAAATAATTATAGAGGAAAAATTTCTTATTTATGAAACCTTTAAAAAACAATTTCTAAACATAAATTATTTTTTATTATAATCTTTTAGAGGTTTACACTCTAATTAAATTTAATTAAGACTAAAAATATTTAAATCATTTAGGAACTAACATAAAAAAATTCTTTTCTTTTTTATAATTCATTAAAGTTAATTAACACTATAAAATAAATCATTTAATTAAGAGTAAAAAAAGTTAAAAAAATTAATTGCAGAAATGGTCCTTGTGGTTTCCATCAAATTAAGGGTAAATTGGTCATATTAGAAAAGTTAATAGGTTGAGGGACCAAAATTGCAAACAAACTATGAAAATAAGGACCGTTTCTGCAAATTTGAAAGTTCAGGGACCAAATCCAAATTTTAGGACAAACCACAGGGACCATTTTTGTAATTAACTCTTTTTTCTTTTTGTTTTTTTAGTTCTGGGCAACGTACAGGCGTTGATTCATGTGATCGACAAACCGCACCACGCATTGGAGGATTCTTGGAAAAGAAAATTTTGGGTTTCTTCACCACTTGGTAAGCCGATAATATAATATTTTATAAATTACTTAAAGAGTAAATTACATAAATGGTCCATGTGGCTTACATAAAACTTTGGATACGGTCCCTGTAGTTTCAATTTTGCATAAACAATCCTTATTATCACTGTTTACTTGCAAAAATGGTCCCTCTGCCGTTAACTTTAACAAACAATTGGCTAAATCTTTTAGGGTAAATTACAAATTTGGTCCCTGTGGTTATAGGGAAATTACGGATAAGGTCCTTCTATAGAAGAAATTACAATTTCAATGACTGTGGTTAACATTTTTTTACAAATTAGGTCTCTACCCCTAACTCCGTTAGTTTTCCATCGTTAACTAAAGGGTATTTTCGTCAAATTACTTGTAACATCTCAATTAATGCTCCGTTCATGCAATCGAGTGAACTATCTGCAAAAAACGTCACTCTCTCTCCTCCATCTTTGAATAAAAAACCCTTGTAGTCCTCATCCTTTGAAGTGTAAATGTAAGTTGTAATCGAGTGTTGAATCAGTTGATAGTTGAAAGTTGGTGAGTAAACGAAGTTGACGCTACAATGTGGGCGATTCTTTCAAGAACTCGAGGTTTTAATCCAGCTGAAGCATACGGTATGTTTAACATAAACTGTAACAAAACCTAAACTTTACTTTCAAAGATTGATAACAATCTTTGTTTTTTCTTATGAATGTTGATTAACGTGTTTTGTTATAAATTTTTATTGAACAGAGCATAAAGAAACTTTGTTCTCGTTGAAGATTCATTATCGTGGAAAATTTACAAAATTTCCTGGTACAACATATGTACAGGGTGAAGTAGATTATGTTGATGAAGTAGACTGTGACAAGTTTTCGATACATGAGTTGGATGAGATGATTGAAGAGTTAGGGGTAGAAGAGAGTGGACCAATATTCTACCATTTTAAAAAGCTTGATTCAGACTTAGATTTTGGTCTGTTTTCATTAGCCAGTGATTATGATGTGTTGAATATGATAAAATATGTTCCTAAGCATAAGGTCATTAATGTATACACCGAACATGGAAAGACAAAAGTGCATAGTTTTTTCATCTCACCGTGTAAATCCTCTGTTATTATTGAAGAGATTAATGATGAAAGTGAGACCAAAAATAGGATGGGGCAGAGTAGTACAGGAAGTGCTAAGAGAATGTTGATGTTGGAATGGATTGAGCAGACTCCTGTTGGCCAATGTAGTGCAATAGAATGTGAGACAAAGCAGGGTAGTACACATGAAAATGAAAATGAGATGGTCCAGGGTAGTACACATGGGAACGAACCTGAGATATGGCAGGGTGGTATTGATTTGAATGTGATGGGGCAGAGTAGTACACATGGGAATGAATCTGAGATATGACAGGGTGGTATTGATTTGAATGAAATGGTCCCTGGCATGACATTAGATGACCCTCAATTTGATAGTTCTTTTGGGAATGAATACATGGTAGATACTACAGGATTGGAACAAGAGAACCCAAGTGGATTCGTGCAACAAGTTATACACACTAACTTGGATACAACTGAATTGGTAGAACAAAAACATTTGGAGGATTTTGATCCTTTCTTTGATAGTAACTTCAATGAAGAGTAGGTGAGAGATGTCACTCAAAATTTAGATGATCAAGAGAATCCAAATGACAAGGAAGATACTGATGAGGATTTCATTGTGGATGAGAAGAATGTTGTAAATGATGTGGAAGTAGACATGAGCGACTTCAATTTGAATGTTGACAGAGATGCTGAATGGGTAGAAAAAGGTTCAGTTGAAGAAATTGAGGGTGAAGTTAGTGAAGATATTGAAGGAATGGACTTTGATGAGTTTGATAGTGCTTCTGGATCTGAGGACCAAAGTGACAGTACAAGGAAAAAGAAGCTAAAGCAGTTAAGGAAAACCAAAACAGAGATGGTAATGTGCTATTGAAGACTCACTTTTATGTTGGTCAACTGTTTGGTAGTGCAAAGCAGGTAAAGGATTTAATTCGACACCATGCAATGGAGACTAGAAGAGATTTAGTGATAATAAAGAATGATAAAGTAAGGGTGAGGGTCACGTGCCAAGGCAGTAATCCTGTCTTTAATTCTAGAGACACAATGGGTAAAAGTCAAGGGGAGAGCAGTAAGGGTAAAAGTAAAGGGGAGAGCAGTAAAGGTAAACGTAAAGGGGAGAGCAGCAAGGGTAAAGAAGTCCTTTCAAGTAAAGAAGTGGACCCTCAAAAATGTCCTTGGGTCTTACATGTTTCCAAGTCAACAGATGATGACTCTTGGATGGTGAAAACATTCATTGAGGAACATAAGTGTCTGCAAAAAAGAGAGATACAAGCCTGCACAGCCACTTATTTATCTCAACAAATTGTAGAAACAGTAATGGAGAATCCAGACATCCCTGTTAAAGCTCTCCAAGAACAGCTTAAAAGGAAATATGAGTTGGGCATGTCTAAGATGAAGGTTTTTAGGGCAAAGGCAATTGCAATGAACAAGGTTAGAGGAGATTATCAATAACAGTATTCAGTGCTTAGGGACTACGTACTGGAGCTTCTAAACACAAACCCAGACACCACAGTTAAATTACAAGTGCAAAGTGAACCCAACCCACATGTGAGCACAAGGATATTCAAAAGAATATACATTTGTCTTGGTGCATTGAAGAATGGGTTTAAAGCTAGGTTAAGGGAGTTGCTAGGGTTGGATGGAGATTTTATGAAGGGACCATACCCAGGACAAATTTTGACTGCTGTGGGGGTGCATGCTAATAATGGTATTTATCATGTTGCTTATGCAACAGTTGAGGCTGAAAATATGAATTCTTGGGAGTGGTTCTTAGACTGCCTTGGTGATGACCTTGATTTGGCAGCCAACTCAAACTTCACCTTCATCTCTGACAGACGAAAGGTATTGGGTTCAATTGATTATTGTTTTATTGTTACTGGGTTTAATGATTTATTTATTTAATCCTTTATTTGTGTTGTATACTTGCTAGGGTATAATCCCAGCACTTGCAAAGGTGTTCCCTGCTGCTGAACACAGGTAGTGTCTAAGACATATACATGAAAATATGAAGCAACAATGGAAAGGTGCAGCCGATAAAGAGTTGATTTGGAAGTGTGCCACATCATCAACCGTCCAACAATTCCAGCAGTCTATGGATGAACTCAAGGAGTACAATGCAGGTGCTCATGAATGGTTGAAACAGATTGCACCACATCACTGGAGCAGATCACATTTCACTGGTATTTATCCTTTAATTCTGGTATTTTACATCACTAGCATATCATTGTTATATAGTTAGCTAAGTACATAGGTTGTTTTCCTTGATACAGGTAGAGCACATTGTGATATATTATTGAATAATTTATGTGAGAGTTTCAATAGCAAATTGGTTGAAGGTAGAGATAAACCAATCATCACTGCACTTGAATACATCAGGAGTACCTCATGAAGAGAATAGTGAATGTATCCAAACTGATTGAGAAAGCAGATGGTCCTTTAACCCCAACTGCTACAAAATTGTTTGATTCAATCAAGAAAGCAGCTAATAATTACAATGTACTTTGGAATGGAGGTGACAAGTATCAGGTTAAAGGACCATGGCAGGATCAATGTGTTGTAGACATGAAGGAAAAAGTTTGCTCATGCAGAAGGTGGGAATTGACTGGTATGCCATGTAAGCATGCAGTGGCTAGCATGTTCAATATGGCACTCAATGGACTACAAGTGGGTTCGCCTGAAGAATGGGTACATCCTGCGTATCATTTAAGTACTTGGAAAGATGCATATCAGTTTAAGATTGATCCTATCAAGGGGCCAAGCATGTGGCCAAAAAGTCAATGCCCATCCCAACTTCTACCACCACTGCATCATAAACAAGTTGGACGACCAAAGAAGAAGAGAAAGAGAACAGATGATGAGATTAGAAGCCAAGAGGCTGGGAAGAACTCACTTGTTCAAGGAGGTAAGCTTTCAAGGAAATGGAAGGGCATAACATGTACCAAATGCAAAAAAAAGGGTCATAATTCAAGGAGTTGTAGAGGACAAGATGAAGCTGGTGGATCTCAACCTTCACAAGTACGCAGGAACAGGAGCAGTCAAGTGCAACAAACTGAAGTTAGTGGTGTGGAACAGGTGGCAAGTGGTGGAAGCAATCGGGCAGCTGTTGGAACAAGGAAGAGGGCGAGGGGCAAGAAGTCAGTTGGAGGTACTAACAACTGAATTAGCTAGTATATGTTGTTAGCAAGGTTAAATATTTTCTTTTGGTTGTAGTATAAGTTGTTTGATAAGTAGCTTTTGGTTGTTATATGCTGTTAAACAGTACTAAGGGCCACTATATTTCCACTGTGTGGACATGGTTTACCCTTTTGTTAATCATGTGGCATATGTATTTTGGGTTAAAACAATTGATCATGTGGCATATCCTTTTAGCCACTGTATTTATGACATATATATATATATATATATATATATATATATATATATATATATATATATATATATATATATATATATATATATATATATATATATATATATATATATATATATATATATATATATATGATGCTTTGTGTGTTAAACAGCTTATCTGATCATGTGTAGTTTCAATACAATATGTTCAGAAGAATATATATCCTTTTGGCCACTATATTTACCCCATATGAGGTTAAACAGAACATTATGTTCAGAACTGAATGCAAAGTAAACTTGAATTTTTGATGTTCATAAATAAACATATTGAATGTTGACAAATGGTCCAAAAGACAACATACATTTCCATAAAGAAATACATTACATCCATTCATGCCACAAAAGACAACATACACTTCCAAAATAGATCATCTCCTTTCAAGCCAAACCCATCGGTTCAGTTGAGTATTACAAGAACATAAATTATAAAAAAAAAACCCAACTACAAACCAAATACAACTTAAGCCTATTAACTTCATCTTTCCAGGTTTTGATCATCTCTTCAAGACCATTTTTTGACCTCAGTAGCCCTGGTATAATCTCCTTTGATCTACGACACATTGGTGGATGGGTTGAAACCACAATTGTAATAACAGAAAATAGGGAATTAACCATCAACCATTTAGGGGCAGCGGAAGAAACGTAGAAAACTTACATTTCTAGAACAACGGTAGAATCGCCTCCCAGGATTAAATGCTGTCCATGATGTTTGAACAACACCAGGCATCCCACATGTGCAAATCACCATTTTTGTTAAAAGGAAGCTTCGAGCTACGTTCTTTTTACCAGGAAGAAAGGTTGAAACATTGAAGAAAGAGAGAGGGAGTCACAGAGAGGTAAAGGGTTAAATGGAGAAGAAATAAGGGATAAATATGTATTTGACGAAAATACCCCTTCAGTTAACGATGGAAAACTAACGGAGTTAGGGGCAGGGACCTAATCCGTAACAAAATGTTAACCACAGTCATCGAATTTGTAATTTCTTCTATAGAAGGACCTTATACATAATTACCCTATAACCACAGGGACCAAATTTGTAATTTACCCAATCTTTTATAATGATCATTTTACCATTTTCTTTGATAACATTTTGGTCCCTCAAGTTTGTAGTTCATTTTAGTTTTGGTCCCTCAAGTAAATTTTTTTATTTAACTCTTTTATTATTATTATATTATTATTATTATTATTATTATTATTTATTATTATTTTAACTTTTTACGTATTAAATTTTTTGTTAATTGAGTTTCCTATATTTTAATATATTTTATTAATTCAAATTACAAACTTAATTATTTCTTTTTATCATAAACAATTGTATCAAATTAGAATCCATTTACTTTTTTAGCTTTTTCAAATGAAAAATACAAACATTTTATATTGTAGTTCCAAACCAAAAAATTTTGAACCTTAAGCTTTTATTTGTTTTTTCAAACGAAAAGAAGTTACTAACCATACATGTTTTAAGTTTTTTCATTTTAAAACGTAAAAAGCTACGAAGAACAATCCGTTTTTTTATTTTTTTTCTGCACCAAAAAATTCAACCCATTTCGATTTTATGTTTTGGAAAACGAAAATAAATACAAACAATTTTGTTATTAGTTTTTGCAAACGAAAAAACCACGAACATTCTGATGTTCAGTTTTTCCAAACAAAAATCAATTTATTTTTCTAGTTTTTCAACCAAACCATTACCTTTTATTTTTTTTTCTCCGAACGAAAACTACGAACCATTACGTTTTAAAGTTGTTTAAAAAATGAAATAGTGTGTAGCCTTTTTGTTTGGAAAAACTAAAAAAATGGAATGGTTTTTAGTTTTTTACTATTGAAAAACGTTTAAAACGTAATGATTAGAATAACATAAAAATCGAACAAAAAAATAGACTCATTTTGATTTTTTAGCTTTTTCTAAATGTACTAAATACGATTTTTCAAAAAATGAAATAGTTTATTTTTTTGTTCGGTTTTTATGTTATTCTAATCATTACGTTTTTAACTTTTCCAATCGTAAAAAACTACAAACCATTTCATTTTTTTTTGTTTTTCCGAACAAAAAGGCTACACACTATTTCATTTTGTTAAAAAACTTTAAAACGTAATGGTTCGTAGTTTTTCGTTCGGACAAAAAAATAAAAGGTAATGGTTTGGTTCGAAAAACTAGAAAAATAAAATGATTTTTTTTTGTTTGGAAAAACTGAAAATCAGAATTATTCGTAGTTTTTTCGTTTGCAAAAACTACTAACAGAATTATTTGTATTTACTTTCGTTTTCCAAAACATAAAATCGGAATAGGTTAAATCTTTTGGTGCAAAAAAAAATAAAAAAACAGATTGGTTTTCGTAACTTTTTACGTTTAGAAAATGAAAAAAATTAAACATGAATGATTAGTAACTTTTTTTCGTTTGTAAAAAAAAAAAAAAAAAAAAGCTTAAGATTCAATTTTTTTTGGGTTGGAAAACTACAATATAAAATATTTGTATTTTTTCATTCGAAAAACCTAAAAAATGAAATGGATTCTAATTTGATACTATCATTTATAATAAAAAAATAATAAGTTTGTAATTTAAATTGAAAAATATATTAAATATAAGAAACTTAATAAGAAAATAAATTAATATGTAAAAAGTTAAATCAATAATAAATAATAATAATAATAATTTTTATAATAATAATAATAATAATAAAAGAGTTAAATAAAAAAAATTTACTTGAGGACCAAAACTAAAATGAACTACAAACTTGGGGGACCAAAGTGTTATAAAAGAAAATGGTAAAATGGTCATTATAAAATATTTAATCATTTGATTGTTAAAGTTAAAGGCAGAGGGACCATTTTTGCAAGTAAACAGTGATAATAAGGACTGTTTATGCAAAATTGAAACCACAGGGACCGTATCCAAAGTTTTATGCAAACCACAGGTACCATTTCTGTAATTTCCTCTTGCTTAAACTTTCATTTTATATAAACTACTTAACTTTCATTTTACTTTTTAGATTTGAAAGAAAAAACACTATAATAATGTCGGTTAAAATGAAAAATAAGTAGTCAGTGGTATGATGCATGAAGTCGAGTAAATTAAATGATAAAGATATGAATATTATATTTTAAATAAAAGTATATAAAATGATATAATTATTTATTATGACCTATTAATTTTATATATTTCTAAATATATATGAAGAGTAATTATTTTTTTATATTTTTTTAAACTTTTATTATATTATCTTATAATTAATAAGTCAGTAGAGTATTAGATTTTGTTTGATTTGAATTTAAAAGTAGATTATATTAGATTTGGATATATTTAATTTAAATTTCTATATTATTTTTAAAATCTATAAATGTCATGTGTCGATTCATGGTGATGACACGTGACATCACCAGAAATGAGTATAGTTACTTTTTTATTAGTATTTATTATAGATTATTATTCTATTACTTTTATAAATTACTTAATCTTCATTTTACTTTTTAGATGTGAAAGTAAAAACACTATAATGATGTAGGTTAAAATGAAAAATAAGTAGTTAGTGGTATGATGCATGAAGTCGAACTCGAATTTTACATTTTTTAATTAGTTAAACCTTGAAATGAGCTGATCTCTATACCTTAAATTTTAGATGAGCTGAGCTTAAACCGAAAAAGGTTTAAGTTTGGCTGGACTTGTTTGTGCTCGTAAAAGTAACTCTGGAAGATTAACAAATGATGGTAATGAAGATCAAGATGTATTTCCATCAATTCACATTAACTCACGTGTAAATTACAGAAATGGTCCTGAGGTTTGTTTAAAGTTATGAAAACGGTTTCTCAACTTTCAAAGTTGCAGTGGCTGTCGCTCGAACCACTTTTTACTTGCAAAATTGACATTTTATTTCTAAAACTTTTAAAAATAATGATTTTGTCCTTCTCTCAACTACAAGTTTTGCTAATTTCAATTTTGATTATTTTTCTCAGTTTTTTATTTTTGGTTTTAAATTTGAAATAATAATTTAATAGATTATGATTTGATTCATTATTTAATATATTATTATTATTAATGTTATTATTCTCATCATCATCATCATCATCATCATCATCATCATCATCATCATCATCATCATCATCATCATCATCATCATCATCATCATCATCATCATCATCATCATTAATTATACCTATTTATTTTGTAAAGTATCTATATTTATTTACTACAAATTATTTTTATTTATATACATAATTAGTTAATTTATGCAACTTCTTATGTATTCAATTTATTTATTTATATTTTCTTGGTTAATTTTATAAGATTTGTATTTATTTTTAATATATATTATTAATTTTATAAATAAACAAATAATATATTTTTTTAATTAGATATAGATAAGTTTATAAAAGATTTTTTTTTGATGTAGATTTAAATTGTTATCTATTTATTCATATTTAAAGATGTCAGAAATAATACATTGTATTATATTTTATATTTATTAATCTTTATAGATATTAGAAATAATGAATCTTATTTATCTTTTAGTTTATTTTATTTAAAAAAGTATATTTTGTTACGTTAATATGTTTTGATTAAAATTTAGTGTTTAATTTTTTTAATTTTAATATTTTGTTATGTCAATACGTTTTGATTACAATATAGTATTTTAATCGTTTTTAATTACAAGTTTGTACATTAATATGTTTTATTTCACTTAAATATTTTGTTAATTTTCACTTAAATATTAACGTAGCAAAATTTTAAATCAAAGCGACTGGCATAACAAAATATTAAAATCCAAACAAATAAAATAAAAAATTTAAATAAAAACATATTATCATAATAAAATATTTAAATAAAAAATAATAAATTATTAAACTTAAATCAAAACGTAATAAATTAGTAAATTTAAATCCAATTACATAAATTCAAATTTTATTAACGTAATTAAATTGCTTGATGAAAAAGTATAAATAATAAAATTATATAAATAGTTTAACCAATAAAATATAAATAAATAAAACTTTAATAAATAAATGGAATACATAAAAGGATACATAAATTAATATATATAAAAATATTTTTTAGTAAATAAATATAGATTTAATTTACAGACTAAATAGGTATAATTAATAATAATAATATAGTTAATAATTGTAACACCCTCCATCCCTAGCTAAAAGTCACGTCATTTACAATACACAGGTGGCATTAAAATGTCAAGGTTTGCACAAACACTTATTAATTAAAACATTTTCACATCACATAACATCAGTGTTTAGCAGTTAACCCTGCATACAAAATCCCCAACCCGAATATGGCTAAACATGTTCCCAACAGCACAGTAGTCACATACAGTCAACAAAAGCAGAATCTCCCCGCAACGATCCCAAAGCTCCTATTTTCGCTCAGGAGCTGGCGGTCCTATCTTCGGTTCCCCTGATACACACATCAGACTCGAATACGTAAGCTTCGCAGCTCGTGAGTACACAAGGGTTAGATACCGCAGTAAACACATAATCACATAGCGCATGGTAACATCATATCTCTACACTACGTGACAGAACACATGCCACATTAGCCTCTACCCAGAGGCACCCGGGATCCAATACAGAATGAGATTCTCATCTCAATTTGGGAATCTCCCCCCCCCCCCCCCCCCCCCGAGCCAAGCCACGCCCGTGGGGGCTAACAGGAATGACCGCATATATATATTATATATATATATATATATATATATATATATATATATATATATATATATATATATATATATATATATATATATATATATATATATATATATATATATATATATATATATATATATATATATATATATATATATATATATATATATATATATATATATATATGGGAACCCTACACAGTGTCAAACAGAGCTACACAGCTCCCATGATAGCATTGTAGTGGATCTCATGCATAACAATATATTCACATATAAAGAAAAATAAGCTCATACCTGAGGGGCAGCTCGCTGTGCCCAAACAGTCATATAAACACATATGAAGTACTAACACGGAAAGACTCAAAAGACAGCGACTAGTCTTTTAAAAAGGTCTCGCGTACTCACCTGGATCTCTCCGCACAATATCCCTAACCCAATGATCCGAACATGACCCGTACCGGTCTTTGTCAATTCCTGTATACACAACAATTCTTCCCAGATTAATCCCAGATATCCCATAACTATTACTACAACTGACCGAACCCCAAAAGCAACCCAAATGACCCCCAAGACCCAAAACCCGAATCTGGCCCAAAGAGGCGGATCGCGGCCGCACTGGCCCCGTAGCGGCCCGCGCTCGTTTCGCGATTGCGCTCAAGCCCTAGATCGCGCTCCCTCGGTCGCGCTGGTCATCGCGGTCGCGCTCTGCGCGTCGCGACCGCGCTCACGACAAACAACAGCAAACTCCTCTGTTCTGTTTCTGCTCAGCCCAGGAGGTAGTCAACCTCCACAATCCGATTCCAACAATATATACTCATATAAATGTTATCAAAACTCTTCTAAAACACATACACACCAATTCCCATATTTTACAACACTTAATACCCGAAATCAGATTTAATTTGAAGATTACTCACCTTGAACTTATGAAGAATACAAGAATGGAAGCTCTAATCAATTTTCAGCAACTCAATTCCCTAATTTGATATTGAATTCAGTCCAGCAGCAAGCAAAGAAACACACACATACTTATGTCTTTGATTTTTGCACAAAAGAACGAAAGAAAGCAAGGTCACACACATAAACGTACATATACGGATCCCTTTATAATGCGGGTTCGACACCAATACCCGAACCTGTTATCAAAAATCCACTATTTATATCATCAAATCTCATTTAATCCTATGAATCTATAAATATAATTAATCCACTAAAATTATATCTCGAATCCACGTAATCCCGTCCCGACACGTATAATCCACTATACGGGACGCAATTAAAACAACACAATAATCACTATTATAATTAGTCAATGGGATAATTACACGTACCTTCTCGGGAGTCGGGGTGTTACAAATCCTCCCCTTACAAAGACTCCGTCCCGGAATCTAGCTCTGACTCTGGAACAGGAAAGGATAGCGGCTCCACACATCAGACTCAGGCTCCCAAGTCGCGCTGGTACCCTTATGATGTCTCCATTGAACGAGTACCAATGATATCTCTTTATTGCGCAACTTCTTCACTTTACGATCAGTAATCAACTCCGGCTGCTCATCATACCTTAACTGGTCATCCACTGATATCTCAGACAATGGCACATACGGATACTCTTTCGCTAAACATTTTCTCAAATGGCTCACGTGGAATGTATCATGCACACCGGCCAACTCTGGCGGTAGTCTCAATCTGTAGGCCTGATCGCTGACCCTGGCTATTATCTCAAACGGCCCAATATACCTCGGACTCAACTTGCCACGGTGTCTAAATCGGATTACCCCTCTCCACGGAGACACTTTCAGCAACACCTGATCTCCGACACTGAACTCAAGCTCTGAGGTACGGTGGTCAGCATAACACTTTTGACGGCTCTGTGCAACAATCATATGCTCCCGGATAGTAGCTACTTTGTCACTCGTCTCCTGAAGTAGCTCGGGCCCACTGGTCGATCGCTCACCGACCTCTCCCCAACACACTGGGGTTAGACACTTACGGCCATATAGTGCTTCAAACTGTGTCATCCTAATCGTGGCATGGTAGCTATTGTTGTACGCGAACTCAACCAACGGGAGATGCACATCCCAGCTACCTCTGAAGTCTATGGCACATGCTCTCAGCATATCCTCCAGTGTCTGATTTGTGCGCTCAGTCTGCCCATCTGTCTGAGGCCAGTAAGTTGTACTCAGCTGAACCCGTGTACCCAGCTCTCTCTGGAAGCTCTGCCAGAACCGCGAGGTGAAACGAGTATCACCATCGGAAGTAATCGACTTTGGAATCCCATGTGGCGACACTATCTCATCGATATACAGTCGCGCTAGCTGATCCATCATGATCGTACCCCGAACAGCAAGAAAGTGCGCACTCTTAGTCAACCGGTCCACTATGACCCAAATCATATCATTCCCACGGACTGTACGAGGAAGTCGAACGATGAAACCATCATGATGTGGTACCACTTCCACTCGGGAATCTCCAGTGGCTGTAGACGGCCGTGCGGTTTCTAGTGCTCACTTTTAACCCGCAAACATGTCATACACTGCTCAACATAACGGCCCACATCCCTTTTCATACCCGGCCACCAGTAAAACTCTCTGAGATCCCGATACATCTTGGTGCTCTCAGCATGAATAGACAACCTCAATTTATGCGACTCATCAAGGATCAACTGTCGCAAGTCCCTAACTCTGGCAACCCAAACCCTGTTTCTCAACACATATAACCTGTGGTCATCCCTGACCAATGTATCGGTCAACCCTACCAATCTCTCTCTCTCTTCACGTTCGGCTCTCGCAAACCCTCTGTCTGTGCCAATCTCAGACTATCGATCAGGCTAGACGTAATCTCGAGTCTCGCAGCTCGGGAAGTAACTGTCTGAACACACGCCTTACGGCTCAAGGCGTCAGCTACTACCTTCCCAGGATGATATTGTTTCTCACAGTCATAGTCTTTCAGGAGCTCTAAACTACGCCTCTGTTGCATGTTCAAATCATTACGACAGAATAGATACTGAAGGCTCTTGTGATCAGTATACACAACGAACTGGGACCCATATTGTAACAACCTAGCTTTTGACTTAACGTAAATTTCTGTTTTGATTCAAGAATGTAATTTTATAACATTATTGTATTGTAATTTTTAATTAAGTAATGAAAATATTTGATTAAGATAAATTAACTAGTGATGATAAAATAAAGATAAAATCTTTAATAGAGAAAATTAGATGTGGAGGGACCAAATGTGTCAATATTCGAAAGTTTAGAAATAAAAGACCATAAGTCTTTATTTCTTCATCTTCATCATCTTACAACACTCAAATTTTCTCAATCTCTCTCTAAAATCTCTAAAAATCTGCTAGAACTTCAAGATTTGAAGAGGAAATCGTGAGATTAACTGAGATTATCAAGAATCAGAAGAATATTAAGGTAATACAATTAATTCTAAGTTTTTATTTTTGTATTTTTAAGAGTTTAAAATGCATCAAATTCGGATTTAAAATCTGTAGAAATTATGTTGCATGCTTGAAATATTGGTTAGAAATCATGTAATGAAACCCATAAATGATTTAGAAACAGAAATCGTAGCTTAAATCGTCCAAAAAGATCAAAAATCTGAGTTTTTATAAACTTTTGTGTTCTTGAGAAAATTTCAATATTTTGGACAAATCTGGACGATTTAATGTGTTAGAGATAGGGAAAATAGTGTAGAAACACCCCAAAATTGATAATATAACGTTGGATTTAATTGCATGTTAGTATAATTGTCGATTGATGAATTTTTGATAAAACCCGTAAGTTGCGACTTGCATATCTGCAAGTGAACTCGGCGAGTTCATAGGGGAACTCGGCGAGTTCCCAAGAACAGCTTGAACATTCTTCAAAAATTCATAAGTATCGGATCCGAATTCGGTTGGGACCCGAATTCGGATGAAAACCGAAATTAGATTTGGACCGAAATTAAATTAGAACCGATCTCGGATGGACCCGAATTCGGATGGGTCAACATAATTCGGTTGTGTCCGAAATCCGGTTCTCTATCCGAAGTTCGGATGTGAACTCGGCGAGTTCTCCAATTTTCTGTGCATTTCGGATCTGATCCTAATTCGGATGATCCTTAGATCCGAATCCGGATGGGGGTTGGTCCGAATTTGTATATATATATTTTGATATTCTTTAAACACAAGAATCATTAATCCAAGATGGAAGAATAAAGAATTATCAGTCAGAATCAGATGAAAATAAGAATATAAAGACTTTAAAGTCAAAAGATTATGAAATTGACAATGATGTAATATTATTCTGGACAGGTTCAGATAAATTCTGAACAAAGAGTTAAAGAATTACAGAATTAAAGATTGAAAAGGCAAAGCCAGAGTTCAGAAAGATTAAAGATAAATCCTGGGATAACCCAGGTGGTGGATTATAAATCTGCTTGATAAAGACTACAGAAACTGTGAGTTATAGATATTCAGTTTTTCATGCTAGACTTCCGATTGAGATATATTGTTGATGACAGTTTATTTGACATTCATGAATGCTCAGCTGGATTGTGACCTGTGCACACCATGGTTCGGTGATGCCCTGTGGATCATGATAGCTAATTTGACTTATCATATCACATGACATTGTACTTATAGTTCATTTCACATGTTATTGCTATCATGACTTTGATCACTATGCTTTCTTTATTGATCGCATCATTTGACATATTGATTCAGCTTAGAATAATTAGCTTTATCGGTCTATTGTTCTAGACCTAGCTATGTCACCAGTTCTATTGAACTTGGTATTGATATTCCGATGTTCCCCCATGAAGACCGCTGGTAGCTAGCCCAGCATGAGTGGATAGCTTCCACTAAAAGCGTGAGCGTGGGCTGAACATCATCCGATTCCCTGAGTTCTATGTCTCAATCATTGAGTGGCTGTAGCGGCAGTCCAGACATATCACGCTTTGACCCATGATCCGCTTGATTAATGCATGTAACCTGAAAATCTATATTCTCACTAAGCCTTGCTTACCAGTTGTTGTTTAATATTTTACAGGAAGAGATAAAGGAAAGTCACCTGCAGGACCTAGTTCTTAGGTCTTACAAGATCAAGATTGAAGTATTCTATATACCACTACTCAACAAAACCCTTCGGTACTCATTGGCAGAAGATACTTGTAGTGGTCTGGGTAGAGTTGAATTGATCGTATGATGACATGTATTAGATTAGATGGTACCCTTTATAAGTTTATTTTGAAAATTGTAATCTGAACTAAAATTGTATTAAACTTATTCTAATGTTTGTACTTGTAATCTGAAATTCCGCAACTTAAATTACTCTATCTTAGTTATGATTGATATCGTGTTGCATGATGTGGGACCTAGACTCTGAGGACTGCCCCGTAAGGGAAGGTCTTCACACATATAGATAATGTCGCCATATTTTCAACCTAAAGACGATGGCATCCAACTCAAGATCATGAACCATATGATTGTCTTCATATGTCTTCAACTGTCTCGAAGCATAGGTAATCACCTTGCCCCGCTGCATTAACACATAGCCTAGCCTCGTCCCTGATGCATCACAAGATACCGCAAAGTTATCCGTACCCTCAGGCAAAGCCAACACCAGCGCCTGACATAATCGAGCTCTCAACTCGGTAAAGGCAGTCTCCTGCTCATCATTCCACTCGAATAGTACGCCCTGCCGTGTTAGTCTCGTCAACGGCATGGCTATCCGCCAAAAATTCTGAATAAACCGTCTGTAGTAGCCTGCCAACCCCAGGAAACTACGAATCTCTGGCACGGTCTTAGGCTGTTCCCAACTCATCACATCGTCGATCTTCGCAGGATCCACTTTAATGCCCTCGCTGCTCACAACATGGCCCAAGAACTGCACCTCTCGAAGCCAGAACTCGCACTAAGAGAACTTCACATACACACACACTCTCTCTCTCTGCAGCACACTCAGGACCTCCCTCAAGTGCTGTTCATGCTCCTCAGCGCTCCTCGAGTAGATCAATATGTCGTCTATGAACACAATCAAAAAACGATCTAACATAGCTTTACACACCCTATTCATCAAATCCATGAAAGCTGCGGGTGCGTTAGTCAGTCCAAATGGAATTACTAAGAACTCATAGTGTCCATAGCGCGTCTTGGAAGGCTGTCTTGGGCACATCCTTTTCCCTGACCTTCAGCTGGTGATATCCAGATCGTAAATGAATCTTCGAAAAGAAGCTAGATCCCTGTAACTGATCGAATAAATCGTCGATTCGCGGAAATGGATATCTATTCTTCACTGTCACTTTATTCAGCTCTCGATAATCGATACACATTCGCATGGTACCGTCTTTCTTCTTCACAAACAATACCGGTGCTCCCCATGGTGATGAGCTCGGACGGATAAATCCCCTATCCAGCAACTCCTGAAGCCGAGTCATCATCTCTCGTATCTCAGTGGGTGCCAGCCTATAAGGTGTCTTCACAATCGGCACCGCTCCAGCGATAAGGTCGATCCGGAACTCTACCTGGCGATATGGCGGTAGCCTAGGTAACTCATCTGGGAATACCTCAGGATAGTCTCTCACTACAAGTACATCCCGTACTCTCTTATTCTCCTTCTGGGCGTCAATCACATAAGCCAGGAAGGTCTCGCAACCCTTAGTCGCATATTTCTGAGCTCTAACTATCGAGATAATCTCAATCTCGCCCTTTCGCCTCTCTCCGTACACTTTCACAGTCTCAGTATCCGAAATCGGTATCCTGATCATCTTCTTAGCACAAAGAATATCTGACTGACGGGTCATCCAGTCCATACCGACGATCACATCGAAACTACTGATCTCAATAGGCAGTAAATCGATCAGGAATCGGTGAGTATCGATCTCGAGTACACACTCTCGATAAATGCGGCTTACTAAAGCAGTACTCCCGTCTACCCTCTTGACAATCAATGGCACAAATAACATGGTAGAAGCGACAGTAAAATAAGCACAGAACGACACTGACACATATGAGCGATCGGCTCCAGGATCAAATAAGACTCGCGCACGCAATCCATTCAAAATGTACGTACCTATAACTATGTCTTGAGCATCTCTGGCCTCCTCAGCTGTGGCCTGGAACACTCGGCCTCTGGCTCTCGGTGCCGCATCCCTGCGGGAGGTGGAAGAAGACGGATCTGCTCTGGCACCGCTCATGCTTGCCCCCGGTAACGCTGGTGCTGCCTCTGGACAATCTCTCATGCGGTGGCCTTGCTTCCCACATCTGAAGCATAAAGCCTCAAGGGTTGTGCAAGCCGTAGCTGTATGGCCAAACTGGCCACATCTGAAACACCAGAACTTATCACTAGCACATGGCCCGGCATGCCTGCGGTGGCACCTCGGACAATCCCGCTCCCTAGATGAACTGTCAGCTCTATTCCCCGCTGCCCGGGACCCCTGCCCAACACTGCTCTGACTGGCCGCTTGGCTATCTCTCTGGACCTGTCATCTCGACCTCTATCTCTGCCCTCTCTCTACCCCTGTCTCTGTGTGACCCCAAACCCTTCTCCTGCTAACGGCCCTCCCTAGGGCTGCTGCTCTCTCGGCTCACGCCAGTAACTGGACTGCTCGGAGGCCCCCGTACGCTGTCTCTGGGTGGGTGGCTGCTCTCGCTGCCTCTCGATCTCCCGCTCTCTCATGCGGGCTAACTCTAGGGCTCTGGCGAAAGATTTCGTCTCCTGTAATCCCACTAACTCCCTGATGTCTGATCTCAGGCCGTCAATGAAAGAATCGGCCTTGCGTCTCTCAGTATCCACATGCTGCGGCGCAAACTGGGAGTACTCATTGAAACGGTCTACATACTGTTGTACGGACAAATCTCTCTGCTGTAGATGGAGGAATCAACGCTCCATCTCTCTCTGCTCGTCACGCGGCGCCTACTGAGTCTCAAACATTGTCTTAAATTGCTCCCAGGACATCGCGTATGCACGCGAATCAGACATAGACGACTCTATAGATCTCCACCATTGTGAGGCCCCAGCCCTCAGCTGATTAGTGGCATACCCAACCATATCTTTCGGGTCCACATGAGCAACTCGAAAGGCGGACTCGATCTCGCGCTCCCACGCTAGAGCCATCCTTGGCTCGCCCTCGCCTCTGAACTTTGGTGGCTTCCCAGTCATAAAATCCTTAAATGAACCCCCTCGTTGAGACGTAGACGAAGAGGCACCTGCACCCGTATCTGCCCCAGTAACCGGAGTACCCGTACCCTGACCGCCCCCGGCACCTGGCCCCATGCCCTGGGAACCATAAAACTGAGTCAAGATCTCAATCAGCTCTGATTTGCGGACATAACCATCGCCCGCTGGTCTCTCTTTCCCGGCACCATTTCCCTCTGAACTCATACTGACAACCTGCACAGGTCAAACAGTAGCATTTAATCACACATAGAATACCTAGCGTTATACACTAAGCTAGGATAATTAAATCCTCTAGTATCCGTCACCGGAATACTCCCCAAGGATCTGAACACGGTCTAAGCTCAAGCATCCACTGATAATCAACACTAGAACCACAAGCTCTGATACCATACATGTAACACCCTCCAACCCAAGCTAAAAGCCACGTCATTTACAATACACAGGTGGCATTAACGCAATTAAAATCCATATCACAATGTCAAGGTTTGCTTATTAATTAAAACATTTTCACATCACATAACATCACTGTTTAGCAGTTAACCCCGCATACGAAATCCCCAACCCGAATATGGCTAAACATGTTCCCAGCAGTACAGTAGTCACATACAGTCAACAAAAGCATAATCTCTCGGGCAACGATCCCAAAGCTCCTATTTCCGCTTAGGAGCTAGCGTACCTATCTTCGGTTCCCCTAATACACACATCAGACTCGAATACGTAAGCTTCGTAGCTCGTGAGTACATAAGGGTTAGACACTGCAGTAAACACATAATCACATAGCGCATGGCAACATCATATCTCTACACTACGTGGCAGAACACATGCCACACTAGCCTCTACCAGAGGCACCCGAGATCCAATACAGAATGAGATTCTCATCTCAATTGGGGAATCTCTCCCCCCTGGAGCCAAGCCACGCCCGTGGGGGCTAACAGGAATGGTACCGTGTATATATATATATATAGGGTCAGGTTCTATGGGGCACCTGTATGCATTGTACACTTTGGGAACCTATATGCACCGTTAGATCTTGAATTTTAATGGTTCAGATTGTAGTGGCAAAAGGGTAATTAACTTGAAAATGGGTGCACGGGTGCATAACTTCTCGCGCGCGGAAGGGCAAAATCGGAAGATGCTTTAATTCAGAAAATATTCTATCCGAATCTAAACAAATATGATGCATCTTCATCCAATTTATTGGATTCGTCTTCAAACACGATGCATCTTCATCCAATTCAATTTCAAACATGATGCATTTCGACCATATTCATCCTCGTCTTTGTTCCATCATTATGCATCACCAAAATCGTGATGCATTTCGGCCATATTCATCCTCGTTTTTGTTCCATCATTATGCATCACCAAAATCGTGATGCATTTCGGCCATATTCATCCTCGTTTTTGTTCCATCATTATGCATCACCAAAATCGTGATGCATTTCGACATTTAAACGTGGATTTATGGGAAGGTGGTTGATCATTTTATTTAGTTTCCTAAATAAATGATAAATATTAAATTAAATTTTATAATTTAACAATATATTATTAAGCAATCCCAAAATGCCATTAATGCACCCTTTGTAAACAAGCAATGCATTTTTGGTTCACATTTGGTTCCCGATGCATATGGTGCCCCATAGAACCTCAATCTATATATATATATATATATATATATATATATATATATATATATATATATATATATATATATATATATATATATATATATATATAGGAACCCTACACAGGGTCAAACAGAGCTACACAGCTCCTATGATAGCACTATACTGGATCTCATGCATAACAATATATTCACATACAAAGAAAGGTAAGCTCATACTTGAGGGGTAGCTCGCAGTGCCCAAACAGTCATATAAACACATATGAAGTACTAACACGGAAAGACTCAAAAGACAGCGACTAGTCTTTTAAAAGGTCTCGCGTACTCACCTGGATCTCTCCGCACAATATCCCTAACCGAATGATCCGAACCTGACCCGTACCGGTCTCTGTCAATTCCTGTATACACAACAATTCTTTCCAGATTAATCCCAGATATCCCATAACTATTACTACAACTGACTGAACCCCAAAAAGCAACCCAAATGACCCCCAAGACCCAAAACCCGAATCTGGCCCAAGGAGGCGGATCACGGCCGCACTGGCCCCGTCGCGATTGCGCCCAAACCCTTAATCGCGCTCCCTCGGTCGCGTTGGTCATCGTGGTCGCGTTCTGCGCGTCGCGACCGTGCTCACGACGAACAGCAGACTCCTCTGTTCTGTTTCTGCTCAGCCCAGGAGGTAATCAACCTCCACAATCCGATTCTAACAGTATATACATATATAAATGCTATCAAAACTCTTCTAAAACACATACACACCAATTCCCAATATTTCACAACACTTAATACCCGAAATCAGATTTAATTTGAAGATTACTCACCTTGAACTTATGAAGAACACAAGGATGGAAGCTCTAATCAATTTCAGCAACTCAATTCCCTAATTTGATCTTGAATTCAGTCCAGCAGCAAAAAAAGAAACACACACACACACACACACACTTATGTCTTTGATTTTTGCACAAAAGAAGGATAGAAAGCAACGTCACACACATATACGTACATATACGGATCCCTTTATAACGCGGGTTCGACACCGATACCCGATCCCGTTATCAAAAATCCACTATTTATATAATTAAATCTCATTTAATCCCATGAATCTATAAATATAATTAATCCACTAAAATTATATCTCGAATCCACGTAATCCCCGTCCCGGCACGTATAATCCACTGTATGGGACGCAATTGGACCAACGCAATAATCACTATTATAATTGGTCAATGAGATAATTACACGTACCTGCTCGGGAGTCGGGGTGTTACAATAATGAATCAAATTATTATTTCAAATTTAAACCAAAAATAAAAAATTAAGGAAAAAGACCAAAATTGAATTTACAAAAGTTGTAAGTGAGAGAATGACAAAATCGTCATTTTTAAAAAATTTCAAAATCAAAGGACCAATTTTGCAAGTAAAAAGTAGTTTGAGGGACCGTCACTGCAACTTTAAAAGTTCAGAGACCATTTTCATAATTTAGAACAAACCACAGAGATCATTTCTGTAATTTACTCCTAACTCATTCTTATGGATTAAAAATAGAAACAAGGGTAAATTACAAATTTCGTCTCTGTGGTTATACGAAAATTATGGATCCCATCCTTTTTACGTCGAAATTACAATTAGAGTACATGTGGTTAACCTTTTGTTATGGTTTCGGTCCTTTGACCGGTCTTTTTTTTTTAAATGACCATTTTTCCCTTAAAAATATTGTAAAAATAAGTAATAAACTTTCATTTTCATAAATTCAATAAAAGACCCTAATTTTTATAATAATAAAAAGTCAATAATCTTTTGTAAAGATAATTAGAGTTAGTATTAAACCTATTACCCCATAATCCCTTCCCCTCCATTTTGTTGTCTTTTCCGGCCACTGTAGCCAACTCCGGTAACAAATCAAAACAAAACATTGAACACAATATTGAAGATGATATCAAACACATATCGACAGGGCCGGTCCTACCATTTTTTAGGCCCGGGGCATATAATTAAAAAGGGGCCCTCTATATATAAGTAATATTCATATAAAAAAATTACAATTAAATTATATTGATTTGGTTGCACTATTGTCAATGTCATGTCTTTAAAAACTTCACAATCTGTCATCGTGTAATGGTTTCATGGTGCTTTTCTGAATTTTTCCTCAACCGCAAAAAAAAAAAAAATTAATATTAACATTGTATGATTATAAATTGGGTAAAAATTGCATACAATATTAAATTATATATTTATTAGTAAATTGAAAAGAAAAAATTTAAATTTTAAATGATTCATAATATAAATAGTAACATATGTGTCAAAAAAATAACATCTCAAGAAATAAATACATATCTCATTAGTATTTTTAATAATCGTATAATAAATAACATAAACCACGTGATAAACAAAAATAAAAAAAATCAAACTCATTGTAAAACAAAAGTATGAATATTGAATTAGATGGATTGTATATTGATATAAAACAAATAGACGATATCTATATATGAAAATCCAAGTGATAGTGATGAAATAAAAAAAATAAAAAAAATGCACACAATAGGATTTGAACCCATGCCATTAGAGTTCCAAGAAGAGATGACTACCAGCTGAAACAACACATTGTCTATGATTTTTTCGCATAAAACACATATAACCTAATACTGGACTGCTGGGCTATATCAATATATTAAAAATTTTTTTGGGCCCCTTAGAGTGATTGGGCCCTGGGCGGTGGCCCAGGCCCAGGGCCGGCCCTGCACATCGACTTCGTTGAAAATGAATAAGACAGGTCCATCAACGAAACACACGGAACAAGAACCCAAAACAATAAATCGTTCAAATCAACACACATCGTAACCTTAATCTACTTTAAATCCATTTGCCAAAAAAACTGGCATGTCATTCTAAATTCTAATCCATACATATACATTCAAGGAACGTCAAAAATTAAAAACAACACCATGTTAAATTCGAATTTCAAAACAAACCGGAAATTTATTTACAAACATGAAATCAATCAGATCTGAAATTTCAATCGATCTAGATCCATAATCCAAAAAACGTTAATCGAATATAAACTCTGAAATCAAAAGTACCTTCATCTTCAACGGTGGACGACAAAGAAAGACGGTGAGAACAACAACACCCAATGGTTTCAGATGAGAAGTGTTACAGATCCAGAAGCTTGAATCGTTTATTCTGATCCTTTGCCGGAAGCTTTGCGCAGTCATGGATGGTTCTAGATGAGCACATGAGGGATTCGGAGAGAAAAGATTGGTTGAAGATGACTCCATGGTTGTGACCGAAGAAGATGTCCGGTTGCAATCAGAGAGAAAAGATTGGTCGGAGGAGACTTACTGAATGAGACGAAAAGTGAGATGTTCATAGTTGTGGCCGGAGATAACCTACATGATTCTAATGAGCAGCGAAGAGGATGATGGAGAGGATGTTCCAACGCTACCTAATTTGTTTGATTTGTAAATTATTATTAAAAAATTTTAATTTAATTATTAAATTGTAAAACATTTAGGTATAATAAAAAAAGTTTATTATTTATTTTTATAATATTATCAAGAGCAAAATGGTCATTTTTTTAAAAATGTCTGGTCAAAGGACCGAAACCGTAAGAAAAAGCTAACCACAGATACTCTAGTTGTAATTTCGACGTAAAAAGGATGAGATCCATAATTTTCGTATAACCACAGGGACGAAAATTGTAGTTTACCCTGTAAACAAAATACATTGCAGTCGGTCGACGTGGGTTCCTAGCCCATGGTTGGTTGATTGGATGAGATGAAACGTTGTTTTATTAAGATTACTAGTTTATAACCCACGTATTACGTGAATTTTTTTAATTAAATTTATTTATATAAAATGTATATGAGTAAAAATAAAAACATACAAAAATAATAATCGTGTTTATTTTTTATTATTTACAGATTAAAAAATAGAGTATATTTATCTTTTTTAAAAATATTAAATTGTATTTATCTTTTATTTTTTATAAGTTGTAATTATCTTTTTGATGAACGTAGAGGTGACACGTGACATTTGATTTTTTCCTTTATTATACATAATAATAATAACAATTTCCACAACTTATTCAAATTTTTACATTTGGATCTAATTATGATTATTATGGATAATAATGATAGATATTTATTTTAGGTAAACATTAGTTTTAAAAGTTACAAAATCTAATTTATTACTAATTAAATAATGAAAAAAATAAAGTCAAAATTTAATGCAATTAACTTATGGTGTTTTTGGAAAAAAAAAAAGTTGGAAAAATAAAATTTTCTTGTATTGTAGAAGTGACATATGACATGAATTGTTTTGGTTTATTATAATATATAGGTTAATCAACCCACGTATTACATGGGTTGATTTAGAAAATACATATTTTTTATATTTTAATAAATTATTACAAAATTTATATATAATTAAAATGAAAAAAATTGAAAGCTAGTTAAATTAAAGATACAAAAATACTTAGTTGTTTGGTATTAAATAAAAAAATATTATTATATTGTATTATTAAAAACAGATAATATGTGTTTGCAAAAAATGTTTCTTCTAATTTTTATTAACTTCAAATATGAAATATCAATGTAAGAAACAAAAAACTTCAATTATGTGAATGTGTATATTTTGAAAATGATAAATATAAAAATGGAATATCTGAAAATCAACGATCAAAATTTATCATATTCACAATTGAAGTTTTATCAATTAAATTTTAAATCTTGTTAGCAAAATAATTAACAAAAATTTTTAACTTTATTTACTAACACTTCTACATTTAAATCTAAATTTTTACATTTAAATTTAACTATGATCATTAAGAATAATAGTGACACATATTTTTTTAGGTAAATATTAATTTAATATTAATTCATTATTGAAAAAATTAAAATCAAAATTTAATGTAATTAAGTTAAGGTAGTAAATTTGGAAAATGAATTAAAAAAATGGCACAGGTATAATTAATGATTTTAATTAAGGGTATAAGAGACATTTCATAAATAATTATGAGTTGTCATTAATCTGGACCATTGATTACTTTCCATCCAATGACCCATAAACTCTAAGTGGTTTGCTTATTTTATATAGTATAGATTAAAAAAAACCAAAATGTTTTTATGATTTTTGCGTTTTCGTCTCTCAATGTTATTTTTTTCCAGAAAAGTTTTTAAGTTAATATTTTTTTTCTAGTTTGTGAAATTTGACTATTAGAGCCCGGTTATAATTGGTAAACTAGATTTTTAAAAACTAAAATATCGAGTTCTAATAGCCAAATTTCACTAAGGTAGAAAGAAAAAAATTAACTTGCGGACTTTGCTGGAAAAAAAATAGCATGTGGGGACGAAAACACAAAAAACGTGAAAACATGTTGGTTTTTTTTTTCATAATAATCTTTTTATTAATACTAATTTTCTTGCAATGCATGTACTTTTGGTTTGGCTTGACTCCCTCTCGTAGTTCCCTTTCTTGTATTGGTGTTTGGTGATCAATAAATCATAGCATTTAGATAAAACAAAAGCATATTATCTTAGGGTTGGCTATTACTAATCATGTTGGAATGAATGAATTCTCATACGTAGATGCCGTTTGGATTGCATGTATTTAAAATGATAGGATTTTAAAATAACTAGGGGATTGAATTATGAAAAGAGGAGAAGTGTGGAATATAAAATGTTAAATCCTAAATAAGTTCTTGAAATCTTCCAAACCAAATGCCACCTTAGGGATAAGTATTTGACAAACCATCATTTGGGTAATAATAATCTATTTTATCCGTAGAAATTTTAATAAAAGGGTATTTAATGTATGCATGAAAATACAAATTTCAAATTCATAGAAAGTTAAAAACATGTTCGTTTGAATGGATCAAGAAAACTACCCAGATGTTGAATTCTATGGGATCTTTGGCTAACTAACCCTACGCAAGGGCGGATCTATTGCTCGGGTACGGGGTCAAACGACCCCGATAACTAATTTATTTTATGTGTTATGTATATAATCGAAAAAATTTCGACCCTTATGATTTTTTAAGTTTGACCCCAATTACCTTGTTAGCTTTATAAATTTAACACATATAAAAAAATTTGTTACGAAATCTAAGAAAATATACTAAAACCTAATAGTTTGTTACCCATTTAACAAAAAATTGAAAAGTACATGTGTATTGAACATTCATTTATTAGACTATTTAATTGTTAGACACTTCACATTGGCTTGGTCTAGGAATATATTGTTAGTTTTATTGTTATTTGCTTGTTTGTTGTTTATTAGAATTTTTTTTTGATGTTTTAGTCTTTTAGATATTTAAATTATTATTTGTTTAAGACTTGAAGTATTTAACAATTTAAATTTATTTACATTTGTTTACTTATTTTAGTTCATAAGACAATATGAATCGTTTTTTAGAAAAAAAATTACCAAGTTTTATCAAGTGGAAAAACTTCTAATATATCTCTACAAATTCCACAATTCAATTAGTGATGAATATGTCTGTTGCATTTAAACCATAAAGAATTACTCAATGTTTTGGACGATCATGTAATAACTAATAACCCGTTTTCAAAATATTAAAACTCGTAGGAGAAAAATGTAGAATCTAAATTCATTTTAGTTTGTAACGATTAACGAGTTGTAGCATTTACATATTTCTTTAATTATGTAATCAAGATGAACCGACCGAACTTTTGAGGTTTGAATTTTTTTTTAACAGAATTACGGCATCATCATAAATTCTGGCCCCTATAAAAAAAATTTCTGGATCCACCACTGACCCTACGTCTAGTGTTATTCGTTGAGCAATGAAGGGGCCATGAGTCTCTAGTGGCTTCTTAATGGATTGTGTCTCATTCCTATTCAAGCTCATGGTGATGTTACACCTTGAAGACTTTGGATGTAGGGAGTGAGTGTTTTTAGAACGTGGTCCTGGTCAAGATTATGGTTTTTCTGATTCAACATTTCAGATGAAATGGGTGTTTTAGAGGTTGAAGTTGATTTGCGAAGATTGAATTTTAGTTTTTTTTTTCTAATGTCGTAACTCAAATATGTGGGTTTTTCTTTTATTTTTAGTGAGGTTTTAAGACAGTTTAATATTTTTAGTTCAGTGTGTTGCTTGTTACTAGGGGTGTAAACGAGACGAGTAACGTGTATATGCTAATCTCTCGCCTTTCTTTTTCTATGCTATTTTCTTTCTAGGCGAGTTAGAAATGTTATATATGAATCTGTTTGAAGATGAATTTGTGCGTGACAGGTGAAATGAATAGAGGGTTATTGATGTTTTATATGAATCTGTTTGAATTACAAAAATGTTTTATATGAATGTTGCATTGGAAATGTGTTATTATGATGTGTTTATTACGTATTCAAATGATATGAATCTGTTTCGGGCAAAATATGTTTCAATGTTTCATATGGGTTATTATTAAATAATATTCTAAATATGTTTCACTGTCTGAATTAGAGCTGTTTTATGATTTATTAATCTTCTTTATGCGTTCCGTTAGAGTTGTTTTATGATTCATTAGTCTTCTAAATGTGTAATGTGTTATTAAATTTATAGATTTGGCATCATCGCCACCTGAAATTTCTTCATCTCCTTTGGGGCAAAATTCTACTAATAATCGAGGTATTTCAATGGACAACACGACTTCATTAAATGAAACAGTCGATCCTACATCAACAAATCCTCCAATGGCAGATAATACTAATGCAACAAATGCAACTAATATGGAGGAGAAAGGGTCTCATTTTCAAAAGAAGAAAAGGCAAAAGACTTCCCCAGTTTGGCTGGAATTCAAAGAATTGGAACTTGCTTATGGGAGTTTGAAAGCAAAGTGCCACCATTGTAAGCAAAGACTTGCCATTCTTCCAAGCCGAAGTACTACTCACCTTGTGAGGCATTTGAAAGGTTGTAATAGAAGAAAGATATTTCAAAAGCAACAACAAAGAATTACATTGGAAGTAGTTAATCCAGACAGTAACGTACACAGCGTCACTCTTGCTTTAACGGATGGGAAGTTTGATATTATGAAAATGAGGGAGTCAATCGCACATTGGATTCTAATGCACGAGCATCCATTTACAGTTGTGGAAGAAGAGGGATTCAATATGATGCAAAAACGTGGGATGCTTGAATGGGAGAAGATCTCACGCAACATTATTAAAAAAGATCGTGTGCACGTTTATAAGATTGAAAAGAAGAAGCTGAAAGATTTATTGAAAACTGTGACAAAGATTAGTGTAACGACAGATATGTGGAAGTCTACTAATCAAAAGATTGAGTATATGGTTCTCACAGGGCATTTCGTGAATTGCAATTGGAAACTTCAGAAACGCGTTCTTAGCTTTTCGTTCATTTACCCCTGCTATAATGTGTGGAAACCCCTTGAGGGTGTATTGCATTCAATCAACAGAATATAAAGAGTACATATTTACACAAGAGACCCCTACACTATACATTATAAATCATTATTTAACACACCCCCCTCAGTCGGAGCTGGAGGAGGACGAATGCTAAGACTGGACTTAAAATTTATAAACAATTGTGCAGGAAGGCCTTTAGTAAATATATCTGCTAACTGTTAGGAAGATGGCACATGCGACACACACACTTGCCCCAAAGCAATACGTTCTCTTACAAAGTGTAAGTCAATTTCCACATGTTTGGTACGTTGATGCTGTACTGGGTTATTAGCTAAATACATGGCACTTACATTATCACAAAAAACAATTGTGGCACGTGAAAGAGGTAAATGTAACTCAATCAAAAGGTTACGAAGCCAGGCAGATTCAGCAACAACATTAGCAATACCACGATATTCAGCTTCTGCACTAGAACGGGACACAACATGTTGGCGTTTAGAGGACCAAGAAACAAGAATGTCACCCAGGAAGATGCAGAATCCAGAGGTGGACCGGCGAGTTTCAGGACAGCCGGCCCAATCAGCATCAGTGTAACAGACCAAACGATTTATAGAGGATGGGCGGAGAAAAAGACCATGAGATAGAGTACCCTTCACATAACGAATAATGCGTTTTAGGGCATTCAGATGTGGTTGGCGAGGATCATGCATGTACAGACATATTTGTTGTACAGCATAGGAGATTTTCGGACGAGTGATCGTGAGGTATTGCAACGCATCTGCGAGACTTCGATAGAGAGTCGGATCATCGACAGGTTTGCCAGATGAGGGTAGTTTAGACTTTGTCTCAGCCGGTGATGAGCAAGGATGACAAGTGTCCATGCCAGCACGTGAAATGATTTCTTGGGCAAAAACTGATTGAGACAGAAAAAGGCCCGAAGAAGAGTGTATAGCGGAGACCCCTAGAAAGAAGGAGAGAGCGCCAAGGTCAGTCATTTTGAACTCAGAGGAGAGACGAGAGATGACATGATTGACCAGAGATTGGGAGGAAGCAGTCAGAATGATATCATCTACGTACAGTAGTAGGTAGATTGTATCACGACCGTGATGATAGACAAAGAGAGAGCTGTCAGATTTACTTGAATGGAAACCGAGAGAAGTAATGAAGACAGCGAATCGATGAAACCAAGCACGGGGGGCCTGTTTGAGACCGTACAGGGCTTTTCGAAGGCGACAGACATGCTGTGGGAAAGAAGAATGAACATAAACAGGCGGTTGTTTCATATAAACTTCCTCCGATAATTCGCCATTGAGGAAAGCATTTTTAACATCAAGCTGATGAATTGGCCAGTTTAGTGAGAGGGCAATGCTTAGGACCATCCTGACAGTAACCGGTTTGACAACAGGGCTGAAAGTTTCGTCATAGTCAAAACCAGGCATTTGAGAGAAACCTTGAGCCACCAGACGACCCTTGTAGCGCTCAAGACGACCCTGACTATCGAGCTTATAGCGATATAACCAACGACAGCCAACAATGTTGACTTTTGGAGGAGGGGAGACAAGATCCCACGTGTGATTGGAGAGAAGGGCAGACATTTCATCGTCTATGGTTGCCTTCCAATTTGGATCACGGATCGCCTGAGCAGAAGACTTAGGAATTGGGGAAAGAGAGTCAACTGCTGAAAGATTGAAGATGTGACGAGGTTTGAGACTGCCAGTACGCGAGCGAGTCGTCATGGGATGGGTTGAGGTGGGGGCCGGAGGAGGGGAGGAAGTGGTAGCTACTGGATCAGGTTGCACAGAGGTACTGCGCGGAGAGTGAGGAACATCAGACGATTGAGGTTGGTCATGGTCTGTAGGGGCATCACCATTTTGGATAGGCAAATCACTCGCGGTAGATGAAGTAGTAGGGGGAGAAGAGGGAGTGGTGGATGAGGAGGCATGATGTTCATTTGTCATCAAAGAAGGAGTGGTGACATCGTCAACGGACACATCATACTCAGAGGGAGAGGGTGGGACATTAAACGATGCATAGGGAAAGTGATCTTCATCAAAAATTTACATGGCGAGAGATAAGACTACGATGAGTGACGAGATCATAGCATCGATGACCCCGATGACAGGGTGAAGGACCGAGGTAAACACAGGCAGTGGAGCGAGGGGAGAGCTTGTTTGAGGCCGTAGAAGATAGATTTGGATAGCAGAGGCACCCAAAAACACGTAAGTGTGTGAAATCCGGGAAAGTGGCGTACAAGATGTCACAGGGGGTTCTAGAAGCCAGAGTGGTAGTAGGAAGAATGTTCAGAAGATGAACAGACATGTTGAGAGCTTCAACCCAGAATTTAGGTGGAAGGGAGGCTTGAAACAGAAGCGTGCGTACCACATTGTTGATTGTGCGAATGACGCGTTCAGCTTTGCCATTTTGTTGTGAGGTGTAGGGACACGAGAAGCGAACTTTAATGCCATGTTTTTGAAAAAGTTCAAGTAATTTGGTGTTATTAAATTCACGGCCGTTGTCACACTAAAAGGATTGTATATCGGTTTTAAACTGATTTACAACATAGGCACGGAAAGTAGTAAATACTTGAAACACATCAGATTTAACACGCAAATGGAACACCCATAAGAAATGAGAATAATCATCCAAAAACAGTATATAATATTTAAAACCACTCAAACTTGATACAGGAGATGTCCACAAGTCAGAATGAACCAGTTCAAAAATCCGTGAAGTCTTTGTGATAGACTTAGAAAAAGACAAACGACAATGTTTACCTAGTTGACAAGCGTGACACGTAGGTAACAGTGCATTGGAACAAGAAATAAATTTGCGAGAACGTAAAAAATTAAAAGTAGTGATGCCGGGATGACCAAGTCGACGATGCCACACATGAGGAGACAAGGCGACCAAAGCGGTGACAGATGGCACGGAAGGCAGAGAGGGCTGAAGAACGGGGTAGAGATCACCAGAACTATCAGAGCGATGAAGAAGACGCCCTGTATTAAGATCCTTTATGGAGAAACCAAAAGGATCAAATTCAACAGAAACCCAGTTATCAAGAGTGAACTTACGAACAGAAATGAGATTCTTAACCATATGATCAGAAACAAGTACATTTTTCAGTGCCAATTTATTTTGTGATAAGGGAAGGAATGTATCACCAATGCAAGAAACCGGAAGTAAGGCACCATTACCAACCATGATTACTTTTGACTTACCACAAGGTTTAAGAGAAAGTAGGTTACCTTGGTTAAATGACATGTGGGAGCTTGCACCAGTGTCCATGTAGTAGTTGTTATCCTGATGCTGTGGAGGCTGCTGAACAGACATTGAACTGAAGAGAGCTGCTAGATCTGTGAACTGAGGCGGAGCTGCATGGGCAGGAGAGACTGAAGACGGTGCAACATATAGAGCAAATGGAGTGTGAGAACCGACATGATTTGGTGTGGAAGACACCTGCTGTCGATAGTGAACTCCATGCTGAGAAGCCTGAGCTTGTTGATGTAAAGCATTCTGAAGAAGCTGAAGGAGTTGATTGTTAAAGGCTGGTGGAGCACTGGATTGACCTGCATCACGGGAGTTACCTGTAAAAGAAGCAGTGCTGTTAAAAGATCCCCCCCCCCCCTGTATTACCCTTAGATGTAACACGACCTGTGTTTCTGTTTCCCCGATTATTTTTATTTTTCCCTTTTCCATTATTATTAATGCCAGATGAGGAGTATAGGGCAGAACTAAGAGAAGGTTGAGGTTCAAGGGTAGGCTCAGGCTGGTCCTCTCGGGATTCATGTAACAATAACATGTTTTTGGCTTCAAGAAAGGAGGGAAAAGGTTTGGTGTGGGTGATGACATCAATTAGACTTTGATAGGATGAAGGTAAGTGTTGTAGAATTTGCAATACAAGATCCTGATCAGTGATTTTGGTGTTAACATCAGCTAGGGAATCAACAATATCTTTAAGGGTGTGACAGTAATCGATAATCGAAAGATCACCCTTTTTGGTGTTTCGAAAAAGAGTTTGAAGTTGAAGACTACGAGATAATTTATTATTCAAAAAATGAGCATCAAGTGCTTCCCAAAGATCATGTGCAGTGCAATTGTCTTTGGTGATGATATTAAGTAAATTTGGTTCACAGGTGGAATAAAACCAAGATTTAATGCGGGAATCGATAGCCTCCCAATCCTCATCATCAGGGCTAGTGGGTTTTGATTTTCCATTAATGTGACCCATGACTTTGGCACCTTTACACACATCTGTAAAAATTCGACGCCATAATTTATAACGTGAACCATCAGTGGTTAATTTGAAGCTAAACTGGGGATAGATATTACCAATGGCAAACACTAATTGGGAGGCTGTGGGATTTGGGGTGGTGTGTGAGGGATTTCCTGACATAACTAATGATAATGATATTGGAAAAAAATATATATACGGAAAAAAACAAAAAAACAAGAACGTGCTCACCGGATAAATTAGAAGGGGATGGCGACAGGTTCCTGGAGTGGCGGCAGCAGGTTGTTGACGGCGGCAACAGCAACCGGCAGCAGGAAACGGCGCAAACGATTAGGGTTATATAGCGGCGGCCGGCGAGTAGCAGGAGGTTTCAGGCAGGTCGACGAGGGTGTTAGGAGCACCAAGGAGCGGCGGTTCCAGGCAGGCGATCGGCTAGGGTTTTATTGGCGCAATAAGAGGCGGCGGCGGCTAGCAGATCGGCTAGGGTTTCCTGTCCAGGCGATCCGAGCGGCGGCGCAAGAAGAGGAGCAGATCGGCTAGGGTTTCGTGGGACGGCCGATCGGCGGCTCTAGGAGAGGAGAGGAGCAGATCGGCGGCGGCGCTAGGGTTACGTATCCAGGCTGCGGCTGTGTTGGGGCAGCGGCGCAAGTAGGGGTTTGGGTGGGCGGAAGCAATGCCGGCGGCAAGGGAAGCGGCCGGAGGTCAGGTGACAGGAAAACGTAACCTAATACTTAGGATTAGGGTTAGGCTTGATACCATGCTATAATGTGTGGAAACCCCTTGAGGGTGTATTGCATTCAATCAACAGAATATAAAGAGTACATATTTACACAAGAGACCCCTACACTATACATTATAAATCATTATTTAACAACCCCCTCCTCATCGTGGTGTTGAGATTGCTGATAATCTTTATAAGTGCTTGAAAGAGTGGCGTGTTGAGCATAAGGTTTGTAGTATTACGCTTGATAATGCTTCAAACAATGGCGCAACAATTAGGATCTTGACGGATACTTATTCAAGGTTTTCAAAGTTACCTTGTGGACAAAAGTTGTTTCATGTCCGTTGTTGTGCACACATCTTGAATCTTATGGTTCAAGATGGCCTATCAAAAATAGGAGATATGATTGAGGATGTACATGATAGTGTGACTTTCATCAATCAAAACGAAGCAAGACTTAAGTTATTTTCCGAGATCGTACAACAGTTACAATTGCCACATAGGAAGCTTATTCTTGAATGTAAAACAAGATGGAATTCTACACATGAGATGTTGTCGGCTGCAATCAAGTTCAAAGAAGTTTTTCCAAGATTCCAAGATAGAGAGCCATGCTATTATTGTTGTCCGAGCAACAATGATTGGTCAAAAGTTGAAAAGGTTTGTTCAATTTTTGAAGTTTTTAATTCAGCTACTAATATCATTTCTGGAAGTGAGTATCCAACTTCAAATTTGTTTCTTAATGAAGTATATTATGTGAAAGTATTGTTGGATAAAAAGTTTCAAGATCCTTTAGAAGATGAATTTGTTCGTGAGATGGTTGGACGTATGAAAGAAAAAATTGATAAGTATTGGGGGGGAATGTAACCTAATGATGTCCATTGCTGCGATTTTAGATCCTAGATGTAAAATGAGGGTTATTGAATTTTGCTTTCCTAAAATGTATCCCCAAAGAGAAGCAAAAGAAAATATCGATAAAATAAAGCAAGCTTTAAAAGAATTATATGTTGAATATGTGGCTGAATTTTATTTCGACGACAAGAGAAGTGGCGAAACAAATGATGGTTCAAGTCACAACATGGGAAACACTCAAGCTTCATCTTCTGGTTAGTTTGAATTTACTTAATTTGTGAAGATGGCTGAAACTGTTCAACCACAAAAGTTAGAGTTGGATAACTATCTTGAAGAAGGATGTTATATGTGTGATGGTGATTTGTCTCCCTTTGATGCTTTAGAATGGTGTCAAGTGAACTCTTTAAAGTATCGTATTTTATCTCAAATGGCAAGATATATTCTTGCTGTCCCAATCACTTCAGTTGCATAAGAAGCTACATTTAGTGTCGGAATTAGAGTTATTGATACTTATAGAGCATCGTTGTTTCCCGACACGGTCGAAGTCTTGCTTTGTGGAGGAGATTGGTGTCGAAGTCTTCATGGGTTAAAAAGAAAGAACAAGTATGATTATTCATCACATAATTTTAAATTTTCTTATTATGAATTGTATAGTTGTATATACTAATCTGATCTCTTTTTAATTTGTTTTAGAAGGAAAAGAAGCCAATTGAAATCATCCTTCCAATTCCTTGAAGTAAGTCGTATGTTGTATCCAAATCCTTGAAGTAAGTTGTAATCAATGGTAGACTTATGTATTTTCAAATTTCATTTACTTATATTTCCGTGTTAGTATGTTAGAGTTATCTTTGGGCTGATTTCTGGGGGGTAATTCTTCAGCTCATTGCATGTTATTTAAATTCTAGGATCGTGTTTGATAGGAGATTGCTCGGTATTGTTTCAAGCCATTTTAAAGGTGTTATGTATATATGTTAGAGTTGTTTTTGGCTGATTTTAGTGTTGTTATGGGGCTGATTTAGGGGGTTAATTCTTCAGGTCATTGTATGTTATTTAGAGAATTTTTATGAATTGTTTAGCTTTAAGTATTTAACTTAATAGTTAGTTATTTAAGTTACCTTTACTTATTTGTTCACAATTCTATAGGTTGATTTTGAAGAATGAAGAGGAAGACTGGAAAAGTGTACGGATCGGAAAATCAAGAATTCAAGATGCATTGTGTCGTATTTTCAATTTCGTACTTTCGTGTTTAAGACATTAAAATTGCATTGTGTCGTATTTTCATTTTGGTATTGGAATGTTAAAGACATTAAAATTGCATTGTGTCGTTTTGTATCGTGTTAGGGAAATCAAATCGTCGAGATTCCTCGTTAATTCGTTGCTATATGTATTTGTTTTGTGTTTCTCAAAAGCTGTCGAGTTGAGCCGAGCCGAGCTCGAAAGTGTCGAGTACCTTACCGAGTCGAGCTCGAGTTCAGAAATTTAAGGTTGATCGAGCTCGAGTCAAGTTTCAAGCTCGAGTTTTCTAATCGAGTTCGAGCTCGAACATCATGATACTCGGCTAGAGTTGGCTCGATTAAACCCCTACTTGTTACCTATGTCCTAGTGACCAGGAGTGAAGACATTTAAACAATCTGTTGTTGATCGACCTATCATCTTTCTATAATCATGCTCCTGACTGTTCAGGGACCGAATAATCTTAATTCTTAAACATGTTGGCTTGCCCAAGGAATATAGTATTTGTAATGTATTTTGATATATAATAAAATTTTGGCTTTAAAAAAAAATTATCTAAAATAAAATGATATGTTTGTGAAAAAACTATACTTGACCAAAGTTAAAAACCTACCAGAAGATACATTATCATATATATGATGTATTAGGATGTTATAAAACAATAAAGAAGATACATGATAACAAAACCTTTATATTTATGCACACATATCATATTATTTAATACTTATTTATTTCATATTTTAGTAAATGACTAGTCTATGTTATAAACGAGTTATTGACACCCTCGCGTTGCTGCGGGGTCTAAAATATTAATTACAAAAATAAATATAAATATAATACTTTTCAGACAATTCAAACAAAAAGTGAAATTGGAAAGATATTTCAAGAATCAAGACAAATGATACTGTTAGTTAGTTCTTATGATTGACTTTCTAGATTTTGCAATGCTAAAATTACAAACAATGTCTTATTTAATCGGATCAGAACCAGAATTAACTAATTAAATATTGATAACCATAATAAGAAATTTTGACATTGATTAGGTTTTAATCATCAACTTAATATGTTGGTTTTACGATCAAATCAAATAAATTTATAATGATAATGTCTCTAATACATCGATTAGGGTGTGTTAATGTTATAATAGTAATGTTCAATGTTATACATGATCACATTTAATAAAAAATCTAAATATTAAATAATTACATTTTAATTATAAAACAATTGCATTAGAATTTTGTATCATACATTTGAATAATTTAGATTTTTTTCAAACAATTAAACATAACATAATAGTTTCAAAAGACAACTCCAAACATAAGTATAATTAAAATCATAATTTTAAGTGTGTAAGAAAATGTTGTTACAATAAAATGTTAAAAAGAGTACCAAACGAAAATTTATTAAAATAAAACTACTAAATTAAAGATAATACCAAGATAATGGTGTGTTATGAACATTTTAAATTTAAAATTAAAAGAAGAAAGAAAGAAAAAACATGGTTGGATATTAAACATTACATAATAGTTTCAAAATATAACTCCAAACATAAATATAATTAAAATCATAATTTTAAGTGTGTAAGAAAATGATGTAATAATAAATGTTAACAGAGTACCAAATGAAAATTTTTTAAAATAAAAGGGCTAACAAAAAGTTAACACTAAGATAAGGGTGTGTGGTGAAAAATTTAAATTTAAAACTTAAAAAAAAAAAGTGGTTGGATGATCCCATTTGATAAATGTATATATATTAGTTATTGAAGACCCGCGTTGCTACGAGGTCTAAAATATTAATTACAAAAATAAATATAAAAAACAAATGAATAAATATTTTTCAAACAATTCAAATAACGAAACCCAACTGAACCAAGATTAAAGAGTGAAATTGAAAAACTGATATATTGATATATATCCAAGAAGAAAGCGAAATGATATTGTTAGTTGGATCATATCATTGGTTATCCTAGATTTTGCAATGTCAAAATTACAAATCATGTCTTATTAAATCTGATCGGAATCAAAATTAAATAATTAAATATTTATAACCATAATTTGAAATTGTGACAGTGATTAGGTTTAATTACCAATTTAATTTGTTGTTTTACGATCAAATCAAATAAAGTTATAATAGTAATATCTCTTACATATCGATTAGGGTCTGCCAACATTATAATAGTCATGTTCAATGTTAATTAGTTAGATTTTAATTATAAAGTAATTTCATTAATCTTGAATTGTGCATTTGAATAATAGTTTTTTTTCATATAATTAAACATAACGTGATAGTTCCAAAAGACAATTTCAAACGTATAGATGATTAAAATCAAATTTTAAGCGTGTAAAAATATTGTAATAATAAATGTTAAAAAAGGACTAAATAAAACTTATTAAAATAAAAGGGTTAAATAAAATATAACACAAAGATAACGATGTATCATGAAAATTTAAAATTATAAAAAATCGACCAATCATGGTTGGCCAGGTTGCAAGTCTTCATTGGTCCTTTTGATACAATTAGACATAACATAATAGTTTTAAAAGACAACTCTAAACATATGTATGATTAAAATCATAATTTTAATTGTGTAAGAAATCATAATTTTAAGCGTGTAAAAAAATATTGTAATAATAAATGTTAAAAAAGGACTAAATAAAAACTTATTAAAATAAAAGGGTTAAATAAAATATAACACAAAAATAATGATGTATCATGAAAAATTTAAATTTAAAAAAATAACCAATCATGGTTGGCCAGGTTGCAAGTCTTCATTGGTCCTTTTGATACAATTAAACATAACATAATAACTTTAAAAGACAACTTTAAACATATGTATGATTAAAATCATAATTTTAAGTGTGTAAGAAAATATTATAATAATAAATGTTAAAAAAGGATTAAACAAAAGTTTATTAAAATAAAAATGTTAAATAAAAGATAACACAAAGATAGATTGTGTTATTGAAAGTTTAAATTAAAAAAAAAAAACCCACCAATCATGGGCAAGTGATAGGCTTTCATTGGCCTAAAAGATTAGGTAAATGTAAGGTTTTGATACGGACAATTTTATGCACACAGCTAATTGCATAATTCTTACTTTTAATGTGAGAATATGATAAGTTTAATTAAGGGTGTTCAAAAAAATTCAAATCTGAGCATCCGAAACAAAAATCTGAGAATCCAATTCGAAATTTCGGATATCCGGATTTCCGGATATCCGAAATTTCGGATTCGGATCGGATAGTATAATTCAAGATTTTCGGATATTCGAATAATCCGATATCCGAAAATCCAAAAAAAATAATTTTTTTAAATTTTTTTATATCTTTAGTATTGATTATTTACATAATATTGAGTGTTTATTATTATTCAAATGTATATTTTTGAGTTTTATCTTAGTATTATAGATTTATTAACTAATATTTTTATAAATTTTAGTTTTTTAATATTTTTTTAGTCGTTTTGAGTAAAATAATTCCGGATACATTTAGTTTGTGATATATTTATTTTTAATATCTCTTTGGATATATGAATTTGTATTTTAGATATTTAAATAATTGATTTAATTTTTTAAAAATATTAAAAATATAAATTTTCGGATATTCGGATAATCCGATATCCGAATCTGAAATTTCGGATATCCGAAATTTCGGATTCGGATAGCAAAATTCACTATCCGAAATTTCGGATGGGTATCTGAAAATTCGGATATCCGGTTTTGAACACCCCTAAGTTTAATCAGTAAGACTAACGCTGTTAAAACAAAAAAAATTAAAAATTATATATGATTAGTAAAAATTAGAGGGTTGATATTGAAAAAACCCTATAAACTTTCCTTATTTTCACGATTATGTCCCTAATTTTTTTTCGATTGTTTAAGTCCTTAAACTATTTTTATATTATTCAAAAGTATATATTTTTGACCGGCTACCGGATGAGTAGGTAAAACACAACCAATAAAACTAAAAGTTTAGAGATTTAATCGCTAAAACATGTAAAGATAGTGAGTTTTGAATAATACAAAATTAGTTAAGGGATTTAAACAATTTAAAAAAAATTTAGGAACTTAATCACAAAACTAAGAAAAATTTACGGGGTTTTTTCGATATTAACCTAATAAAAGAAGAAGGGGATATAATAATGTTAATTTTTTTAGCACCCATTTATATTTTAAAACTGCCATTCTTTGGTACGGTCGTACCATAACATAATTAAAAATTATTCGGTGGAGAACTTTTTAAATTTAAATGTTTTTTTTTTTTTTTTTTTTACTTTAGCGATTTGGGTTGAAGTGATCACGTGATGTGCAGGTGACGTGTTAGCGGCTTAGCGTTCTTGATTCCATCATGGTCGGGTAATAGTCACACTCTCATACCAGGGTCCAGGGAACTGTTTTCCTTTCCAATGGAATTCCACCGATTTGTTTCACCTAAAAAGCTTTATTTATTTATTTATTTATTTTTATTTCCTTCTAATTAAAGCTAATTTTATCAATATTAATTGGTGAAAACAAAAGACTTATGAATTTAATCGTTTAAAAAAGAAATTTTTTTAAAAAGTTAACAACATTTTCTTAAAACCCTTGCATATTCACCACACAAGTTTCATTCTTTGTACTTTGACCTTTAAACATAAGTTTTATTCATTACAAAATGACATTAAAACTTTATCACAACTTTTGACCGTGGGCTTGACCAGTTACAAAATTACTAACATTGGTTTTCACCCGATTAATATTGAGATAAACCCATTATCACTCCTTATTTTAACAATTAACTTTATAAACCTTTTATTTTCACCCGATTAATATTGATAAAATTAGCTTTTAGTTGGAGTTTTTAACTTTTTTTTATCAATTATAATAACGTTGACATGATAAACATGTCACCAGGTCAATATTTAATATTATTGATACTGAAATGTAAAGATGTTGCTACCATTAATAAGTTTTAAAACATTTTACTATTATCGCTAAAAATATAAACTTGTTGCTATTTTAATGGTTAGCCTTCACGATAATGACAAAGGTTATGAGAATTACTCATAACTTCCATATATACTATATTACAATTTTAGTAACATCTCAAACTACATGCTATATAATATTTATCATTGTTTAATATTATTTTTCGTTATATTAGACATGCATTAATAATCAATATTCAATATTATTATTATATTATATAAAACCATCTTCCGGTTTACAGAAAAAATAACAACACACATTAAACCGCCCCTTGTATTAATTTTTTAATTTCCCGCTGTACCTCACGAACACTCTCACACTACTATATATACTCTTAAAATCTCTTCTACATTTCCCTCACTCAAATTTCAAACCAAAAACTTCAATCAATCTTCAATTCTCACAATCAATTTATGGATACCAAAATTGGTTCTCTAGATGTTGTTGCAACTCCGAACGGCGACGTCGGTTGTCCTCCGAAAACCGGAAGTGTTTGTTGTGTACAATCCTCCTCCGTTGCGTTTAACTCCACCGAAGCCACCCTCGGCCGCCACCTCGCTCGCCGTCTCGTCCAGATCGGCGTGTCGGACGTGTTTTCGGTTCCTGGTGACTTTAATCTAACTTTGCTTGATCATCTTATTGCTGAGCCTGGGCTTAATCTTGTTGGATGCTGTAACGAGCTGAATGCGGGATACGCAGCTGACGGTTACGCGAGATCTCGAGGCGTCGGTGCGTGTGTCGTTACGTTTACCGTTGGTGGATTGAGCGTTTTGAATGCGATCGCGGGTGCGTATAGTGAGAATCTGCCGATTATTTGTATTGTTGGTGGACCGAATTCGAATGATTTTGGTACGAACAGAATTCTACATCATACGATTGGATTGCCGGATTTTAGTCAAGAGCTTCGTTGCTTTCAGACAGTTACTTGTTTTCAGGTAAAGATATCGATCAATCTTGACAATCATTTTAAATATATATATTTTCATAATCTTGTATCTTTTTTGAACGGCTAAGATTAGTAGATAGTACCTTTTTGTTAGACACGTTTGAGCGTGAGAATCAAACCTCACCCCATCGCCTGAGAAGAAACACTCTTGCCTCACTTGAACCAGAGACCTTAGCCAAAAGAAAACTCCCGTGGTGACCACTTGATCTAGTCAAATGGTTTATCTTAATTTTATAATAATAAATGAAAATTTATGTAATATTTATGTAGATCAACTATAAGTAGATTTAAAATCAAATAAAATTATATTTAAATATTTGAAAAATAATAAGTATAATATAATTAAGAGTTTATAATGATGAAAAGAAACAATTATTATGCATATATATTTGAAAGATATAAAAGCAACATGGTTTTAAAAAATTAATATTTGTATTTTTTTACTTTTAGTTTATATAGATTTACTATAACACTATTATATATTATGCGTAACATGCTTGTATATAAACTAGTTATTAATTATATCATATATTTTATAGCTTTTCGTGATTGATTTAACATTTATCAAATATAACCCTCTACATGCAATCTATTTTTTTATTTTTTACAATTATGGAAATTAGTATTTTATGAAATATAATATGATAGGCTTTCATTGTGATGAAGTTAACTAATTTTTACCTGTAAAATAAAGGATTTTAATTTAGAATATTGGTAAACAAATTAACTCCATTAATCTATATAATATTTGATCACTCATATTATGATTTCCCCCTCACATAGAATTATCTTTTATTATTTTTAATGTATCATGAAGAAAATATAAAATATATTGTTATAATATATCAGTAAAAGTTAATGTAATTAAGTTATTATAGTCATGAGAAACTAGAATGTTATAAATTGGTAAAACATAAAAATATATCATTATAATCGTGAATTTTAGCAAGGTAGGTTGCTATTTACATGATATATCTACAGAAAAAGCTGGTTTTTGCTTGTTTAACTTATTCGTCTTGTTTTTAAAATAGGCTGTGGTCAATAATCTGGAAGATGCACATGAACTTATCGATACTGCGATTTCGACCGCTCTGAAAGAGAGCAAGCCGGTTTATATTAGCATCGGTTGTAATTTGCCGGCGATTCCTCATCCTACTTTTAGCCGAGAACCGGTTCCGTTTTCTCTATCCCCCAAGTATGTTCTACAACTATATATATTTAAGTTATATATTAACGTCAATTTATATGTATTTGGAAATTAAACATGAACGTTAAACGAACAAATTTTCTTATTCATATTAATTCGTTCGTTTGGATATTAATTAAACGAACTCAAACCACTCAAATTTTGGTAAAAGTTGATAAATTATATAATGTGTTATTATGTTTTTAAATATGATATTATATATATATATATATATATATATATATATATATATATATATATATATATATATATATATATATATATATATATATATATATACACACACACACACACATGTATATATGTGCTAATATTAATATATCATCATTTTGAAATATGTTTTAAAACATAATTGATTTTTTGACTTGTTTTGAGTTTATGTTGTTTTGGGATGGTGTAATTTGTTAATATATTTGTAAAAATCAAATTAAATACATACTTATGTGTTGATGTTAATATATCATTTGAAAATATGTTTTAAAACATAGTTGTTTTCGATTTGTTTTGAGTTTATGTTGTTTTCGGATGGTGTGTAATTTGTTATTATATTTTAAAATATTGTAGTACATACATATTTATGTGTTTGTGTTAATAATTTCAAAATATGTTTTAAATATAGTTCTTTTTCATTTATTTTTCATTTATGTTGTTTTCGGATGGTGTAATTTGTTATTATAATTTAAAGTACTATGTTTTGGAGATTTGTTTTTTAGGTTAGATTATTTTTGCGATTAAAACCCTCATTTATTTTTTATTGTATAAAAAATCTCAAATGATTAACACTTATTAAAATGAGGTTTTTTAAAAAAAGAAATGACTTGCAAGCCGATAAACCGATTGCAACTTGCTGAATAATCATTCATCTCCGACTCACTTTTTCTCCAATGAACTCAATTGTCTGTGCTTTATGATTCAAATCCACATTTTTATTGATTTCTTTGTTCAAATATGTGTTTTATTGTTGAAATTTACTTTTTGGCGAAACTACGGTGGTTCCTAGTGACTTGTCGACATTGGTTTGTAACTTTCAACCGGTTACAACCAGTAATATTCCATTTCTGTGATATTTTACCGATTGAAGATTTTTTTTGTGTAATTTTACCGTTAAGTACATGTTTACGTGCTTATGTTAATATATCATTTCGAAGTATATTTTAGAACAGTTGGTTTTCGATTTGTTATGAGTTTATGTTGTTGTGATGGTGTAGGTTGAGTAACAAAATGGGTTTGGAAGCCGCGGTCGAGGCTGCAGCCGAGTTCCTGAACAAGGCGGTGAAGCCGGTAATGGTGGGTGGACCAAAACTGCGCGTAGCACACGCATGCCAAGCGTTTGTTGAGTTGGCAGATGCTTCGGGTTATGCTCTAGCCGTGACACCATCGGGAAAAGGATTAGTTCCCGAGTACCATCCACACTTCATTGGAACATATTGGGGCGCTGTTAGCACAGCATTCTGTGCAGAAATCGTCGAATCCGCTGATGCTTACGTGTTCGCCGGCCCTATATTTAACGATTACAGCTCTGTTGGCTACTCTCTTCTTCTCAAGAAAGAAAAAGCGTTAATCGTACAACCTGATCGTGTAGTAATCGGAAACGGACCTACTTTTGGTTGTATTCTAATGAAAGATTTCTTGGAAGCTTTAGCGAAAAGGGTTAAGAAGAACACGACTGCCTATGAGAATTACCATCGGATTTACGTGCCCGAAGGGCATCCTTTGAAATACAACCCGAAGGAACCGTTGAGGGTTAATGTTCTATTTGAACACATACAGAAAATGTTGTCTAGTGAAACAGCCGTGATCGCAGAAACAGGCGATTCGTGGTTCAATTGCCAGAAACTAAAATTGCCACAAGGATGTGGGTAAGCATCGAAAATGGTTTCGATTCAGTTTACGTATATACATGTTCTTTTTATCGTATTTTGAGTAACGAAAATGGTTGTTGTAGGTACGAATTCCAAATGCAATATGGGTCGATCGGGTGGTCTGTTGGTGCTACGCTTGGTTATGCACAGGCTGCGACCGATAAGCGAGTGATTGCTTGTATTGGTGACGGAAGCTTCCAGGTATATATATACAACTCAACCCTGATCTCAATCGACTTTCGTTACCTTTATTAACTGTTTTTTCAAAAATACGATCGGTTTTAACTATAGGTTACAGCACAAGATGTATCGACAATGCTACGATGTGGGCAGAAATCGATCATTTTCCTAATCAACAATGGCGGTTACACCATCGAAGTAGAGATCCATGACGGGCCATATAACGTGATCAAGAATTGGAACTACACTGGTTTAGTCGAGGCGATTTACAACGGGCAAGGCAAATGTTGGACGACGAAGGTAAGCGAGATCAATTAAGATTCTTGGTAATCATACAAAAAAAACGATTGATTATTTAAAACTCGAAATGTACGTGCAGGTGTTTTGTGAAGAAGATCTTATTGAAGCAATTGAGACGGCAACGGGATCGAAGAAGGATTGTTTTTGTTTCATTGAAGTGATGGCTCATAAGGATGACACGAGCAAAGAGTTGCTCGAGTGGGGTTCCAGAGTCTCAGCTGCAAACAGCCGTCCTCCGAACCCCCAATAGATGGTTCTTTCGTATGGTATTTTATTGTTATTTGTGGTCAATTGTCAAAAGTTTAACTTGTTATTTTAATTTAAGTATCGTTTTTCTGAATCAATTAAAAATTGCAAAAAAAAAAAAAAAAAGTATTATGTTCGGTTTAATTTGTAAGTATATGAGAATCGTGTAACGATGTATTTGACAATTGAAATTACTATAATGTTTATTGACTTTGTGTTTATTTTTATTATTGCTATTTTTCAATCTTAAAACACCATATATAAACTCTCAATCACATAAACTAAAAGACTATGGTTTTTATACGTAACATAAAAAGTTATTTTATTATAAATAAATTATAAGTTATTAAAATTCATTTAAAAATTGATTGCTACACGTAAATGTAAAATTGGGACTCAGTGGACGATGAGAGGATCAAAATAGTCGATAGTAAAAAAATTAAGTTCGAACATAATTTAAAAAAAAAAAAGATTCTAGAAGTATTAAACGAGTTATTTTTTGAAAAAAATTTTATGTGCACAATCCATTTGTTTAAATGAGTCGGAATTGTTATCTTAATCAACAAACGAGTAATTAATAATAGGGAAAATGACATTGAATAGCTTTGAACTTTCAACTTTGTACACATTTATGTAGTGAACTTTTTTTTTGTGCACATTTTGTAGTCAAAGTTTCCAAATTGTTCCAATTTGGTAGTTGGCGTACCTTTTAACCGGTTGCTTCCGGTTTCGATGCCTACATGGACAATTTTTTGATGACGTATCTACCCTTTTTTATATTATATCCGGTTTTATCTACGTGGCAACCCGTTTTTTCAAATCACTCAGGTTTATAACGCCGTATCAAATTAAGAAATCACCCGGGTTTATAACATCGTTTAAAAAAAAAACGGTTATAAGCCCGTGTGATTTTAAAAAACGGGTTGCCACGTTGAAAAACCAGGTATAATATAAAAACGGGTAGCCACGTCATTAAAAAATTGTCCACGTAGGCATCGAAACCGGAAGCAACCGGTTAAAAAGTACGCCAACTACAAAATTGGAACAATTTTGAAACTTTGACTACCAAATGTGCAGAAAAAAAAGTTCACTACATAAATGTGTACAAAGTTGAAAGTTCAGAGCTATTTGATGCCATTTTCCCTTAATAATATGTAGTAATATTTGGAAATGGGGTATGTTAAATAAACAACCCCATCCCTTTTTATCATTTTTTAATTTTAATAAAAGTACAAAAAGTTTAAAAAGTAATTTCATTACAAATCTTTTGGTAACGTAAGTGGTAACATAATATGTAAAAATATGAATAAAATTCAAAAAAATAATTTCGTTTACAAATCTTTTGTATCGTTACTGGTGATGTAATATCTAAAAATATAAAAATGAATTTGTTATTATATCTTTTTATAATGCAACTGGTAACATTATATCTAAAAAGTACAAAAAAGAAATTCGTTACCAAATCTTTTTGTAACGTTAGTGGTAACATAAAATTTAAATTGTACAAAAAGTCAATTGATCGTATATAAATGGAGTGGTTGATATAATTGGTGGACCCATGTTATTAAAAATGATTAAAAGTGAGGGGGTGTCTAATTAAAATAAGGGATAATTGTACAAAAAAAATCCTCAACTTGTCTGGTTTTTGTGATTAAAATCTCAAACTATTTTTCGTTGTATTAAAACCTCGAACTAACTAAAAATATGTAAATCAAGGTTTTATCAATGGTTAAACAATTGAAACCGGTTATTAATCCTACGTATACCGATAAATAACCTACGTGGAATAAATTTTAATTGTTGGAACCAGTTGCCAAGTATTACACATCATTTAAACACTCGTTGATTATGTAATCCCGTTTAAAAATTATAATTAAAAATTATCAACGGGGGTTTAAATGATGTGTAATACCTGGCAACCAGTTTCAACAATTAAAACTTATTCCAGGTAGGTTATTTACCGGTCCACGTAGGAACCGGTTTCAACGGGTTACTCATTAATAAAACCTTGATTTACTGATTTTTAGTTAGTTCGGGGTTTTCTATGCAACGAAAAATGGTTTGAGGTTTTAGTCACAAAAAGCTGACAAGTTGATGATTTTTTGCGCAATTATCCCTTAAAATAAATAAGGGGTGTGTATTTAATGCAATCCCTGTAGAATTATATATGATTAGGGGTGTTCAAAACCGGTATTTCGGATATCCAAAATTTCGGATTCGGATATCGGATTATCCGAATATCCGCAAATTCATATTTTTTAAAAATGCAAATCAAATATTTAAATATCTAAAATACAAATTCATATACCCGAATACATATTAAAGATAAATATATCACAAACTAAATTTATCCGGAATTATTTTTACTCAAAACAACTAAAAAAAGATTAAAAAAAACTAAAATATATTAAATATTAGTTAATAAATCTATAATATGAATATAAAACTCAAAAATATATATTAGAATTATAATAAACACTATATTATGTATATAATCAATTCTAAAGATAATAAAGAAATTAATTTTTTTTTTTCGGATTTTCGGATATCGGATTATCCGAATATCCGAAAATCTTGAATTTTACGATCTGCATCTGAAATTTCGGATAGTTTTTGTAACACCCTCCCCGATCCCGGAAATGCCACATCAATATGATACACAGGTGGCACATCTCAATAACTCAATTATACGCATGTCAAAAGATAGTTCGAAATCACTATTAATTTAAACTTTCGCACAAATATCATTACACATAATCCACTAGATTACAACACCCCAGGATACTAACATGAACATCACAGACCCGATCATTTTTACAAAACTAACACAAAGCTTCCCAGATAATCCTCGATCCCATATCAACAAGCACGACTACTAATCCCGCCACGGATACCCTGAACATGGAAGACCCGAATACGTAAGCTCGAAAGCTCGTGAGTACTCGAGGGTTAGACTCTGCACAGTAACACATAACATGCATACACGTAGCAGATACACACAGCACAACTCCATCTCTGTCCCACGCAATCAGCATCACTATACAGGTATGAACACACAGCATGAGATCCACAGCCCTGCACACAGAATCACTGAGGGGGGACCCTTCCCCAGCTAACGACTGTGCGCACCGGTGGTTAGCTCACACCCTGTAGCACGGGCGCGAACCGGCTACAGGCCCTGCCGTGTATACACGCTCCAAGGACTGTTAGGGACAGTCAACCCGTGCGATCACACATCGCGAATCACCGTCCGTATGGAACTCATCACGGACCCCTGGACCGGATCTCATCTCATGCACATATAACACATATGTAGGAGATAGAATCATACCTGTGCTCGCGTCCCTGTCTCATTCACAATACACAATATACACAATATACACATACACGAAACTATCTACACAACCACGACTCTGAAAACTGTCCCGCGGTTTAGAAAAGAACTCGGGTACTCACCTGGTCGATCCACTAATCTCTGACTCGGCTCAGCTCGCTGACTCGTCCCTGAAATCGCACGGATCCCAACCGTTAGCACAAAATCATTTCAAAAGATACACATAACAATTTATAACCCAAATCATAACCAACCCGAAACCCCGAAATAATCCCAACCGAAAGCCTGATCAAAACCCGGCCCGAAAACAATTCCGACAATATCCCGAAAACCCAACGAATTACTACCCAAACTCTCAAACGGAACCCGACTCCGTAACCCCATAAATGATCCCAACCATTAACAAGATTCTCAATATAAACGGAAAGCAATTCCGGACTCAACATTTTAATATAACCGAACCCAATAATAATCTCGATCAAAGCCCAGACAAAACCGAGCTTAAAAACAACCTCAATATAATGACTCAAAAGCATTCCCACAAAACCCCGACTCAGAAACAGCCCCAACGGGACCCCGAATTCAGCCCGAACGCCCCAAAGCATGCCAAAACCGACCCTTCTCCCTTGACTACCGAACGCGCCCGCGCCCAACTGCCAAACTCGCCCGCGCCCGCCTTGCTCGCGTCGCGACCACGCTCGCCCGAGCGCGGCCGCGCTCCCTGCGCCCATCTTCTTCCTCTGTTCGACGCTTTGCTTCTGCCCAGGAGATATTAACCTCCTTTTCCATCGATTTCCAGCCATAAAAATCCCCAAAAACCACATAAAACTTCATCACACAATTTAAGTAACCAAACCCACAAACCCTTGACATTTATCACAAAAATTAGAAGCTAACCCAAGGATTTCATACCTCAAAATCTCAAGAACACTCAACAATGGAGAAGGAAGAATTCAAATTCCCAGCACTTGAAATACAATTAAGGAAGCTTCCTCCCTTGCTGCAACTACTTCACGTACACACACACTTTCACACACACATACACAACAATTCTAGATAAGGAAGGAAGAAAAGGAAACGTAATTATACGTTTTCCATTTTTAGACGGGTTCCGACCCCATTAACCCAAACCCGATACCCCAATTTCACAATAAATATCCACTTAACCCAATTAATTCCACGAACCCAAATATATAATTAATCCACTAATTATTAACCCGGAGACACATAACTCGCAACCCGACACGTATAATCCACTACTCGGGATATCATTGGCCCAACACAAATATAATTATTTAAAGGTCCACTAAAATAATTACACGCAATTATTCTGAAAACGGGATGTTACAAATCCTCCCCTCTTAAAAAGATTCCGTCCCCGGAATCTATCGCAAGCCAATCGCAAACACACATCTCTTAGTCAAATCCCCGTAAATGTTGACTCACAACTCTCGACATCATCGACAACTCTGATAAATTCGTATTTGAACTCTGAATGGCACAATCATCACTAATACACATCTTCACTTCACAGTTAGTCAATCCACTAATAACTCAATTAAATCCCCTAATTCACCTATCGACAACTGATAGATCCTCTATTCACAGAGTCTTCACGTGGCGTTACCTCATAAGCCACTCAATCCACATGTGATCTCAATCCATCGATTTTCACTCTCTTTTATCGCATACTCGCATAGCTCTATATATAGATCATCCACTAACACAACACATAAAGACATCTCCATCGAATCACTAAACGCAAGCTCATAAACATGATTAAAATCACAAAGGGATTAAATCCACTCTCAATGGACTAATCCATTATCACAACAAAACTCTCAACTCTTTTCACTACAACATATAAACACATCTCATAATACGCAATATCATAGATATGGATAGCACACACACAAGAGCTTAAATCCACTATCAATACGATAATCCACTAGCACATCACGACACATTCGCAATATATTCGCAATAATTACCCATATAACTCACATAACTCAACAGAATTAATCCACTAACATAGCACAATTTTGAACTCGAAAACCCAGATCACAATAAACCCGAATCTAGCACATTGACTCCACATATACACCCCAAGCATAACGACCCTATTCAGCCCATATACACAATCCCGCCCCTCTGTCACTGAATCCCACAATCACAAACACAACAAGGCAATTGCACGCAACAGAACACATACACTTATCACAGACACAACCCAATAACCCGCCCCATAACTGACACATACTCAAAGCAATGCTCAGAAAAACATACCCGGAATCACATCAACAGCATCTCTAGCTTCCTCTGCAGTCGCCTGAAAGACCCGACCTCGCGCCCTAGTATCATGACGGCCGGATGACGACGGCTCTGCTCTGGCCCCACTAGAACTCGCACCCTGCACTGCCGGCCCCGGCTCTGGACAATCTCGTACTCTGTGCCCCGGTCTCCCACAACGGAAGCACAATGGCTCTGGAACTGTACACGTGGCGGCAACATGCCCACGCTGACCGTATCGATAGCACCTGGGCACGCACGGCCCACTGTGGTGACGATTGCATCTCGGGCACTCCCGATCTCCAGCTGAACTGTCTCCCCTATCGCCCCCATCTCGAGACCTTTGCCCTACGCTGCTCTGGCTCTGCCCTGTATATCTCGAACTCTGCCTCTGACTCTGACTATCTGATCGCTGGCTCCGTCTCGGTCCACTCGACCTCCGCTCCCTATCCCTGTCTCTGTCTTTATCTTGATCTCGTCTGTCTCTTGAACTCTGTCCCGAACGCCGCTCCCTGGAATCGTCTCTGGAATGCCTCCGATCTCTCGAGGAGCGCTCAGGAGTCCTTGCACGCCGATGCTGAAAAGATGGCTCCTCCCTCTGCTTGGCTATCTCCCGCTCCCTTATGCGGGCCATCTCTAATGCTCTAGCAAAAGTAGAAGTCTCGTGCATCCCGACGAACTCTCTGATATCAGCTCGCAGTCCATCAATGAATGCATCGACCTTTCGCTGCTCGGTGGCGACGTAATGAGTTGCAAACTGGGAGTACTCATTGAACCGGTCCACGTACTGCTGCACCGTCATCTCTCCCTGCTGTAGGTGAAGAAATCGCCGCTCCATCTCTCGCCTCTCGTCTCTCGGGATGTACTGTAGCTCGAACACAGCCCTGAACTGATCCCACGTCATTGCATACGCTGCAGAAGATGTCATCGCTGACTCTATAGACTGCCACCACTGTGACGCCCCTCCCCTCAACAGATAGGTCGCATAACCGACCATATCTCTCGGCTCCACGTGCGCAACTCTGAAGGCAGCCTCCACCTCGCGCTCCCATGCCATAGCCATCCTGGCTCACCCCCACCTCTAAACTCTGGCGGATTCCCGGTCATGAAATCCTTGAACGAACCCCCTCGCCGAGACATAGATGAAGAAGCACCCATACCCGTATCCGGACCACCCCCAGCACGTGGTCCCATACCCTGATCCTGTTCCCGCTCCTGCTCTCTCTGCTGCCTGTAAAACTCGGTCAACACCCCCAGAAGCTCTGACTTGCGAATGAACTCGTCCCCTGCCGGCTTGCCCGCGCCGGATCCCTCACCCTGATCTGCCATAGCTATCTGCACAAACCAAAACAATTGAGAACCATAGATAGATCACCCAGCGTTATACACTAAGCCAGGTTAGTTAATTCCACTAAAATCAGTCGCAATGGATCCCCCGCGGATCGAAACAAGGTTTAAGTTAAGCATCCACTAATGACACTCAGACTTCAAACCACAAGCTCTGATACCATGCTGTAACACCCTCCCCGATCCCGGATATGCCACATCAATACAATACACAGGTGGCACATCTCAATAACTCAATTATACGCATATCATAAGATAGTTCGAAATCGCTATTAATGTAAACTTTCGCACAAATATCATTACACATAATCCACTAGATTACAACAACCCAGGATACTAACATGAACATCACAGACCCGATCATTTTTACAAAACTAACACAAAGCTTCCCAGATAATCCTCGATCCCATATCAACAAGCACGACTTCTAATCCCGCCACGGATACCCTGAACATGGAAGACCCGAATACGTAAGCTCGAAAGCTCGTGAGTACTCGAGGGTTAGACTCTGCACAGTAACACATAACATGCATACACGTAGCAGATACACACAGCACAACTCCATATCTGTCCCACGCAATCAGCATCACTATACAGGTATGAACACACAGCATGAGATCCACAGCCCTGCACACAGAATCACTGAGGGGGGACCCTTCCCCAGCTAACGACCGTGCGCACCGGTGGTTAGCTCACACCCTGTAGCACGGGCGCGAACCGGCTACAAGCCCTGCCGTGTATACACGCTCCAAGGACTGTTAGGGACAGTCAACCCGTGCGATCACACATCGCGAATCACCGTCCGTATGGAACTCATCACGGACCCCTGGACCGGATCTCATCTCATGCACATCTAACACATATGTAGGAGATAGAATCATACCTGTGCTCGCGTCCCTGTCTCATTCACAATACACAATATACACAATAACATACACGAAACTATCTACACAACCACGACTCTGAAAACTGTCCCGAGGTTTAGAAAAGAACTCGGGTACTCACCTGGTCGATCCACTAATCTCGAAATCTCTGACTCGTCCCTGAAATCGCACGGATCCCAACCGTTAGCACAAAATCATTTCAAAAGATACACATAACAATTTATAACCCAACTCATAACCGACCCGAAACCCCGAAATAATCCCAACCGAAAGCCCGATCAAAACCCGGCCGGAAAACAATTCCGACAATATCCCGAAAACCCAACGAATTACTACCCAAACTCTCAAACGGAACCCGACTCCGTAACCCCATAAATGATCCCAACCATTAACAAGATTCTCAATATAAACGGAAAGCAATTCCGGACTCAACATTTTAATATAACCGAACCCAATAATAATCCCGATCAAAGCCCAGACAAAACCGAGCTTAAAAACAACCTCAATATAATCCCAATGACTCAAAAGCATTCCCACAAAACCCCGACTCAGAAACAGCCCCAACGGGACCCCGAATTCAGCCCGAACGCCCCAAAGCATGCCAAAACCGACCCTTCTCCCCTGACTACCGAACGCGCCCGCGCCCAACTGCCAAACTCTCCCGCGCCCGCCTTGCTTGCGTCGCGACCACGCTCGCCCGAGCGTGGCCGCGCTCTCTGCGCCCATCTTCTTCCTCTGTTCGACGCTTTGCTTCTGCCCAGGAGATATTAACCTCCTTTTCCATCGATTTCCAGCCATAAAAATCCCCAAAAACCACATAAAACTTCATCACACAATTTAAGTAACCAAACCCACAAACCCTTGACATTTATCACAAAAATTAGAAGCTAACCCAAGGATTTCTTACCTCAAAATCTCAAGAACACTCAACAATGGAGAAGGAAGAATTCAAATTCCCAGCACTTGAAATACAATTAAGGAAGCTTCCTCCCTTGCTGCAACTACTTCACGTACACACACATACACAACAATTCTAGATAAGGAAGGAAGAAAAGGAAACGTAATTATACGTTTTCCATTTTTAGACGGGTTCTGACCCCATTAACCCGAACCCTATACCCCAATTTCACAATAAATATCCACTTAACCCAATTAATTCCACGAACCCAAATATATAATTAATCCACTAATTATTAACCCGGAGACACATAACTCGCAACCCGACACGTATAATCCACTACTCGGGATATCATTGGCCCAACACAAATATAATTATTTAAAGGTCCACTAAAATAATTACACGCAATTATTCTGAAAACGGGATGTTACAGTTTTGGATCGCATTTTCGTATTTTTATTTTGGATCGGATTCGGATTTTTATGAACGCCCCAACTGTAGATATAGATAAGGGAGATTAAGAAAAAGTAAGATGCTTTAACGTGTGAAAAGGACAAAGATTTTGCATTGAAAATAACATAAAGCTCAGGCATCACATGTCAATTGATTAAAAAAAGATGAAGTTGTCAACATAAATCTAATTCATCATTGGCAAATCAAAAGAGAATGAGACAAATGAATCTTATACCGGTTAATGCTATTTAGGATTTACATCCTTCAAGGATATAGATGTAAATAATACATCTTTAAATTCCCATAACATTTCTTTTCTTATTAATGGATTATTAAATATTTAGTTTTACCAACGGAGAATTTCACATATACCCTTCTAAAATTTAATATCCTATATACCCAACTTAAAACTTTAATATCATATATATTCATCTAAAACATCATAATATCATATATATATATATATATATATATATATATATATATATATATATATATATATATATATATATATATATATATATCCAATTTTAATTATTAATATCATATATATTCCTCTTAAACATCATTAATATCATATATACTCAAATTCATTAATTTAATTATTTTTATATCATTTAAAAATCATAATTTATATTGCTTATTAATTAATGACCATTATACCCTTACTTTTTTCTTCTTTCAACTAAACTTCAAAATATCATATTTATCCAACTTAAATTAAAATATTATATCCCTTTTAATAATTTTATATAATTTATGTTTTTAAACTTTACTATATAAATTCTTCATAGAAAAACAAACTAACAATAAAAAAAAGTATTATATTTTTGCTCGTTTGTAATTAAATCGTATCGTCTTATTAAGTTTTCTTATTTGTTTTTTTTTCTGCAGTTTTCTATATACAATTAATTTGTTACATATTATGTTCTTTCTTTTCTTTTTCTTTTCGAATTTTGTAGTTGTATTGCATTTTGTTTTTTTAATTTAATATATATTTTTTGTTATCTATATACATTAGTTTCTTTTTTTTTTTCAAGTTTGCTTTCTTTTATAGTTATTGTTTTTTAGTTTGGTTTTATTACTTTTTATATTTAATTTAGTATAAAAATTTATTTATTTATTTATTATTGTTATTATCATAAATTCAAAAAATTAAACCCATGATATATGCATTTTCCAAATCCCCTTGCTTCCTTCTCAAGCGTCCTCATTGTCAAAACCACAGTTATCTTGGCTCTGTTCTCTGGCATCCTCATCGATGAAACCCTCAAAGTCTCGTCTCCTTTCTCTATCTCTAGCATCCTTACAAAAATATATAACTCCCTAAAATATATATAATGTTATCGTTAACACAAAATATACACAACTAATAACATTGGATAACAAGTTATAACTCAAATACTAGATTAAATATAAAAAAGAAAAAAAAGCAAACTTGAAAAAAAAGGAGAAACTAATGCATATAGAAAACAAAATATATACTAAATTAAAAAAATAACAAAATGAAATACAACTACAAAATTCAAAAAGAAAGAACGTAATATGCAACGAGTTAATTGTATTTAGAAAATTGCAGGAAAAAAACATATAAAAAACTTAATAAGATGACACGATTTGATTACAAGTGAACAAAAACATAATACAATTTTCTTATTGTTACTGTTAAAATTGTTTTATTATGAAGAATTTATATAGTAAAATTTAAAAACATAAGTTATATAAAATTATTAAAAGGGATATGTTATTTTAATTTAAGTTGGATAAATATGATATTTTGAAGTTTAGTTGAAAGAAGAAATAAATAAGGGTATAATGATCATTATTTACTAAGCAATATTAATTATGAGTTTTAAATGATATAAAAATATTTAAATTAATGAATTTCGGTATATATATGATATTAATGATGTTTAAGAGGGATATATAATACTAATAATTAAAATTGAGTATATGTATGATATTATGATATTTTGAAGGGATATATATATATATATATATATATATATATATATATATATATATATATATATATATATATATATATATATATATATATATGATATTAAAATTTTATGTTGGGTATATATGATATTATGAAGTTTTGGAGGGGTATATATGAAATTTTCGCTTTTATAAAAAAACATATAAACCACATTACAATTTCAAAGAGATTTGTGAAATGCTATATATATAATTGGGGATTGAGTTCCTTGAGCTTTGATATGTTTTTGTAGGATTTATTGACTACGACTGAGCTTTTACAGGACGATCTAGATTTGCTGAGCTACATGTTTTGATCCAGGATAGACATTTATAGAGGCTTTTGTGTGGACTTTGTAATGAGATTTGTGAGTTTGTCGATGTTGGTAATATATCTTGACATAAGCGATAATAGTTTGAGAGGTGTTTGATAAGGCTTTTTATATAGTATCTAAAATGTTGGTTTTGAAAAGGAGTTTGATAAGGTCTTTTGGGATTTTCTTGTTGACGTAATGTTTCAAATTGGTTTGGGAGATTAGAGGTATAAGTAAATACATGTAGTTTTCTTAAATCTGCTTTAATCTCAATTTTATCGGATGATATTCCAACTGAGGAGTTCGTTACGTCTAGGGGTTGAGTTAGGATGACCCTCTTTCCCCTTATCTCTCCTGATATTTGTGGAGGCTCTTCAAGTGCTTATATTAAGAAGCTTGTCATAATTGGATATTCCATAGGCTTTCCCTTTTTAATGAGATTACAATCCTTGTTTGAATTTGTTGATGACACTCTTATTCTTAGGAGCATGGTCCAAAGCAAATCCAGACAGGTTAATAAAGTTTCTGGAATTATTTTAGAAGGTCTTTGCCTGGAGATGAACATATCTAAGAGTAGGCTCATCGGGATTAGGGTCGTGAAATGACCGAAAATTTTTTAAACCAATTCTCTATAATATAGAGACAATAATAGCTCAAAAATACGTGATAATATAAACTTTCTAAAGTAATCCATCAAAATATAGTTAACCACGTGAGATAACAAATTGCAATCAATCCGAGTACTCTATTTACGTTTATATTTTCATGTCAATTCCGTCTAGGGTTCTACCCTACCTAAATAGTTTACTACAAAAGGTATACGTCCCGGATAATCAAAAGTCAACAAGCCTCAAGCTACATCACTCGAGGAACACCAACGGGAGCCTTACCCTTATCTGTAAAACCTGAAATACAATGCTCCCACAACCGGGATAAGCCGTTACCTAGAGAGTAACGTGATTTAAGATCATAACAGTTCATATGTAGAAATGCATGAGTAGAAATGAATTCAACAATTTCTTACACGTCACTCACCCTAGTTGACGTTGCACCCTTCATCTGAGCTGGTGCTGATTAAACTGTACATACCACTCATCCGAGCTGGTGCTGGTTTAACTGTAAATCATAGGGGCTTACCGACTTGCCCTACACACAGTAGCGGAGGCTCCCGATCCACATCACATAGTACAAGTATGCATACTATAAAATCTATGCCATTACATAGACATGAATTTCTAACTGTTAGTATATGGTGTGTAAAGATTACATTACTACTACATCATGGCTGATTTCATAAAACACTTGAAGGTCACACCAATGAGCACAACCAAGCAGATGCAATTAAACGATTGAATAAATAATATTGGATATTGTTTATGACACGAAATGATCTTTGAGATTAAATTAATGGATGATTAATTATATCTCAAAGTACGGGGACTATAAGTGCAATATTAGATATTGTAGTAATTTAATTGTCATTGGATGATAATTAAATAATTATCTGGTCTTTTATTTATTATTTGATATTATATAAAAGATTTATTTATTTGAATGTGTATTATCATTTATTATTAGATAATTGGATGGATAATTATAAACAAATAAATAAGAGATAATTATAAATAATTATCTAGTCATTTATATATTATTAGATAATGTATAAAAGATTAACGTTATTTAAAGTGTATATAATTATAGAGATAATTATATAACGTTTAAATAATAAAGATAATTATTAAAATATATATTATATTATTATATTAGAGTTTGATTAAAACTAAAACTCTTGATAACATATATATATATATATATATATATATATATATATATATATATATATATATATATATATATATATATATATATATATATATATATATATATATATATATATATGTATATATATATATATGTGTATATATATATATATATATATATATATATATATATATATATATATGTGTATATATATATATATATATATATATATATATATATGTGTATATATCTATATATCATGTATATAATATATAGTAGTGATGATAATATATATATATGGTATAATGACCACACATATGTGTAATATACACACCACAACACCATATAATATATAATATATATATATATATATATATATATATATATATATATATATATATATATATATATATATATATATATATATATACAATATATATATATATATATATATATATATATATATATATATATATATATATATATACATATATATATATAACACCCTCTAATCCCAGCTAAAAGCCACGTCATTTACAATACACATGTGTCATAAACGCATATAAAATCCATCACACACGTCAAGGGTTTACACAAACACTGATTAATTAAAACATTTTTACATACATTAACCACAATGTCTAGAAGCCAACCTGACATATAAGACCCGACCCGAATCCGATATTCGCATACAAACCCAGTACAACCGACCCATAGTTTTCCCAACAGCATAGGGAGCACATACATAAGCAGAATCTCTCGATCACAGCAAGTCAAGCTCCTATCTTCGCTCAGGAGCTGGCGGTCCTATCTTCGGTTCCCCTGATACACATCAGACTCGAATACGTAAGCTTCGCAGCTCGTGAGTACACAAGGGTTAGACACTGCACAATTCACATAATCACATATCGCATGTCACATGGCAGCCCTACACTACGTGGCATAACACATGCCAACCAGCCTCTAATCAGAGACCCTAGAGATCCAATACAGAAAGAGATACTCATCTCAATTGGGGAATCCCTCCCCCCTGGAGCCAAACCACGCCCGTGGAGGCTAACAGGAATGACGACCGCATATATATATATATATATATATATATATATATATATATATATATATATATATATATATATATATATATATATATATATATATATATATATATATATATATATATATATATATATATATACGGGAGCCCGAAACGATATCTGACAATCCCTGTACACAAATTATTTCTCCCAGATTAATCTCAATTATCCCATAACTGTTAATATACCCAAATGAACCCCACAAAACAGCCCAACGGACCCCCAAAGCCCAAACTGACCCAAGCCCATTGGAGCCGGATCGCGGCCGCACTGGCCCGATCGCGGCCCGCGCTCCAACTTCTCTTTTAACCACAAGATGATATACCAAATCAATGTTATCCATTTATTTGGCAAAGCAATAAGTAATTGGTGGTTTTGAAAGGTCATGCTTAGATAATGCTTTCTCTATCTCCATAGCCTTTTGTAATTGCTGATCAAATATAACCCTTTTCACATTATCAAACTGTGCATGAGAAACTTTCTTCTGGTTGAGACACAACAACAGCTTGAGAAGATTCCTTTGATTGAGGCACAACATCAGACTTAGAAGGTTCATTGATTTGTTCAGGAGTCTTTTCTTTGGCAGTGGCCTTATCATACAAGGCCTGAAGCTTCTCTGTAGACCATGATTGTGCAAGAGCTCTTGGAATACCAGCACTTGCAGAATTTACTTGCCAATTTATTTAAAAATCTTCTGTGCTCTGCCTTTGACTGCCTTGTTGGCCTTTTTCTCTCCTTTTGTCCCCCTTTGACAAGAAATCCACGTAGATAATCACTAAGAGTTTCATCATCACCCGTAGGAGCTTGAGCTTGTTGATCGAGAATTTGGTCTTGTTCTTCTACAATCCTTTTGGCAAGTTCAGCATCAGCAGCAACTTGAGCTTCTTTAGAAATGAAATTTTTCTTTGGCTCTTCAATCAAAATGCCTTTGCCTTTGCCAGAGACTGTTGCTTGGGCTATTGAGGATGTTCCTTGCTTTCCTTCTTTGATTAGGACACCTCTTGGCTTTTTAAGATGAACAACTTGAACTTCTGAACTAACAGTCTGAGAAACTGGTGGAACTATTAGCCCAGAAGTTGGAACTGCCAGAGGTGAACTTGAGACTGCTTGGACTGAATTTCGGACTTCCTGATTCTCCCCCCTTTTTGGATGCATTGGTTTGATCAGAAGGACCAAAAATCATTGCTAACAGGGTTTGAATCTGCTTCTCTAGTTGAACAATCTTGGTGCCATAAAGCTTCAACCCTAGCTGGAATTGGGCAAGCTTTTGCTGTTGAACTGCTGAGAGCCTTTGAAGTGCAAGAATTTGTGATCCTTGTGCAGCAATAGTGGACTTGTAATGTTCCAAAATAGCTACAACAGGTTTCAGCTGGGGATCCGTCAAAACCATTAGTTGCAGACTGGCCTAAAGATCTTCAAATGATAAAGGTATTTGAGAACTATCATTGGCACCAATACCAGATGTACTAGTAGCATTTGGGCCCCTCTGTTCTTGGTACTGGGGACTTCCAGAAGGTGCTTGCACACCCTATGTTGCCATGGGTGTGGTCTTAGGGATGTTAGAACTGTCATGTACCCCTTGTGCAGAAGCATCAGTAGTTCCAGCTAGAAATCCCATATGAACATCCTCAGAAGGGATGTTCACCTCCACATTGAGGTTGGGAGAGTCCTCAGTAGGTTCCCTTTGGATATGTTGTGCAAGAGTATCCTATTGCACAGAGATATTTGGCTCTGGATTTTGGACTGAGGTGGGAGGAGCACCTGCAACCCTTTATTTCTTTTTAGTGTATATTTTGAGTGGTGGGGCTGGGGAGGTATGTCTGTTAGAAGGATCAGAGGGGATATTTGTATCATGGGGAGTGGGTTGAGATCCTGGGGGTGATGCAGTAATGTGGGGCTGAGCCTGCTCAGGATCCTCTCCCCTGTTTCTTGGAATGATATGCAACATTGCTTGAGGCAATGAGACATCAGCATCATGAAAATTAGCACTCTGTTTCAGAAGTCTTTTTACAGTTTGTAGAGAGTGCTTATGAGAAACATATATCCTTTTAAAGAATTGCAATATTTTGCAATTATTTCATATAAGAAACGAGCATAAAAAATTTCCCATTCTTTAAGGCATGATGCCTTAACATCCCTTGAAAACTCATATTTGAAAAGTTGAACTGTTGGCCTGTTGAGAAGCAAACTAAGGCAGTTGCAATGTTTGAAGAAAATTCAGACCAACTAGTTCTCTTTGGACTCAGACATTGTTGAATAATATGAATAAGGTATTTCCATTTTGGGCCAAATTTTTTTTTTTTAAAAATGTAAATGTATCAGTTGGTCCCCTATACCCTATCTTAAATAAACCTTCACGTAAAGAAGTAAGAGTAAAATCATTGATACCTTCAGCATCTTGCAGTTGCAAGTGCTGTCTAATGAAGTCCTCTGAGATGGTGACGGATTGCCCATCAATGGTAGACACAAGAGTTGTGATACCATTGTTTATGTTCAGATGGGCTTTGTTCCAGATTTGCTCTATGTGTGATACATAGATGGTAGGGTTTATTTGTAAGAGAATGGTAGATGGATGAACTACGGAGGAAGTCCATCATCTCATGGAATGGTTGCAGTTCAGCATGCTTTAGAGCGTATGGAAGACAGTTGTGATCTTTGACAAACTCCGTTGGTGCATAAGAATGAAGAGATTTAGGGTTTTGGCTTGAAGATTAGGGAATCGCACAGGGAGGGAATGAGAAGGCTCTGGTTGATACTTAGAAACTGGAGTTGTAACTAAACGAAACTGGGACTTTTAAGGGTTTTGGATTTAAAAATATCTAGTCCTGCGTTCAAACTCCTTGGAAATGACTGAAATGCCCTGTGCACTTAACAAACCAAGTGAAAAACAACTAGCAGTTCGAGAAAATGTACTAGCAACTTGAGAATATTCTCAAGCTGTTAGTTATGCATAAAGCAATATATATTGGAACAGTGTCTCCCCCTTAACTAAACGCATAAAATTTTTTTACACAAATTATAAAGGATGGTAATTCAAGGGAGATTAATCCATGTTTACCATACCAATATTTGACACCAGAAAAGTGAATCTTCCAACATCAAAAGGTTTAGTAAAAAGATCTGCTAACTGATCATCAGTATGAATTTTGGTAACTTGAATTAACTTCTTTTCATTACAATCCCTTATAAAATGAAATCTAATATCTATGTGCTTGGTTTTGGGAAACTTTACTGGATTTTGTACAATACTTATTGCACTTGAATTGTCAATATAAATAGGAGTAGATAAAAAGTTTATACAATAGTCTCTTAGCTGGTTTTGAATCCACATAACCTGAGAGCAACAGCTAGCAGCTGCAACATATTCAACCTCAGTGGATGATGTTGATACTGTGGTTTGCTTCTTGCACTGCCAAGAGACTAGTCTTGCTCCTAGATATTGACAACCTCCAGTTGTTGACTTCCTGTCTATATTGCAGCCTCCATAGTCACTGTCAGAATATGCTATTAATTCAAGAGGAGAATCTTCAAGATACCATAAACCCAATTTTGGTTGGCGTTTTAGATATCTAAAGATCCTCTTAACAACAAATAGGTGTGAGTCTTTTGGGGCACATTGGAACCTGGCACAAACACAAACAACAAACATTATATCTGGTCTAGAAGATGTTAGATACATAAGTGAGCCTATCAAAGATCTGTATAAATGTATGTCCACATCTACTCCTTCTTTATCTGCATCAAGCTGCTTGTGAGTGTCCATTGGAGAGCTTGCAATCTTTGTATCCTTGTACCCAAATTTCTCCAGAATGTCATTCACATACTTTGACTGACTAATGAAGAGACCAGTGGGCTTCTGCTTTACTTGCAATCCTAGAAAAAAACTTAATTCTCCCATTGAACTCATCTGAAACTTTTTGTGCATCAAAGTCTCAAATCCCTTGCAAAGCATGTCATTGGTTGATCCAAAGATGATATCATCAACATAAATCAAAACAAGGAGGCTCTCTGTTTTGATAGACTTCGTAAAAAATGTCTTGTCTAGAGTACCTCTCTTGAATCCATTCTATAGTAAGTAGGAGGACAGAGTGTCATACCATGCTCTTGGAGCTTGGTGTAACCTATAGAGTGCTTTATCTAACTTGTATACTCTGTCAGGATACTTGTAGTCTTCAAACCCAGGAGGTTGACACACATAGACCTCCTCATCAATTGTACCATATAGGATGCAGATTTTACATCCATTTGATACACCTTGAACCCTTTGTAGCTTGCATAGGCTAAGAACAGTATGATAGCTTCAATCCATGCTACTGGAGCAAAGACATCATCATAGTCTATTCCTTCTTCTTGAGTGTAACCTTGAGCTACTAGCTTTGCTTTGTTTTTGATCACTATACCTCTTTCATCCCTTTTGTTCCTGAAAACCCATCTTGTACCAATTGCCCTCTTCCCTTTAGGCAAATCAACCGGTTGCCACACATTCTGAATCTTGAACTGCAGTAGCTCTTCTTGCATGGCTTCAATCCAAGAAGGATCCTTCAAAGCCTCAGATGCCTTCTTTGGTTCTAGTTGTGACAAAAAACTAGCATGTTCAATTGCAGCTAGACAGAACTCAGGAACTGCTTCTTCAGATATAGTTGTTTCCTTGTGGATCATATTCCTTGTCTGCACAGGTGTGCGTGGATCTCCTATGATCTGGTTAAGTGGATGATATTTGTGAACCCTGAGTATAGGTTCACTTTCAATATGAATTGTGCTTCCTAGGTTGGTGTCATCACCTTCTGCACCACTTGATGATTCTGCTTCATGAGTAACAGTTTGATCTGGAGTTGGGATTGTTTTCCTATTTGTTGGAGCTGATACTTCAAGACTTGGGACTGGTACCTCAAATTTTGTAATTTGTCTTGTTGGTCAATCACGACCCCATGTGGGTCACAAGTAAGAAGTGGTAGAATAGTGTACTCATCCCATCTATCAGAATCTTCAACAGTATGAGTCTTTGTGCCAACAGTCCGAACTTTTGTGCTGGCAGCGTGAGGAGTTGCACTGGCAGCATGAGAATCTGTGCTACCAGTTTGAACATTGTTTCCAACTGCTCCTGCAGAATACTCATCAAAACTCACAGAATTTGTTAGTGAATCTAAATCAAATAACCAATCAGGACCAGTGCCTTTGACATTTGTAGTATTTTCATCAAACTCAACATTGACACTTTCTTCAATGATTTTAGATACACTGTTATAGACTCTGTAAGCTTTGCTCTTTGTGGAGTATTCTACAAAGAATCCTTCCTCAGACTTACTCTAAAACTTACCTAAGTGAGTTTTAGTATACAGGTTAGTGCATAGACAGCCAAATGGTTTTAGGAAGTTAATCAAGGGAATCCTGTGGTGAAACAACTCATATGGAGTTTTCCCTTGTGACTGGACTACTTGGACCCTATTTAAAACATAACAGGCTATATTAATTGCCTATGCCCAGAAGGTCATTGGCAATTTGGAATAAGCTAACATGGTCCTAGCAGCCTCTATTAATGTTCTATTCTTCCTTTCAGCTACCCCATTTTGTTGTGGTGTTCTAGCGGTACTGTACTGTTTTGCAATTCCTTTTGACTCACAGAAGCTGTTTAGTTCATGATTTTTAAACTCAGTTCCATTGTCAGACCAGATCACCTTTACTTTTAAGTTAGATTGGTTTTTAATTTTTAGAATGAAGGATTTAACTAACTCAGCAGTCTCATCCTCAGTCCTAAAAAAATAGACCCATGTAAACTTGGTGAAATCATCAACAATGACTAAACAGTAAGCTCTTTTATTCAAACTCAAAACAGAATTTGGACCAAAAAGATCCATATGAAGGAGATGAAGTGCAGATGAGATTGAATTTACTTCTTTGACTTTATGAGAAGTTTTGTGTTGCTTGCCTTTGAGGCAGGCTACACAATGATCATCACATATGAACTCCTTTTGTGGTAAACATCTTACCAATTTATTTTTGACTAAAGCATTCATAGATTTGAAGTTCATGTGACACATCCTTCTGTGCCAAAGAGCAGATTCATTAGATGATGCTTTGGATATTAAACAGTTTAAGGTATTGGTAGAAGATAATTTTTCAGTGTCCAAACAGTATACATTGTCATTTCTTGGTGTTCTGAGTAAAATAAGATTTTCGGGTACTTTAAAATCTTTGGATAGGACAATGCATTCAGAGTCTGTGAACAGAACAACATTCTTTTTGTCATATACTTGAGACATACTTAGTAAATTATACTTCAGCTGTTCAACATACAATACGTCAATAAAGATCATGTTACCTGCTTTGACAGTACCTTTACCTGTCACCTTACCTCCTTTGGAGTTTCCTCCAAATGCAACATATCCTCCTTCAAAGCTTTTGAAAATTGACAAGCACTCAGAATTGTCTGTCATGTGCCTAGAGCAGCCACTGTCCACATGCCATCTTGTCTTATGTTGGTTCTTGTGGTTGCCCTGCACATATAAAAGCTCAGTTAATAGTGGAGTAAACCCAAACCAAGCTGGTTTTGGGTTGTCCATGTGCATTAACATAACTAAATACTGTTTGTGTCTTTTTAAACTTAGTGAGATCCACTGGTGGATTCTGTGATGAGTATTTAGTTATAACATGAGGTGTCCAGTTGTTCTTTCCAATTTTTGCCTTAACAGTCTCAGATGATCCACTACCACTACCAGTTCCAGTTTTTGTTTTAGCAGTTGGAACTGTATGTTGATTGTTAACAGCTTCAGATTTTACACTACCAATTCCAACTTTTGGCTTAATAGTTCCAACATTTACATCAGTAGTTGGAACTTTGGTTTTGCCTTTAACACACCATTCCTATTTCACACTCAGTTTAGATTTATTTAAAGCTTGTTTTCTCTGTACAGACTGCTTTTTGTTGACCTTTACAAACTTGTGGTCAACTGTGTGCTTTGGAACCGGTGTGGCAGTTTTTGAAGTCTTAAAAACCTTTGGCTTTTGTGAAACAGATTGTTTTTGGAAAATAGTTTGCCTTTCAACCATTTTCCTGTAATGACATTATTTGGCCAAATGGTTTTTCCCGCCCCAGTGAAAACATCTTTTGACTGTTTCGATTATTGAACCAGTTTTGTGTGACCATAACTGATTCTTGTTCCTTTGATTTCCCCTTACTTGCTGCTGTGTAGGAAACTTTTGTACACCATGCTTTTGGCATGTGCACACTGGAACATTTTTACCTGCTTTGGAAGAGGATGCAAAATTACAGTTAGAAGGTACAGAGACATTTGAAGCATGCATGTGTTCACTCATCTTCTCTTTACCTTTCAAACTGTTAGTTTTATTCTTCATGTTGTTGGTTTCTTCCCTCATGCTGTTGGTTCTGATGGGGTTAAAAACTGTGGTTATTATGGGATGACTCATGGTTTTGGGATTACCCTCTTCTTCCTCATTATTACTGTCTACATTAGTAACCAGCCCATCTTCCAATTCAGGCTTATCCTCAAGGACAGGATTCACAGTCTTCATCTTCTCATCTAGGGGTACAAGCCTATCAGCAACTTCACTCATAGGATGAATGTATTTGTTATTGTAAGGAGGTGGGGTGGCATCGTATCCTATTCCTTCCTTGGGATTTAGTTGAGATTTTATCCTATTTTTGAACTGAACTTCCATTAGGTGTTCTAACTTTTAATTGGCTAACTTGAAGTTACCCAAATCAATGTTTATACTATCTACTTTCTTGTGAGCTTCTAGCACCATTTGTTCAGCCTCTGCTAGTTTCTTATTGAGGGTCTATATTTTCTCTTCAAGTTCCTTTTTCTCTCACTCATGATATGTCCAATCATGTCTGATCTGAATCTCATTATCCTTATAGTCATTGATCTGTTTTTCAAGATCTTCTATTTCCTGCATATACTCATACATCCTCTCTTCCATCTTAGCTAGAGTTTTACACATGCTTTCATTATGATCTCTGTATTTTTTTAACCATATTTTTGCATGCTTGGGAGCAGAGTTTAGCATTTACCTCAGATGGTAGGTCAGTGGAAGTAGCACTTGTAGTTTCTGCCATAAGAGCTTGATTCTGGTACTCCTCTTCTATCTGGTCACTCCAGTAAAAAATAGTGTCCTCTTGTGAAACAAGAGCCTGTGAAGATTGTGTTTGACTGGTCTGTTGGGTTCTTTGTTGCTTCTGACTTTGTGATCTACACTCTCTAGCAAAGTGTCCAAGTTTGTGACACTTGAAGCATTCAACCCTTGACTTGTCAAAGGCTGGCTTTCCTTCTGATCTGGCCTGAAAGTTTTTTCTGCCAGTCTTTTTGAGAAACCTGATAGCCCTCATTGTCAGCATAGCATGTTGCCACTTTAAATCCATCTCCTCTAGATCATCTGGATGGATTTGTTCCAGATCCTCAGGATTGAGAGCAAACAGTCAATCATTTGCAACAAATGCCTCATAATTGACCTCAGAAGTATTGCCATCAGTACCTGTAAAAGAATCACAACATTTTGATTTATCATTAGATGCAGAGGATAATAAAGCAGTGTTTTGATTATAAGAGAAGATTTTGTTTTTAATCTCTATTTCAGACTCAAACACTCTCAAGTTGTTTCTATTTCATATAGAGAGTCCTTTGTTCTCCAATGTGCAGCATACACTGCCCATTCTTCACCAAGAGACCTAAGGAACTTTCTGTTTACCTCATCTTGATCCAAGCTAACCTTAGCACTCTCCAATTCACCTATCAACTTATTAAACCTATCAAAGATTTGAGTAAGTTTTCATTCTTTCCACCAGAAAAATTCTCAAACTGTTGTTTTAAAAGATCCTTTTGATTTCTTTTTGTGCTATCATTGCCAGCAAATCTTTTCTTTAAAGCAAGCCGTAGAGAATGAGCAGTATAGAATTTTTAAACTGATGTTGATAAGCATTAGGAATAGCTATCTGTAAAATAGTGAGAGCTTTGACTTCATTCATTATAGGCTTTCTCTCAATCTCAGTTTTAGGGGGTGTTCTTTTAGGCTTGCCTTCAGCATCAAGTTCAGGATCAACTGTAGGAGGATTTTCAACAGCTTCCCATAGGGCATAGTCAATAAATTGAATGTGCTATTGAATCCTGAGTTTCCACATCTCGAACTCAGTGGGTTTGAGCATAGGCATTTCAAGTCCTTACCCAGATCCACTACTGTTGCCATCAAACTCCATTGCAGAAAAGTTTTTGAAAGATTTAGTATTTATAGACGAAAGTTTATGACTTTGAAAACTAATAATAAAAACAGAACCTATGGCTCTGATACCACTTGTCAAGATGAAATCACCTAAGACTAACTGGTTTGAATAAATTAGAGTGTTAGGAAATATTCTAAGTATGTCAAGCTGTTAGTTAGATTTTTCAGACTGTTAGTAGATTTTCTATGTAAGTACAAAGTTCAAGCTGTTAGTTGAAAAAGTTCGAGCTGCTAGTTCAAAAGTTCAAGCTGCCAGTGTTAAAACTCAAGCTGCTCAACAGATAGACTTCAAGTTGCTCAATAGATCAATAAACAGAAAGTGCTGATATTCAGGAAAAGATATATTTTGAAGATTCAAGCTTATCTACTATCAGAGAAATCAGAGTTTTTCAAGGAAACAAATCAGAAAGAAATATATATACATAGAATAGGTTTTCTATTGTAAGTCTGCACGTACAAGTTTATTCAGTTGTAATTGTCTTTCTGATTAAGTTTTCATAAGCCTCTAAGGTTGTAAAACCCTAAGAACAATCTGTGTTCTTCGTCTAATCAAACAGATTAGAGGTGATTGTAATCATTGAGTTTGGCAATACAAATGACATTTGATTATTGATTGTGTTTATGTGTTTATTTGTTTTGAAAGCTTTTCTTAAAACAGTTAAGTGTTATTCTGCAAACTTCTTAATTGGACTTTGATTCAATATAAGGTTATTGGTTTATACTCTGATTAATTCACACCAGTTAATCTTAGGTAGTGATTTTGATCTTGACAAGTGGTATGAGAGCCACAGGTCTTTTTATGTTTTCAAAGTCAGAAGCTTTCCTTTAAAATTTTTAGTTTTCTGCAATGGAATTTGATAATAGCAGTAGTGGATCTGGGCAAGGACTCAAAGTGCCTATGCTCAAACCCACTGAGTTTGAGATGTGGAAACTCAGGATTCAACAGCACATTCAATTTATCGACTATGCCATATGGGAAGCTGTTGAATTTCCTCCTGTAGTTGATCCTGAACTTGATGCTGACGGCAAACCCATAAAAACTCCTCCAAAAACTGAACTTGAAAGAAAGGCTAGAATGAATGAAGTAAAAGCTCTTACACTTCTTCAGATAGCAATTCCTAATGCTTATCAACACCAGTTTAAAAAGTTTTACACTGCTCATTCTCTTTGGATTGCTTTAGAGAAAAGATTTGCTGGCAATGCAAGCACCAAGAGAAATCAAAAGGATCTCTTGAAACAGCAGTATGAGAACTTTTCTGGCGGCAAGAATGAAAACCTTACTCAAATATTTGACAGGTTTAACAAACTGATAGGTGAATTGGAGAGTGCCAAAGTCAGCTTGGATCAAGATGAAGTAAACAGAAAATATCTTAGATCTCTTGGAGAAGAGTGGACAGTCTATGCTGCACAGTGGAGAACCAAAGATACTCTTGATGAAATAGAGTTGGATGATCTTTACAATAGTCTGAGAGTGTTTGAAACTGAGATTGAAACTAAAAAGAAATCCTTTACTTATAATCATAACACTGCTCTACTATCATCTGAAAAATCTAACTGTTGTGATTCTTTTTCAGGTGCAGATGCTAGCTCTACTGAAGTTCATTATGATGCTTTTGTTGCCAGTGATGGACTGTTTGCTCTAAATGCTGAAGATTTAGAACAGATCCATCCAGATGATCTTGAGGAGATGGACTTGAAATGGCAGCATGCAATGTTGACTATGAGGGCTAAAAGGTTTCTGAAAAGAACTGACAGATCCAACTTTCAAGCCAGACCAGAAGGGAAACCAGCATTTGATAAATCCAAAGTTGAATGCTTTAAATGTCACAAGCTTGGTCACTTTGCCAGAGAATGCAGATCCCAAGGTCAACAGCCACCAAGACCCCTGCAAACCAATCAAGCTTCATCATCACAAGCACTTGTCTCTCAAGAAGACAATGTGTTTGACTGGAGTGATCAGACAGAGTAAGTTTCAAAATCACGCTCTAATGGTAGAAACATCAAATGTCACCTCCACTGAACTTCCATCTGAGGTAAATACTAAACTCAGCTCTCAAACATGCAAATATATGGCTGAAAAGTACAGAGATCATAATGAGAGCATATGCAAAACTCTAGCTAAGATGGAAGAAAGGAGATATGAGTATATGCAGGCCATAGAAGATCTTGAAAAACAGATCAACGACTATAAGGATAACGAGATTCAAATGGGACATGATAGAATATATCACGAGTGGGAGAAAAAGGAGCTGAATAAGAAAATAGAGTCCCTAAATAAGAAATTAGATGAGGCTGATCAGAAGGTGTTAGAAGCTAATAAGAAACTAGAATCTGTCAATATAGATCTAGGAAACTTCAAATTGGCAAATCAAAAGCTGGAACACCTAATGGAAGTTCAATTTAAAGATAGGGTAAAATCTCAGCTCAATCCCAAAGAAGGTCTAGGATACAGAACCACTCCACCTCCATACAACAACAAATACATTTATCCAATGAGGTGAAGTTGCTGATAGGCTTGTTAATGAACCATTAGATGAGTCTATGACCTCTGTAGATCCTGTTCTTGAAATCAGTCCTGAATCTAAAGAAGATCTCATTAAAAATGAAGACTGTGAGTGCAAAGAAGCTGAAAAAGGACACAAAACAATGAGTGTACCCATAGCAGCCCCAAAACCCAGTATGAAAGGAAAAGAGAAGATGAGTGTATGCCATGCTACTCCCCAGATTTCTGTACCTTCTAACTGTAAGGTCTACACACTACGGATCTATCTAGACGCGAGACCGTCAACGAGTGCGGAATCCTCGTTAACGGGTTGACGGAAACAACTCTCACTCGGAACACGGAGACTATCAACAAGCTGTACGAAGGAACACGAACGCACCTACTAGATGATTCTCTCCGAAAGAACACTCACAAAGCTGATAAACTCGAAATCTCCTTTTGCTAATCACTCACACGAAATCTGCAAAAGTCCCCTAATGATTCGAGTCTATCCCTAATTATAGATGACCATTCGAGTTTGACATGGGCCAAACTCGAATCAGGCCCAAGGCCCATTCGAGTTTGTCCACATGACACTCTCGAATCTGCCTTAAGTTATACATTCGAAACTGCTTAAGGAACACATTCGAATCTGTCATAGATTCGAATGCCAATCCTTAGAGAATTCGAATTTACTCTTTCACATATTTAACTAAGTATTGAAACTTATGTTTTTACCTTATGCTTGATTTTATCTTTGATCTTTATGTTTGAACTTCCTGTAATTAATTACATCAAGTTCAACCATACAATCAATAACTATCAAACATATATAAACATATATATCAAACACTCGTTAGATCTCAATACTTTGAATATTACTTAAACCAAAATGCTAGATCACTTAGACTGCTATCGTCACACAGGGTGTACCAACAGAATCCCCCTTGACGATAGCTTCTAACAATTCACACATTTGATTAAGCACATTTGATTAAGTACTTTGTTTATTTATTTAAACTGATGCCTGCATACAAACCTTTCTCGATACACACTTTAACTACATTTTCATATTTCCTAGCCTCACTATCCATATGAGTGTCGCTTGAGATTCTATTAGAATGAAGTACTTGAAGGTCATCTTTAGAAAGGTTTACAAGGTGAAGGGGATCGTAGACTCTAAGAATCACTTTTTTTTTTCAAAGTCCTCCATCACAGCTTCTCCTGTCTCACTTTCTACATACCACCAATTCAGATTTTTCATGACGTCCTGTGGCATTGGTTTGAGAGGAACCTTTCTCAGACATCTAACTGGTTTGTATTGTATTTTCATCCATGGACGACCAGTTAGAGGGTCAATTCGAGTATGGTCCATGACTCGTTTACCTACCCTTGGATTGAGCCTTTCAAACTTCCTAGACCTCCCTTCTTTTCTTATGATCTCTTCAATTATTTCAGCGTAAGGGTCGTTGCCGATGTTGATTAGCTCCTTCCAAGCTAACGCCTTTATCTCAATCTTCGGCAAGGAGTTGAACACTTTCAGAGTTTTTCTGAGATACTGGAGACCATCTTTTCTTTTGATAATGAATAGCTGCAATTCCCGATCAATGAACCAGCTCAATATACTTCCTGATAGCTCTCCAGTACCCGGCACACGTATCTTCTTCTTCAACTCTAACTCCTTTTGCTCTGCCCTGAACCATAGTTTTCTTTTCACTTCATTGGTAAGCTCTCTGGCAGGCTCTTCTCTTGATGAATCAACATTTAAAGCAGCATTGACTACTTCTATGTTAATCACATTATTTCCGTCTATCACATAAGTATCTGTGATTGGGTTTTGCTGAACGATGATCTCATTTGCTTCATCATCTTCATCAGCACAAACTTCATCATCGGATTTCCAATCTGTTATATCTTCGGGTACAAATTCTCCTTCTTCTAACTCCTCCATATCATCCTCAAAATCAAAGCCAAGGTCCATAGGGTCATCATCGAGATCCATTAGTGCTTCAATCATTTCGTGTATAAGGACAAATACTCTATCTGCCATGTCTGCACCACATATCAAATAAAATATTAGAATTATTAAAGATTAATAAACTTGTTTAAATTCAAATTTGTTTTATTTTGAACTTGTATAAGGACAAAATCCAATACTTATGTATTTCTACAAGTTTAATTTAACATTTAAATTAAATAATTCAAATAAAATGACAAACTCGAAAATCAGATTCGAATGACCAAATATTCGAGTTTGATGACCCATTCGAGTTTAATGACCTTCTCGAGTTTACTGACAAACTCGAGACTGGCCATGAACAGATTCGAATGAGTCGGCCCACATCATCACTAAAATCCATGATTTTAACCATTTTGGACTCAAAAAATCACATCCATTAGTCCTACTAGGTTCTAATCAAAGATATTTGCATTTAATTTGACTTTTTACCGGTCCAAACTTTGTAATTTTGAAAAACAAGTTTTCTACCAATAAACCTTCAAAAATCAATGATTTTTGGCCTAAATGGAGTATAATACAACCTAAATCTTGTACATTCAACTTGGTTATACCTAGATCTACGGGTAGTATCGAACCCACAAGGACAGAAACTCGACAAATAGTTGATATATCGAAAACGACAAACTCGAAGATAGATTCGAAATCGCCTTGACAAACTCGAGAGAATAGATTCGAAAACAGGTGAGTTAATGACCATCACTGTTGACCTATTTATACCACCAACATTCGAATCTGATGCCTCTTTCGAGTCTACTGACAGATTCGAGATCTACTATTTTCGAGTTTAGCTTAAACTCGAATTCACCCCTGAAACTTTGAAAATTTCAAAAATTTTTTGAAATAAATTCAACTTTTTCAACCTTTTCAACCTTAGCGTGTAACGGAATAAACTATGCCAAATCTTTTACCCTAAGCACAAGATTTTCACGCAATGTTTATTTTATTCAACTATGAATGCACCCTCAGTAATTTTTTTTTGACATTTTTCCTAAATAAAATTAAAAATAAAAATATAGTAAAATAAAAATAAAAATAAGTACAAATAAAATTTTTTAAAATTTTGAACAAAAATTTAACTTAGACTTAAATTACATTTATTAGAATTTACAACCTATGCTAAACACTTAACAAATTATTTTGATGAGTATAGTCAAAGAAAGGTTCAATCAGATAGCGGTGTCAGATACTCACTTTCAGTACTTAATCTTTCACACTTAGGAATTTTTGATTCCTTTGATTGTTTGGCATGAACCCGTTCAGCTGATTGTTGGTATTTACCCCTTTAAACATGCTACATTTTGGAATATCCCTTGGCATTTTTATGTATCAAGAAATTATCTTACGTGACTCAGACATAGACATACTTTTATGATCAAGGCACACAGACAATGATTCTAACCTTTTGGTATTTGCAAACTTTCTTTAAAAGACAAACATCGGACACAGGTCTGTATTTACATACAACAAAGTGTCTTAGTTTGACTTAAGGTTTATTTTTAAAGCTAGCAAGATAGCGGTGACAGGTCTGTACCGACGTACAACAAAGCGACTTATCTTGTTAACCCGAATCAAAACAGAGGCAACAAGTCTGTACTTACGTACAACAGAGCTACGTGTTTTTGACTCTCAAATCCTTATGATTTTTCTATGCTTTCCATTTTAAGATGTATTTGATGTTGCTATACATCCCCAGAAAGTTTGCATACCTCATTTAGACTCAAAGTTTGTGTGTCTCGTACATAAAAATTAAGACCGATTGGTCATACATCTAAGTTAGTGACACATTTGACTTTTTCTTGAATATTTTATTAGCCTTGAGACTCCCTATATGTTTTATGCCTACCAACACATCAAACTAAAATAAAGTATAACACTTAGAATTTTAGGTGCATTATGTGTGAAAGCCTAAACACTTAGAGTTTGTAACGACTGTGCAAATTTTCGTCACTTTGAACCTATGTATCTAAGGCTTAACTCCTTTTCTGATATTCTCTTTTTTTGAAAACTTTTTTTTTTGTGGGTCATTATCTTTTTTTTTTTTTCATAAGAAATAGCAAGAAAATAATATAACCTATTAACTTACTAAAAATAGAAACTATCCTAAATTAGCAAACTTTCTAAAAAAAGAAAGAAAGACTACAGCTATAAACGGAAATAAAAATTCTACAAAGGTTAATTTACACTGGGTTGCGCATTCCATTTAGTTGAATCAAATATTCAAACCGTGACTTATCAAAGGCTTTGGTAAATAAATCAGCATTATTATCGTCCGTTGCCACTTTTACCAATTTGATTAAGTTCTTTTCAGCACAATCACGAATAAAATGATGCCTTATGTCTATGTGCTTTGTTTTACTGTGTTTAACTGGATTATTTGTTATGGCAATTGTAGATTGGTTATCTATCCTAATGGGAGTTTGAGTGTAAACCAAACCGTAATCCCGCAATTGTTGTTGTATCCACAGAACCTGTGAGCAGGAACTACCAGCAGCAACATACTCGGCCTCGCACGTTGACACGACTACCGACGTTTGTTTCTTGCATTGCATGGAAACCAGTCTCCCTCCTAGGAATTGACAACCTCCAGTTGTTGACTTGCGCGTCAAGCTGCATCCTCCGTAGTCTGAATCCGTGAACGCCTCCAACTCCAGATCTCCCTCCGCATGATACCCAAGTCCCAGCTTCGGTTTCGACTTGAGGTATCGTAGAATCCGCTTCACAGCTTTCATATGCATCTCTTTAGGATTAGCTTGAAACCTAGCACAAATACATACAGCAAACATGATGTCAGGTCTTTAAGCAGTTAAATACATAAGTGATCCAATCATGGCCCGATATAATGTCGGATCCACATCGGTATCACTTTCAGTACCCGGTCCGAGATTGTGATTCACTTGAATCGGCGTGCTGAAATGAGCTGTCAGTTTCGTCCCTTCCATCCCGAAGCGGTCTAATATGTCGTAGACATACTTCGTCTGATGGATAAACATTCCTTCCTTCTTTTGGTCCACTTGCAACCCTAAGAAGAAATTCAACTCGCCCATAGCACTCATCTCGAATTTTGACTTCATCACCTTCTCAAAGTCCTTGCACATTTGTTCGTCTGATGATCCAAAGATGATATCATCTACGTACACTTGTACTAAGATAAAGTGTTCTCCCTTTCTCTTAACGAACAGCGTACTATCTATCCTACCCCTTTCAAATCCGATCTCTAACAAATGGTTGGATAAAGTCTCGTACCATGCCCTTGGTGCTTGATGCAACCCATACAGAGCCTTATCTAATCGATATACTCTGTTTGGATATTTTGGATCTGTAAATCCGGGCGGCTGTTTAACATACACCAGCTCCTTCACTTTCCCATAAAGGAAAGCACTCTTAACATCTAGTTGATATACCTTAAAGCCTTTGAAGGAAGCAAAAGCCAGAAACAACCTAATGGCTTCCAGCCTTGCTACTGGCGCAAACACCTCATTGTAATCGATTCCCTCCTCTTGGTTGAAACCCTTTACAACTAACCTAGCTTTGTTGCGAGTGACTATACCCCTATCATCTCTTTTGCACTTAAAAACCCATTTGGTTCCTATGGCAATTTCCCCTCGAGGTAATGGAACTAACTCCCACACTTCTAGCTTCCTAAACTGAGAGAGTTCTTCCTGCATCGCTTCAACCCAGGAGTTATCCTTTAGTGCCATTTGCACATTTTTCGGCTCTACTTGCGAGATGAAACAAGAATAGAGGCAGGTATTATAGGCCTCGGAGTCATTTATCATCGACAACAATACAGTGTTGTTATTTAAACTACTCCTAGTCCTCACACCCTCATTAGGATTTCCTATGATGCTTTCTATAGGATGGTTCCTATTGATCCTAGAGGTCTTTATCTCATCAACTCTCAGATTATCTCCTAAGTTAGATCCTATTTCACCTAATGGGGGAACATCCTCAGATTCCACATTTTCCTCCTCGTGAACGGTTTCCTCAGAGTTGGAATTTGTTGTCTGAGTTTTATTCTCAGTTGAAGGTGCTTCTGGATTTGTAACTTCTGGTGATCCATCTTCAGTTGTAGTAGGCTTAGATGTGGATTGAAATGTAGTCCTCGGAAAGGTATGACCTTCGTCATTCAGATTCAACGTCGTCATGTCCTTTTCGATCGTACCTGCATTTTCATCCAAAGGAATGTTAAATGACTCAAACAGTTTATCATAGTCAAATATCCATTCCGGACCTTTTGGGGTTCATGTGTATAACTTGTGACTTCAATGTTATACACAATCTCAACTGTACCATTCGTTTTGTTAAAAACCCGTTTGTTTGGTGAGTTCGGCACATAACCTAGGAAGTATCCTTCGTCAGCCTTTTCACCAAACTTAGGTTGATGTTTTGTTCGCAATAAAGTACATGGTACCCCAAACGGTTCGAAGCCAATTAAATTAGGTGGCCGTTTATTCAAAATTTCATAATAGGTTTTGTTCAAAGATTTGACTGTAAGGACTCGGTTTAAAATATGGCACGCGGTATTCGCTGCCTCCCCCCAAAACATGGTAGGATGCTTTGAATCCAAAAGCATAGTCCTTGCAGCCTCAATCAATGTCCTGTTTTTTCTTTCGGCCACCCCATTTTGTTGTGGCTCATAGGGTGCACTGAATTGATGCACTATGCCCTTTGATAGGCAATATACCCCAATTACAGTGTTTTTAAATTCAGTTCCATTATCACTACGAAGCCTTTTAACCCGTGTTCCATAGGAATTCTCCACTTGGTCTAAGAACCCGATGAGCTTGGATGCCGTCTCGTCCTTTGTACCTAGAAAGAAAACCCAAGTAAATCGTGAGTAATCGTCAGTGATAACCAAACAATACCAACTACCTCCTATACTCCTTTTGTTGATTGGTCCGAAGAGATCCTTATGCAACAAATCGAATGTAGAGGTTATTGAGTTCTGAGTCTTGGACTTGTGTGTCTTCTTATGTTGTTTGCCTTTCTTGCATGGTAGACACTTGTCCTCGAACTGAAAACTCTTCATAGGCACACCTTGCACCAACCCATTTTTGGTAATATAATTCATTTTTCTTAGGTGCAAGTGTGCCATGCGCCTGTGCCACAAAACTGATTCAGTCCCCGAAGCTTTGGATAACAAACAGATTGGCCCCATCAAAGTTTCCGACTTGTTCATATCGAGCATGTACAAGTCATTCTTCCTTGGTGCCCGCATCAATATCCATTCTTCAGGAATCTTGAACCCCGGTTTTAGCACTAACGCCTCAGTGTCAGTGAATAGCACTGAATTCTTCTTGTCACAGATTTGAGATACACTAATGAGATTGTGAACCAGTTTATCAACGTGATAAACTTGATCCAACTTGATCGTCCCATTAGTGACCACTCCAGTACCCGTGATGTTTCCTCCTTTATTTCCCGCGAATGATACAAATCCCCGATTCCCACCCCTGAAGTCTGTAAGAAGACTTCTTTCCCCTGTCATGTGCCTGGAGCATCCACTGTCGACGAACCATTTGTTGTTTGGACCTGTGGTTATCTCCTTTGTGTGATCTGATTCGACGTTGGCCATTTGAGCGGCAAACTCCAGAAGCGTCTGATCATTTGACTTCTCCACCCACATCGGACTGCTGTCGTGTTGACTGCTGTCTCTTGTGTTCTGCTCTTCCCCTTCACATCCGCTCTCAGTGACCTCAGCCATAAAGGCTCTAGCGTTAGATTCCGGATGTGAGCTCCAGTCGTAAGTACCATCTATCTGTCTGTCTAATGTGACGTTTGATAATAGACCAGCTACGTTGGCTTGACTGGATGATGAACTCGGAAGATATCTCTGTTGAGATTGGTTCTGAAACTGTCCTTGATGCTGATTCTGCCCTTGGTAATTATCTACCTTCGGTCTCTGACACTCCCTTGCAAAGTGTCCCAAGCCTTGACAGTTATAGCATTTGACCTTGGACTTATCAAAGCCAATCCCCTTATTATTCATATTGAGATTCCTCCCAGTCCGTTTGATGAATCGTTTAACCCGTTGGGTTACCATGGCCAGTTGCCATTTGAGATCCATCTCCTCTAGATCGTCAGGGTCTACCTGATCGTAGTCTTCATCCCAGAGTGCAGGATGGTTATTTTTCCCTTGAACGGAGTTCCCATATGCGGCCACAAATGAGGCCAATAAATTCAAATGTTCTTCGGCCGATTTAGCGCTCATGGGCATCTTAGAGTATCCCTGAGATGTTGATGCCTGTGTTGCCTAAGGTTGTTGTTCTTCCGGTCTCCCAAACCCTAAGAACGCTCTGTTCTGTGCATCGTCAGTCTCTGCTGGTGACGACGTTTCTCCAGTGAAGAGCGCTGTAGCAGTCTTCATATCAGCTGCCGCTGAAGGTTTTGATTTTCCAAAATACATGGCTGGATTTTGGACTTGTTCATAATCTGTCTTGGCCTTCAGTAGCTCGAAATGATAAGCCCTCAGTGTTCCCACTACATCCTCCAATGATTGAGTATAATACTTATCCTTATTAAGCTTGATCATAGCCACGTACATCTCCCATTTGGCTGGTAAGGCATCAAGAAGCTTATTGTTCTTTTCTGTGTCACTATACTCAATACCGTGACTTTCCAGCTCTGTCAGTAGATGATAAAAGCGGGTGATGGTATCGTCCAGCTGCTCATCCTTCAAAGCCTTGAAAATCGCAAATTGTTGTTTCAACAACTCCATGCGCTTCCTCCGAACCCTCGGATTACCCTCACACCTTTTTTCCAGCGTCTCCCAAAGTTCCTTAGATGTCTTTTGATTGCGGAATGTGTGTAGTATGTCCTGAGGTAATGCCATTCGTATTATGGCGCGGTTCTCAGCTTCAAACACCTTTTTGTCATCCTCCTTCATCATGGAATAGGTGACAACCTTCTGTCTTCCCTCAACTTCAGCAGTTGGTGGAATGTATCCCTCGTCGATACATAGCCACATTCGCATGTCGTTGAAACGCACAAAATCGGCAAACCGATCTTTCCACCAGTAATAGTCTTCAAGTTTCATCAGCTTAGGCGGAGTATTAGCTTTCCCAACCTCATGATCCATTTCCAGAAACCTTTGAAGATTTGTCATTGTTTCAAAAGTAACTGAAGTTTTGACTTAATAAATTTAATTCGAAATTAAGTCAAGTTAATTCTTTCGAATTTAGTTAAATTCGAATATAATTAAGTTTAAGCCTATTTGGGATTAAATTCGACTTAAGTCCTTAAAGTCAATTAAATTCGAAACAGGTAACAAACTCGAATATCTCCAAATTCGAAGGTCCAAGCAAAATCGAAAGAATCAAAGTCGAACCCCAGCAAACTCGAAGCTCCTATTCGACTCTAGTCTAAACTCGAATCCTTTAAACTCGAAACACTCGAATGCAAACTCGAAAGGAGCGGGAGTTTTGGTTAGACTCGAGACTAAGAAAAACCCTAATTACTCTTAACAGATTCGAGCGCCGCAAACTCGAAAAACGGCTAATACCTGGATTTTTTAACGTTTTTCAGATTAAATCAATATTTTTTACCAAGAAAAGTATTGATTTCGATCAAAAACGTGAAAAATAGCAAAGTATTTCCCGGATCCCAAGTTGGTAAGCTTGACAAACACGAAAATTTGAAAGAATAACCGTCCAAAAGCGTCAAGAAACCTAGGATGAACACGAAGAACACCCCTTAGGCTCTGATACCACTTGTAAGGTCTACACACTACGGATCTATCTAGACGCGAGACCGTCAACGAGTGCGGAATCATCATTAACGGGTTGACGAAAACAACTCTCACTCGGAACACGGAGACTATCAACAACCTGTACGAAGGAACACGAACGCACCTACTAGATGATTCTCTCCGAAAGAACACTCACAAAGCTGATAAACTCGAAATCTCCTTTTGCTAATCACTCACACAAAATCTGCAGAAGTCCCCTAATGATTCGAGTCTATCCCTAATTATAGATGACCATTCGAGTTTGACATGGGCCAAACTCGAATCAGGCCCAAGGCCCATTCGAGTTTGTCCACATGACACTCTCGAATCTGCCTTAAGTTATACATTCGAAACTGCTTAAGGAACACATTCGAATCTGTCATAGATTCGAATGCCAATCCTTAGAGAATTCAAATTTACTCTTTCACATATTTAACTAAGTATTGAAACTTATGTTTTTACCTTATGCTTGATTTTATCTTTGATCTTTATGTTTGAACTTCCTGTAATTCATTACATCAAGTTCAACCATACAATCAATAACTATCAAACATATATAAACATATATATCAAACACTCGTTAGATCTCAATACTTTGAATATTACTTAAACCAAAATGCTAGATCACTTAGACTGCTATCGTCACATAGGGTGTACCAACACTAACTGTAACACTGCATCTTCCTCAAAAGGTAACAAAAGGGGTAAGACTGTTCCAATCTGCACATGCCAAAAGCATGGTGTCCAAAAGTTTCCCAAACAACAGCAAGTAAGGGGAAATCAAAGGAACAAGAATCAGTTATGGTCTGATAAAACTGGTTCTCAAATCAAAACAGTCAAAAGATGTTTCCATTGTGGCAGGAAAAACCATTTGGCCAGACATTGCTTGTACAAACCATCTGTTGCAAAACAGACTGTGGTTCAGAAACAGGCATTTGTTAAGGTCAAACCACCTGTTACACTAGTTCCAAAGAAAACAGTTGATCACAGGTTCTCCAAAGTAAATAAAATACAGTCCACACACCAAAAACAAGATTTAGCAAAACCAAAATCAAATTTTAAACAGATATGGTATGTTAAATGCAAAAACTCAGGTGAAACTGTTGATACAAATGTTGAAACTGCCAAGTCTAAAGTTGAGACTGTTAGTGCAAATTCTGAAGCTGTTAGCACTACAGACTCAGTTCAGACTGCTAGGCTCAAAATAGGGACTGGTAATGGATCATCTGAGACTGTTATTGCAAAGGATGGACAAAACACCTGGATACCTCATGTCATAACTAACTACTCTCCACAGAATCCATCAGTGGATCTCACTAAGTATAAGAAGTCAAAGACTGTTTTTAGTTATGTCAATGCACAAGGACAACCCAAAACCAACTTGGTTTGGGTTTACTCCACTACTAACTAAGCTTTTATTTGTGCAGGGCAACCACAGGTCACAACATAAAACAAGATGGCATTTGGACAGTGGCTGCTCTAGGTACATGACTGACAATTCTGAATGCTTATCAAATTTCAAAGGCTTTGAAGGAGGTTTTGTTGCCTTTGGAGGAAATTCCAAGGGAGGTAAGGTCACAGGTAAAGGTACTGTAAAAGCAGGCAATATGCTTTTCAATGATGTTTTGTATGTTGAACAACTGAAGTACAATTTATTAAGTGTGTCTCAAATCTGTGATAAACAAAATATTGTTGTCTTCACAGGTTCTGAGTGCATTGTTCTTTCAAAGGATTTTAAAATACCTGAAAATCTTGTTTTACTTAGAACCAAGAAAGGACAATGTCTACTGTCTGGACACAGATCTTTTATCCAAATCAAGTACTTTAAGCTGTTTGATATCCAAAGCATCATCTAATGAGTCTGCTCTTTGGCACAGAAGAATGTGTCACATGAACTTCAAATCCATGAATGTGCTGGTCAAAAAGAATTTGGTACGAGGTTTACCACAAAAGGAGTTCATTTGTGATGATCATTGTGTAGTATGCCTTAAAGGCAAGCAACACAAATCTTCTCATAAGGCCAAAGAAGTAAATTCAATCTCATCTGCTCTTCATCTTGTTCATATGGATCTCTTTGGTCCAACATCTATTTTGAGTTTGAATAAAAGGGCTTACTGTTTAGTCATTGTTGATGATTTCACCAGATTCACATGGGTATACTTTCTTAGGACTAAAGATGAAACTGCTGAGCTATTTAAATCTTTTATTCTTAAGATAGAAAACCAATCCAACTTAAAAGTAAAGGTGATTAGATCAGACAATGGGACTGAGTTTAAAAACCATATCCTAAACAGTTTCTGTGAGTCTAAAGGCATTGCTAGGCAATATAGTGCACCAAGAACACCACAACAAAATGGTGTAGCTGAAAGAAAGAACAGAACTTTAATTGAGGCTGCTAGAACCATGCTAGCTGATTCCAAACTGCCAATGACCTTTTGGGCAGAAGCAGTTAATACAGCTTGTTATGTTCTGAATAGGGTTCAGGTTGTTCTATCACAAGGGAAAACTCCATATGAGTTATTCCATCATAGAGGCCCCTTAATAGCCTTTCTAAAGTCTTTTGGTTGTTCCTGTACCATTCTTCTCACTAAGACTCACTTAGGAAAGTTTGAAAGCAAGGCTGAAGAAGGTTTCTTTGTAGGATACTCCACACAAAGCAAAGCCTATAGAGTATATAACAATGTGTCTAAAACCATTGAAGAAAGTGCCAATGTAAAATTTAATGAGGCACTGGTCCTGATTGGTTGTTTGATTTAGATTCACTAACTAATTCTCTGAGCTTTGTTGAGTATAATGCAGTAACTGGTGAAAACAGGGTTAAAGCTGCCAACACAAATTCTCATGCTGGTAGCACAAATGATCAAGCTGTTGGTACAAAGATTCAGACTGTTGCAGATTCTGGCCAAATGGGATGAGAATACGGTCATACCACTTCTATCATGTGACCCACCAGGGGTACTGGATGAACAACATGATTCAAATCCAAACTATGAAGTGCCAATCTCAAGTCCTGAGGGAACAACACTATCACAAAGGGAAAGAGTCCCAGCGAGGCGTGACGAGTGCGGAAGCGTAACCATAATCATAATGAACGACCACTATATGGACGTTTTTAAAATACATCATTGGAACTTGAAAATATAGCAATGTTTTACATAGACTGATATGAGTAAAGGAGTTCACAAAATACAGAGATTTAATTACATAATTAAAGTATCCAAAATAATGCAGCTAAATCTCCGTTAATTTGAATATGCATGCGACTCCATGGATGCGGAAGCTTGTAAGTAAAATACGGCTGAGGCATACGTGCCTTAATTACCTGAAAATACATGCTAAAATACGTCAACAAAAATTGTTGGTGAGCTCATAGGTTTACGCGAAAAGACCAGTTTTATGGACATTATCAGATGAGTTGAATTTATAAAATCATAAATTCCGTGTATGTATTACATAAACCATCATGCAACCGAAGCTTAATTAGAATAAGTTTGCCCTGTGCAGTATTCCCATACGTAATACCGTGTGTTGAATATATATGCACTCGCTGTTAGCCGAACCGAGCTAACCCGAATGGGGGACATGACTCCCAATAGATCTATCCACAATATATTCACGCTTACAAATAAATGCAATTAACGGTTCATGATATAAGGGCTAATGGAACCATATGTAATACATATAAGAAATATACAGTTTAGATGTCCATATGAAAACAGTGCATGTATTTCCACCCCAATAGATAGTGAAAAATAGGGGCTATGAAGACTCACCGGAATTGCGATGGCAAAATATGCGCAAAAATGCAAATTTGCGTTGTTTGATGGGTGATGAAACCGGAGGTGTTTAACCGAGTCCTAAATGATAATAAGGACTTAATATCTCTAATATATGATAATAGGTATATTTATAGATTTTTATGTCTTAAATCACCCAACATTACAAGTTTATAAATAAGATTTGCTTAAAACGTCAAGTTTATATATATATAATTTTCCAGCTTTTTCGGAGGTTTTCGGCCTACTTTGAGGCTGTTTTTGACCAAGCTCCAAAATGTTTTAGACTTTGGTTTTCTAGGACATTAAACTACTATATACAAAGGATTTTTAGAATCAAGAACGGCCATTTTTCGAGTTGTTTAGGTTAGTGAAAAAGCTCGTTAAAAACGCTATGTTGGCCATTTTTGAGCTGTCAAACTTTCGGTTTCCCAAATAATTTCTGGGGGTCTTAAACTTCAAAATAAATCATGAAAATTTGCAGATCTATATTTAAGACATAGATCTAACTTTTGAGACAAGTATCAACTCATTTCGTTGAGTTATGAATTAGTTATGATTTTTCAAAGTCGATATAAGTTTTCTGCCGATAATCCGTAGTTTATAAACTTACAACAACTTATGATTCTTGTTGTTTATTCAAAGACTACTTGTATAAAAGCCATAATAGTTATAAAAACACATATATATCGTATGTTTTCATAATATTAACACTTTTATAATGTGTTTACATATTCATAAACATATTTAAAGAAACAACTTAAAATAAAAACTAGAAACTTATAAACTTGAGTTTTTATGAAACTTGTTGTTGTAGGTGATTATATATATTATGCAAGACTTATATGAACATAAACATAAGATGATATAAGCTAGTATTTACTTACTTTGGGGTATTAGAAAGATGAAACCAAGTAGAAGTTGAAACTCTTGGAAGATTTCACCCAAAAACACTTGAAAATTACAAGAATATGAAAGTTGCACAACTTTGGCTTTGGCTTGAGGCCTTGGCCGGTTTTGAAGAGAGGGTTTGAGAGAGTGATTTTGCTTTGCAAGGTGTGAGAAATGAGGTGAAGTTTTGGTTCTATTTATAGAGGTGAAAAAGGTGGTGAAATGATGATAATAGTGAAAAATCTTGGATGAAAGGAAAGAGGAGGATTTGATGTAGAAAGGTTGAGTAAAAAATGCATTCTTTTGGTCCTTTTGGTACTCCCTTGGCCGGCCTATATGGCCAATATTATGGGGTATTTTTCTTTTTTTTTTTTGTATAAAAGTATTTAGAAATGTATTCTTGTATTTCCCTTTTCTTGTAAATTCATAGATACTTTTGGATGCATTGTTATAATGACTTGTTTTAGTCTTGCATAATTAAGGTTAAGTAATTGTATTAGTGTATGATTAGTGTTGTTAATCATGATTTAATTATGTACTTAGTTGCATTAATCCCTCATATCGTAAATTGATCGGATTAATTGATTTCCCGATTCATCGCACCGATGAATTTGATTCTAATTGAGTTGAATTTTCTAAAAAGCCTTGTTAATCACTTGATTAATTTCTAATGACTACTGATTAGGCTATAATTGACTATTAAATGTAGATTAGGGTTTTGTTGCTAACCTGGTTTAGTGCCGGATGTTACAGTCTCCCCCTGTTAAGGGAATTTCGTCCCGAAATTAGCTTGTGTTCTCCACTGTTTGAGTACTTGAGAACAAGTGAGGATATTTTTCCCGGAACTGATCTTCACGTTCCCACGTAAATTCAGGACCTCGCTTAGAGTTCCATCTGACTTTTATTATCGGGATCCGACTGTGCTTGAGTTTCTTGACCTCTCGGTACATTATTTCTACAGGTTGCTCAATGAAGTTCAACTTATCGTCTAACTCCAGCTCGTCCATGGGTATAACGAGTGATTCATCAGCCAGACACTTCTTAAGATTGGACACGTGGAAGGTGTTATGAACGTTACTAAGCTCTGGGGGCAGGTCGAGTCGGTAAGCTACCGGGCCAATTCTTTTGGTGATCTTGAATGGTCCGATATAACGAGGATTGAGTTTTCCTCGTTTCCCAAAACGGATTACGCCTTTCCAAGGCGAGACTTTCAACATTACTTGATCTCCCTCTTGGAATTCCAAATCCTTCCGTCGAATGTCTGCATAACTCTTCTGTCGATCCCGCGCGATCTTTAATCGGTTTCGAATCTGGGCTATCTTTTCTGTAGTCTATTGGATGATCTCAGGTCAAGTGATCTGACTATCTCCTACTTCAGCCCAACAAAGGGGTGATCGACACTTTCGCCCGTAGAGTGCCTCGAATGGGGCGGTCTTAATGCTTGAGTGATAGCTGTTGTTATAGGAAAACTCGACTAATGGCAGGTGTCTGTCCCAACTTTTGCCAAAATCGATGACACATGCCCTTAACATGTCTTCCAACGTCTGAATCGTCCTTTCACTCTGACCATCCGTTTGCGGGTGATAGGCTGTGCTCATATCTAGGCGTGTACCCAGTGCTTCTTGTAATGACTGCCAAAATCTTGATGTGAACCGGCTGTCCCTGTCTGATATAATTGATACTGGTACTCCATGTCTTGAGACGACTTCTTTAAGATAGATTCGTGTTAACTTATCCATCTTATCAGTCTCCTTGATTGGCAGGAAATGTGCGGTTTTGGTAAGTCGATCCACAATCACCCAAATAGTGTCATAACCTCCAGAAGTCTTTGGCAACTTGGTGATGAAATCCATGGTGATGTTCTCCCACTTTCATTGGGGTATTTCTAGTTGAACTAGCAATCCTGATGGTTTTTGGTGCTCAGCTTTAACCTTCAAACATGTTAAGCACTTGCTGACGTAGGTAGCAATGTCAGCCTTCATATTTGGCCACCAGTACATTCCTTTCAAGTCGTGATACATTTTATCTGACCCTGGATGGATAGCATATCTTGTCTTATGCCCTTCATCCATGACCAGCTTCCTTACTCCTCCGAGTTTTGGTAACCAAATTCTGCCCATGAAGTATCGACATCCATCCGGCTTGATTGCAAACTACTTATCCATCCCTCTCAAGGCTTCATCCAGTATATTACCCTCCTTGACTGCTTCTTCCTGTGCCTCGCGGACTTGAGAGTTTAGGTTTGACTGTATAGTCATGACCAAAGCTCGGACTCTCAAGGGTTTAACCCGTTCCTTTCGGCTCAGGGCATCAGCTACGACATTCGCCTTCCCCGGATGATAACGAATTTCACAGTCATAGTCACTAAGCAGTTCAACCCAACGACGCTGCCTCATATTTAACTCTTTCTGATTCAGAATATGCTGAAGGCTTTTATGGTCTGTGAACACCGTGCACTTAGTTCCATACAGGTAGTGCCTCCATATTTTGAGAGCAAACACCACTGCTCCAAGCTCTAAGTCGTGAGTTGTATAATTCACCTCGTGAATTTTGAGTTGCCGTGATGCGTAAGCAATGACTTTATCCCTTTGCATGAGCACACAACCTAATCCATTGTGTGAGGCATCACAGTAGACCACAAAATTTTCAGTCCCTTCAGGTAAGGACAGAATTGGTGCACTACACAACCTTTGCTTTAACTGCTGAAACGCCTTTTCTTGCTCTTCACCCCAGATATACTTCACATCCTTCCGAGTCAATTCTGTTAAGGAACCTGCTATCTTTGAGAAGTTTTCGATAAATCGCCTATAATAACCGGCAAGTCCTAGAAATTGGCAGATTTCCGTGGGGGTTCTAGGAGTCGCCCAGTTCTTTATGGCCTCGATTTTTGATGGATCAACTTGGATTCCCTGGCTGTTGATCACATGTCCAAGGAATTTAACTTCTCGCAACCAAAATTCACATTTCGAAATTTTGGCATATAACTGTTCCTTCTCTAACAACTCCAATATCAGCTTGAGGTGGTGTTCATGCTCCTCCTTATTTCTGGAATAGATGAGAATGTCGTCTATGAACACTATTACAAATTTGTCCAGATACGGTTTACACACTCGATTCATGAGGTCCATGAATACGGCTGGTGCGTTAGTCAAACCGAATGGCATTACCTGGAATTCGTAATGTCCATAACGAGTTCTGAATGCTGTCCTGGGTATGTCTTCTTCCCGAACCTTTACTTGATGATAACCGTACCGCAGATCAATCTTAGAGTAGAAGCTAGATCCCTGTAGTTGGTCAAACAGGTCATCAATTCTGGGGAGAGGGTAGCGGTTGTTTATCGTTAACTTGTTTAGCTCTCGGTAGTCTATGCACATTCTGAAGGATCCGTCTTTCTTTTTCACGAACAAGACCGGAGCTCCCCAAGGTGAGGAACTTGGTCGAATGAATCCTTTATCCATCAACTCTTGTAATTGATTGGATAGCTCTTGCATCTCAGAAGGGGCGAGTCTATTTGGGGCTCTTGCGACCGGTGCAGCTCCCGGCACCAAATCGATTTGAAACTCTACTTGCCTAGTTGGCGGAAGTGCAGGCAAATCTTCCGGGAAGACCTTCGGATAGTCACGAACCACAGGAATATCCTCGGGTCGCTTCTCCTCCGACTCTTTTTCTACAATTTGCACCAGTACTGCATGACAACCTTTCCTAAGGCACTTTATTGTTCTTAGGCCGGATATGACATTCAACTGTCGGTTCTTTCTTTCTCCTTCGACTGTTATGAACTTCTTCTTGTGGAGTGGTATCCGTACCACTTTCTTACCACACAAAATCTCGGCATGATTGTGTGACAACCAATCCATACCAATTACTACGTCAAAACTTCCGAGTTCTATAGGCATCAAGTCTATTTTAAAGAGATGATCTGCCAGCTTCAGTGTGCATTCCTTAATGATACTACTTGCCTCTTTTATTTTACCGTCAGCCAGTTCTATAGTATAAGAGTTGTCTAAGGGAAAAGGAGCGGCATTCAATTGCTTACTAAACTTATCAGATATAAAGCTCCTATCAGCCCCAGTATCAAAGAGTACGTAAGCATAAATGTCATTTAAAAGAAACGTACCTGATACTACGTGGGGATCTTGACGAGCGTCACCTGCTCCTAACACAAAAGCTCTCCCCTGAGCTCCTCCACCATTCTTCAACTTTGGGCACTCACTCTTGAAGTGCCCAGTAACTCCACATTCAAAGCAGCCTCTTTGGTTTCCGCCATTGCCACCCGGGGTTCTAAACTTACAGTCTTTGGTCATATGGCCAACACGCTTACATTTTCCACAAGTTGGGCAGGGACCTTTGTTGTGGTGAAAGGTACATTGGGCGCAGAAAGGCTTGGTACCCGTGTAGCCTTTCCTTGACTCAGTTCCTGCTGCGTAGGCCTTGATGGTCTCGGGCTTCTTGGATTGTGAACCCGTACTCTTCCCAGACTTGTCTTCCCACTTTCTCTTATTTTCCCCGGCTTTGGCTTCATTCCTCCGGGACACTTGATCCATTAAATTGTTTGCCATCCTAATGGCATCCTGTATGGTGGATGGGTTTGAGGTAGTCACATTACCTTGAATTTGAGGAGCGAGTCCCCAAATGTAACGTTCGATCTTTTTGTACTCCGGGGTCACCATCTGAGGGCACAGAATGCTCAGCTCATGAAATCGGTTGGTGTACCCAGTCACATCTGATCCCTTCATTGACAGGTTCCAGAACTCCGATTCCATCTTCTGGAGTTCGTTCCTCGGACAGTACTCGTCCGTCATCATTTGCTTCAACGCGGACCATGTGAGCTGGTAGGCTTCATCGATACTTACAGACTGGACATAGGAATTCCACCATGTGAGGGCGCTATCTTGTAGAGTGTGAGTTGCAAACTTCACCTTATCTCCCTCAGCACATCCGCTGACGCGAAAGACAGATCCTAACTTCTCAAACCATCGTATCAAGCCAACGGCTCCTTCAGTTCCGTTGAAATACCGGGGTTTGCAACTTAAAAATCCTTTAATTCCACAACCTTTTGCGTGGATTTCAGTTCCTCCCGTGGTGCGGCTAGCACCACCATCTCCATTTGCTGAGCTATTCCTATTTGCCTCATACGTGGCTATAGCGGCAGCCACTCTTTGTGCGACTAGCTCTTCAATGTCAGCAGCGTTCATTGCTCGTTTCGGCGGCATTATCTTAAAATTTTAAAGAAAAAGCATAGTGTAAGAAATTGAATCTTAATGAGGTAAATTTTCCTTAAAGCACAATACTATAATCATCAAACACAATTTCATAAATAACTTGCAATTTTCATTAATCATTCGAAATTTCCTTACATTAGGGGCGGGTTATTACCCGAAAATTTTGTCCTATACTATTACATGATATTTTCCTACTATTACAAGGATAGATAGAAGTGCACTAAGTGTGGGAGTGATCGGGGGTCTCTCCCTTTTCCATCGCGTTGAGGCGCTGAGTCAGCTCCTCGATCCGAGCTTGGCTTTCGGCTAGTTGCTGCCGAAGCTCATTCAGGCCATTCTGTTGGATGGTGAGAGCATGCTGGTTAGCCCAGTAGATGTTGGAGTTTTGCCACTCCTCCCGCTCTAGACGAGCGGTCATCCCACCGATATCTAGGTTAAGTGATCGGATCTGGTGGTCATGCCTAGTCGACCGTGCTATCAGAAGTGGTATGGTTTGCTCGGTAGGCTCTTGGGTGAGGGTTGGGACAGGTGCGGAGGATGGTCCTCCTATCTCCAAGTTGGGAGGATTTCCCTCCATCTGCCTCCATTCGCGGAGGGTCTCCGGTATCCAGGTCCATCGCCGGGCGTCTACCCGTCTGTGTGGTGGTGGGGGATTGGGCTGGGGAGTCGGGACAGGAATAGACTCCCCTCTTGGTGGGTTCACCCGCTTTCGGGGTGTGTACAGCATTTTGGGGCCGTTAGGGTATGGCCTATACGGCTTATGTGACGGTTCGGCTGGATGGTATGGAACGCGAGCAGGGACCGTTGGAGGCAATGGATCTTCTTCCTCTATCGGCTCTTCTTCCGTCTCCCACATCAGATCTTCCGAGGGGTCCTCTTCTTCCGATGTGTCTTCCTCGTGGAAAATCTCAGTGGCCGTGGGGCTAGCAGGAGTGTACTCCTCCTCTGAATCCGATATGATGATTGTTTCTGGATGGGACATGATTTCTGCTATCAAGGTCCATTCATAGTCTTTTAGTTAGTTACAAGTTACAAAATATTTTCTAAAATCAGTAAATCTTATGTGCAGTTATAGTCTAGGGTACTAATGCAAACTAGTTCACTATAACTATGGCTCTGATACCAATCTGTCACACCCTGCTACCCCGGTTGGCAGCGAGGCGTGACGAGTGCGGAAGCGTAACCATAATCATAATGAACGACCACTATATGGACGTTTTTAAAATACATCATTGGAACTTGAAAATATAGAAATGTTTTACATAGACTGATATGAGTAAAGGAGTTCGCAAAATACAGAGATTTAATTACATAATTAAAGTATCCAAAATAATGCAGCTAAATCTCCGTTAATTTGAATATGCATGCGACTCCATGGATGTGGAAGCTTGTAAGTAAAATACGGCTGAGGCATACGTGCCTTAATTACCTGAAAATACATGCTAAAATACGTCAACAAAAATTGTTGGTGAGCTCATAGGTTTACGCGAAAAGACCAGTTGTATGGACATTATCAGATGAGTTGAATTTATAAAATCATGAATTCCGTGTATGTATTACATAAACCATCATGCAACCGAAGCTTAATTAGAATAAGTTTGCCCTGTGCAGTATTCCCATACGTAATACCATGTGTTGAATATATATGCACTCGCTGTTAGCCGAACCGAGCTAACCCGAATGGGGGACATGACTCCCAATAGATCTATCCACAATATATTCACGCTTACAAATAAATGCAATTAACGGTTCATGATATAAGGGCTAATGGAACCATATGTAATACATATAAGAAATATACAGTTTAGATGTTCATATGAAAATAGTGCATGTATTTCCACCCCAATAGATAGTGAAAAATAGGGGCTATGAAGACTCACCGGAATTGCGATGGCAAAATATGCGCAAAAATGCAAATGTGCGTTGTTTGATGGGTGATGAAACCGGAGGTGTTTAACCGAGTCCTAAATAATAATAAGGACTTAATATCACTAATATATGATAATAGGTATATTTATAGATTTTTATGTCTTAAATCACCCAACATTACAAGTTTATAAATAAGATTTGCTTAAAACGTCAAGTTTATATATATATAATTTTCCAGCTTTTTCGGAGGTTTTTCGGCCTACTTTGAGGCTGTTTTTGACCAAGCTCCAAAATGTTTTAGACTTTGGTTTTCTAGGACATTAAACTACTATATACAAAGGATTTTTAGAATCAAGAACGGCCATTTTTCGAGTTGTTTAGGTTAGTGAAAAAGCTCGTTAAAAACGCTATGTTGGCCATTTTTGAGCTGTCAAACTTTCGGTTTCCCAAATAATTTCTGGGGGTCTTAAACTTCAAAATAAATCATGAAAATTTGCAGATCTATAGTTAAGACATAGATCTAACTTTTGAGACAAGAATCAACTCATTTCGTTGAGTTATGAATTAGTTATGATTTTTCAAAGTCGATATAAGTTTTCTGCCGAAAATCCGTAGTTTATAAACTTACAACAACTTATGATTCTTGTTGTTTATTCAAAGACTACTTGTATAAAAGCCATAATAGTTATAAAAACACATATATATCATATGTTTTCATAATATTAACACTTTTATAATGTGTTTACATATTCATAAACATATTTAAAGAAACAACTTAAAATAAAACTAGAAACTTATAAACTTGAGTTTTTATGAAACTTGTTGTTGTAGGTGATTATATATATTATGCAAGACTTATATGAACATAAACATAAGATGATATAAGCTAGTATTTACTTACTTTGGGGTATTAGAAAGATGAAACCAAGTAGAAGTTGAAACTCTTGGAAGATTTCACCCAAAAACACTTGAAAATTACAAGAATATGAAAGTTGCACAACTTTGGCTTTGGCTTGAGGCCTTGGCCGGTTTTGAAGAGAGGATTTGAGAGAGTGATTTTGTTTTGCAAGGTGTGAGAAATGAGGTGAAGTTGTGATTCTATTTATAGAGGTGAAAAAGGTGGTGAAATGATGATAATAGTGAAAAATCTTGGATGAAAGGAAAGAGGAGGATTTGATGTAGAAAGGTTGAGTAAAAAATGCATTCTTTTGGTCCTCCCTTGGCCGGCCTATATGGCCAATATTATGGGGTATTTTTTTTTTTGTATAAAAGTATTTAGAAATGTATTCTTGTATTTCCCTTTTCTTGTAAATTCATAAATACTTTTGGATGCATTGTTTTAATGACTTGTTTTAGTCTTGCATAATTAAGGTTAAGTAATTGTATTAGTGTATGATTAGTGTTATTAATCATGATTTAATTATGTACTTAGTTGCATTAATCCCTCATATCGTAAATAGATCGGATTAATTGATTTCCCGATTCATCGCACCGATGAATTTGATTCTAATTCAGTTGAATTTTCTAATAAGCCTTGTTAATCACTAGATTAATTTCTAATGACTACTGATTAGGCTATAATTGACTATTAAATGTAGATTAGGGTTTTGTTGCTAACCTGGTTTAGTGCCGGATGTTACAGCTGAAGAAGGTTTCTTTGTAGGATACTCCACACAAAGCAAAGCCTATAGAGTATATAACAATGTGTCTAAAACCATTGAAGAAAGTGCCAATGTTAAATTTAATGAAAACACTGCAAATGTCAAAGGCACTGGTCCTGATTGGTTGTTTGATTTAGATTCACTAACTAATTCTCTGAGCTTTGTTGAGTATAATGCAGTAACTGGTGAAAACAGGGTTGAAGCTGCCAACACAAATTCTCATGCTGGTAGCACAAATGATCAAGCTGTTGGTACAAAGATTCAGACTGTTGCAGATTCTGGCCAATGGGATGAGTATACGGTCATACCACTTCTATCTTGTGACCCACCAGGGGTACTGGATGAACAACATGATTCAAATCCAAACTATGAAGTGCCAATCTCAAGTCCTGAGGGAACAACACTATCACAAAGGGAAACAGTCCCAGATTCAAGTCAAGCTGTTCCTGAAGCTGAACCATCAAGTGGTCCTGATGGAGATGATACAAATCTAGGAACCTCTTTTCAGACAGACAGAGAGCCAACACTCAGAGTCCACAAGTATCATCCTCTCAATCAGATAATGGGTGATCCACGCACTCCTGTGCAGACAAGGATAATGGTTCACAAAGAGTCTACTGATGCTGAATCAGCAGTGCCAGAATTCAGTCTAGCTGCCTTTGAACATGCTTTTTTCATGTCACAGTTAGAACCAAAGAAGGCATCAGAAGCTTTGAAAGATCCATCTTGGATTGAGGCCATGCAGGAAGATTTATTACAATTCAAGATTTAGAATGTATGGACTCTAGTTGATCTTCCTAAAGGCAAGAGAGCAATTGGTACACGATGGGTTTTCAGAAACAAGAAGGATGAGAGAGGGATAGTCATCAAGAACAAAGCAAGATTGGTAGCACAGGGATACACTCAAGAAGAAGGAATAGATTATGATGATGTCTTTGCTCCAGTGGCAAGAATTGAAGCCATCAGACTGTTCCTAGCCTATGCAAGCTTCAAAGGATTTAAAGTGTATCAAATGGATGTGAAGTCTGCTTTCCTATATGGCACAATTGAAGAAGATGTCTATGTGTGTCAACCTCCTGGATTTGAGGACTACAAGTATCCAGACAGAGTCTACAAATTAGACAAAGCCGTCTATGGACTCCACCAAGCCCCTAGAGCATGGTATGACACTCTGTCATCATACCTTCTACGGAATGGATTCAAGAGAGGTACACTGGACAAAACTTTGTTCACCAAGTCCATCAGTTCTGAGATTCTGCTTGTTCATATATACGTTGATGATATTATCTTTAGGTCTACCAATGACAGTCTGTGCAAGGAGTTTGAGGCAATAATGCACAAAAAGTTTCAAATGAGTTCAATGGGGGAACTCACTTTTTTCTATGATTGCAGGTTAAGCAAAAGCCTACAGGGCTATTTATAAGTCAATCAAAGTATGTTAAAGACATACTGGAAAAGGTTGGTTACAAAGATACCAAAGTTGCAAGTACTCCAATGGACACTCACAAGCAGCTTGATGCAGACAAAGATGGAGTAGATGTGGACATTCATCTATACAGATCCTTGATAGGATCACTTATGTATCTAACATCTTCTAGACCTGATATAATGTTTGCTGTTTGTGTTTGTGCTAGGTTTCAATGTGCTCCAAAGGACTCACATCTGTTTGCTGTTAAGAGAATCTTTAGATATCTCAAAAGCCAACCACATTTGGGCCTCAAGTATCCTAAAGACTCTCCTCTTGAACTAACAGCCTATTCTGACAGTGATTATGGAGGATGCAACATTGACAGAAAGTCCACAACTGGTGGATGTCAATATCTAGGAGCAAGATTGGTCCCTTGGCAGTGTGAAAAGCAAACAACTGTCTCCACCTCATCTAATGAAGCAGAATATGTAGCAGCTGCAAGCTGCTGTTCCCAAGTGATGTGGATTCAGAATCAACTGAGAGACTATGGTATGAATTTCCTATCTACTCCTATTTACATTGACAACTCAAGTGCAATAAGCATTGTACAAAATCCTGTGAAATTTCCCAAAAGCAAGCATATAGATATCAGATTTCATTTTATAAGAGACTGTAATGAGAAGAAATTAATCCAAGTTACCAAAATTCATACTGATGATCAGTTAGCTAATCTATTTACAAAACCATTTGATGTAGGAAGATTCACCTTCCTAGTTTCAAATATTGGCATGGTTAATATGGATTAATTTGTTTTTCATCATTCTTTCTTATTTTATGAAAAATGTATCTATTTAAATGCTTGTTTAAGGGGGAGACACTGTTTCATTCGGATATGCTTATTTTTCAACTAACAGCTTGAGTCTTTTCTCAAGCTGCTAGTTCATTTTCTCGGACTGCTAGTTGTTTCACTTGATCTGTCAAAGTGTGCAGGGTAATTTGGTAACTTCCATAAGTGTGTGCGTGGGATTAGATATTTTCGAAACCTTTAAAGGTCCCAGTTTCGTTCAATTGTAACTACCAGTTGCAAAATATCTTCCACGACCTTTCTTTTTTCTCTCTTAACGATTCCCACAAACTTCTCTGAAACCCTAAATCACTGATTGATTGTCAATGGAGTTTGTCAAAGAACATAATTGTCTTCCCTTTTCTCTCAAACACCCTGACCTTCAACCATTCCACGACATGACGGACTTCCTTCGAAGTTCCCACATTCATCATGCTCTTACCATAAACCCCACAATATACATATCTCATATAGAGCAATTTTGGGAACATGCCTCTGTTCAAACCGTCAATGGAGTCACTTCTTTGACGTCCAAGATTGATGGAACCACTGTCACCATCACTGAGGATCTCATACGCCAACACTTGCATCTTCAAGATGCCACAGGTATAACCGACTTATCTCTTACTGCCTTACATGAAGGCCTTTTTGCTATAGGGTATAGGGGCCCTACTGATTCTTATACGTTCTTTAAAACTCATTTTGCCCCTAAATGGAAATATCTGGTACATATTATACAGCAATGTATAAGCCCTAAAAGAACTGGTTGGTCAAAATTTTCCTCAAACATAGCCACTGCCTTAGTGTGTTTATCTACGGGCCAACAGTTCAATTTTTCTAATATGATTTTTCAGGGTATGCTAAGGCATCATGTCCTAAAACATGGGAAATTTTTTATGTATCCTAGATTTTTGGCTGAAATTTTTGCAAGAACTTGCAGTAATTTCAATGTACATAAAAGGATTCATGTTTTTTATAGGCACTCTTTACCAACAATAAAACGTCTTCTAAAAACAAGTGCCAATTTTTTGTCTGTTGATATCCCATTGCCCTCTGCAATGTTGGGCATCAATCCACTAAACGGAGGAGAGGGTCCTGAGCAGGCTCATCCTAACATCACTGCTTCACCCCCAGGACCCCAACCCACTCCTCAAGATACAAATAATCCCTCTGATCCTTCTGTCAATCCCTCATCCCCACTCATATTATACAAAAGAAAAAGGGTTTCAGGAGCTCCTTCCTCCTCAGCCCAAATACAAGAGCCAAATGTCCCTGTGCAGGAGGACACTTCTACATAGAATATCCAAAGGGCACCCACTGAGGACTCTCCCATCCTCAATCTGGAGGTGGAAATCTCAACAGAAGATGTCCATATGGGTACTGTGGCTGACACTACTGTTGTTTCTGCACAAGAGGCAGAGGACAGCGTCAACATAATTAAGACCACACCCATGGCAATAGAGGGTGTGCAAGCGCTTTCTGGAAGTCCCCAGAACCAAGAAAAGAGGGGCCCAGAAGCTTCAACTTCTGGAATTCCTGCCAGTGATAGATCCCAAACACCACACTCTTTTGCTGATCTTGAGGCTAGTCTGCAACTTATGATTTTAACGGATCCTCAGCTGAAACCTGTTGTGGCAGTATTGGAAAATTATCAGTCCATTATTGCTACACAGGGGGCACAAATCAGAGCACTTCAACAGACAGTAGCCGCTCAAAATCAGAGGATGGATTATTTTCATAAGGGGTTCACCCTCTGTGGAAATAAGATCGTTCACCTTGAAAAGTTGATTCGAACCCTCATGGGAAAGGTTGTAGGTCCTCCTGACCAAACCAATGCATCCAAAAAGGGGGAGAATCAGGAGATCCCTAAATCAGTCCAAGCAGCTCCAGTTCCTACTCCAACAGTCCAAGATTCTAGGCTAACAGTCCCAACAGCTACTCAAGATGTTAGCCTGGAAACTCAAGCTGCTCCCACAAGAACAACAGGAGTTGTTATTAAAGAAGGCAGTCAAGCTACCATCAGTACAGTCCAAGCTACATACTCTGCAACTAAGGATAAGGGCAATGGCATTCTCATAGAATCTCCAAAGTACAAATTTTCATCCAGAGGTGCCCAGGTTGCGCATGATGCTGAATTTGCTAGACAGTTAGCAGAGGAACAAGATGAAATTCTGGACCAGCAAACCCATGCTCCAATGCAAGATGATGAAACCTTAGGTGACTACCTAAGAGGGTTTGTGGTTAAACAGAATGAGAAGAAAAGGAAAATGCAAACAGGGCATTCAAAGGCAGAGCACAAAAAGTTATTGATAAATTTTGCCTATTCAGCTGGAATTCCAAAGAAGATGGCTCAGTCCATGAAGACAGAGAGGCTACAAGATATTCATGATAAAGAAATGGAAAAACGAAAAACAGCTAAAGTCTCCCATCAAGTCCAAAGCCAACAGGAATCAAGTCAAGCTGGTGCCAGTAATCCAGATCAGCCTGTTCAAGCTGTTGCTTCTAATCCACAATCGAAAGCAATCTCTCAAGCAAAGCTTGATCAGGTAAAGAGGGTGCTGTTTGAACATCAGCTTCAGAAAGTAATGGAGATTGAAAAGTCCCTAGACCAGCATCATTTCTCAAAGCCTCTTATTACATACTGGTATGCTAAGCCAATGGATAAAATTGACTTAAGATATCATTTTGTAGTAAGAAGAGAAACTAGTCCTGAGGAAGAATATAAGAGTATGATGCATATAGTCCAAGGGATGACCAGAGATGAGCTTACAAGAATGCATAATGTTGGATCTGTGACCCAAGTCAGATCCTCTCTTCCACAGGTCAAGCAGGCTATCAAAGATCTAAAAAGCATCTTTGATCCAGAGTCAATAAGAAAAGATATAGAAGATGCCAAGGAGATGAAGATTGCACAGGTTGATCTGTTTGTCAAGTCAAAGACATACAGACTCTAATTTGCAAATGGATCCGGCATGTACTTCTATTTTGAAATTTATGATCTTCCAAAGGCATTGTTAGTACAGATGATATCAGTGAGGATATATTGTGATAGAGAAGATCTGAAGAGAGAATTTTTGAAGGCTGTTAAGCAGAAACTTTCAAAATTGTAAGTTTTTGGATGCCTTAGTTTGTAAATAACAGTTTTACTTTGTTCTATTTCCTTATTTGTATAGAAACTTAAAGTCTTGTGTAAAGAATTTAAGTTAGGGGGAGATTGTTAGGAAATATTCTAAGTATGTCAAGCTGTTAGTAAGATTTCTCAGACTGTTAGTAGATTCTCTGTGTAAGTACAAAGTTCAAGCTGTTAGTTGAAAGAGTTCAAGCTGCCAGTGTTAAAACTCAAGCTGCTCAACAGATAGACTTCAAGCTGCTCAACAGCTCATTAAACAGAAACTGCTGATATTCAGGAAAAAATATATTTTGAAGATTCAAGCTTCCCTACTATCAGAGAAATTAGAGTTTTTCAAGGAAACAAATCAGAAAGCAATATATATACATAGAATAGGTTTTCTATTGTAAGTCTGCATGTACAAGTTTATTCAGTTGTAATTGTCTTTCTGATTAAGTTTTCATAAGCCTCTAAGGTTGTAAAACCCTAAGAACAATCTGTGTTCTTCGTCTAATCAAACAGATTAGAGGTGATTGTAATCATTGAGTTGGGCAATACAAATGACATTTGATTATTGATTGTGTTTATGTGTTTATTTGTTTTGAAAGCTTTTCTTAAAACATTTAAGTGTTATTCCGCAAACTTCTTAATTAGACTTTGATTCAATATAAGGTTATTGGTTTATACTCTGATTAATTCAAACCAGTTAATCTTAGGTAGTGATTTTGATCTTGACATAGAGATAAAGCAATATTCTTGTTTTGAATCAAAGTCCAATTAAGAAGTTTGCGGAATAACACTTAATTGTTTTAAGAAAAACTTTCTAGAACAATAAGAACCGAACAATTTAAATCAGTAAACACAATTAATATCAAAACCTTTGTATTACCAACCACTGATTACAAGAACCTCTAATTTGTTTGATTAGACGAAGTACACAAATTGTTCTTAGGGTTTTACAACCTTAGAGGCTTGAGAAACTTAATCAGAATACGAGTTACAATTTTAATTGCTAAGCACCGATTGCACAAGAAAGACCTAGTCTATCTCTATTTATAACCTTCTAATTTGTTTCCTTGACAATCTGCGATTTCTCTTGAGAAGATATCTTTGGAAGATATTCAAATCTTGAAATCTTTATCACTACCTGATTTGTACACTTTCTGTTATCAACATTTGAAGCAGCTTGAACTTTAACTCTAGCAGCTTGAACATTTTGCACTAGCAGCTCAAGTTTCTTCAACTAGCAGCTTGAACTTTGTAATTACACAGAAATACTACTAACAGTCTGAGAAATCCTAACTAACAGCTTGACATACTTAGATTATTTCCCAACATCAACTACACCATTTTGTTGAGAAGTACGAGCAACAGATAATTGATGAGTTATTCCTAAAGAACTAAGAAAGATCTATAAGGACTTGTTCTTAAATTCAGTACCATTATCAGATCTAATGGTCTGAACAGTTAGCTGTAACTTGACTTGAATTTTGCGCAGGAAGTTAATCATGATGTATGTAGCTTCAGGTTTGGATCGCAGAAAGAAAACCCACGTCTATTTCGAGTAACCATCGACGATTACCAGAACATACTTTTTCATGTTGATACTGTGTACTCTCATTGGCCCACAGAGATCCATGTGAAGCAACTCTAAAGGCTTAGTTGAAGAGTGTTATACTATTGATTTATGTGAGGCCCTCACCAACTTCCCTTACTCACAAGCCGCACACAACTGCTCTTTTTTGAAACTTGACAGTTGGTAGGCCTTTGACTAAACCTTCTTTGGCATGATTATTCAGATCTTTGAAGTTTAAGTGGGAAAGACAGCAATGCCATAACCATGACTCCTTTGTAGATGCCTTAGACAGTAAGCAGACATCTTTTTTCATATTTAGGTTGGCCAAATCGATAAAGTACAAGTTTGTCTTTCTAGCTCCAGCAAGAATTTCCTTCCCTTCCCCAGATCTTATACTACATCTATTTGCTTTGAAATTGACCTCTAACCCTTTATCGCACAACTGACCAATGCTACACAAATTATGACCAAGACTGTTAATTCAATATCTAGCAATTCATTTGACAATAAACACAATCATATGAACACAAATCATTAATACATAATGTCGAATGCTTAGATTGATAAGAGAAGAAATATTACATTGAGTTGTTTATTTCTTGCTAAGCAATCCTCTATCTTCATGTACTGTTCAAGTGTATGTGAACAGTACCCTATACTCCTATTTATACTCAATGCAACTTTTGAGTGCTTACAATAAAGCCCCCTGAACTTATACAAAATAATTGATTTCAACTCTATATAAATTTGTACCCACCAATCTTCCCCTTAGAGATGAAATCAATTTTCCAATTAAAGTTCATTGCAGGGAACTTCAATACTTTTTGTTGAATATTTAAATCTTCAAATTAAATATCTTCTCTCTCCGTTCTTTCTCTGATCTTCAAATCTCTTCTTCTCTGATCTTCTCTTTTCATTTGAGTAAACTCTCCCCCTTGAATGATGAACAACTTTTGATTCTCTCTCTTGAACAATCATTGACAACTTGTTATCTTTTATCTTTAAATCTTCTGTAGTTGTTGTATTTGTCTTCAAAGTTGACTTTAAACTACTCAGTAGTTGTCTCTGAAATATAGTTTTTCTCCCCCTCATGATGATCATAAGAATTATGAACATCATGCAAAATATTAAGAGACGTTGATGCAGTGAAGTTACAGTAGCATTAATGCAATAACCAATACAACTCAGAAATATTACAAATTTTCTCTCCCCCTCACAATGATATCGTCTCCCCCTATTCTGTACAAATTTAATACTCCCCCTCAGATTGATACACTCTCCTTATAGAAACTAGCAAAGCTTTTCAACTTTAAGAAAAAAATGAAACACATTCATTTTTTAAAGAAACAGAGTCCAGGTCCACATAGGATTCCTATTTGCACACTAGACATAATCTATGTGACCAACTTTCAGCGTTGGCCTGATGTTAACACTGGTAGGATTTCCAAATAGTCATCATGCAATTCTTTATCATGAAAGGATCACTCTTATTTGTTCCGGGTTAGTCACTTTGGACTAGAAGTTTATAGTCACGCAAACAGTAAGACTCGATATGTTTCAAAAGTGTATATAATCAGCTTTAGACACAATGTGCATTAAATGAAATCGAAGACCCGAGCAAACGTTTTCCTTGTTTCAATATCATTAATATCCAAATGATATTTCGATAGAAATGTGTTATATCTCCGTGATTATTGAAACAGAAATCTTTTGAGAGAAAACTTAGTAGTTGGTGGGGTTAAGTGCATGCGTCACTGGGTCCATGACGTCTTTTTTAATATCTAGTCACCTAGGGCTTGATAGCTTATGAGGTTTACCCAGCCGACACAATGTATGTAGGATTATCTTTTCTTTAAATCCGTTCTCAACTCTCAGCTCTCAACATTTTTTAACAAAGCTCCCTCCGGCTCACTTTTTAAAAATAAAATCAGTCAGCTTTATAATGAAAGCATGATATGAAGCACTATCTCCTTTTAATATACTCCTCTCATTTACATTTTACCTCTGTTCGACCCTATTTGGGCTGAGGCGGAAGGAGCTCCTGAAACCCTTTTTCTTTTGTATAATATGAGTGGGGATGAGGGATTAACAGAATGATCAGAGGGATTATTTGTATCATGAGGAGTGGGTTGGGGTCCTGGGGGTGAAGCAGTGATGTTAGGCTGAGCCTGCTCAGGACCCTCTCCTCTGTTTAGTGGAGTGATGCCTAACATTGCAGAGGGCAATGGGACATCAACACTCAAAAAATTGGAACTTGTTTTTAGAAGTCGTTTTATTGTTGGTAAAGAGTGCCTATGGGAAACATGAATCCTTTTGTGTACATTGAAATTACTGCAAGTTCTTGCAATAATTTCAGCCAAAAATCTAGGATACATAAAAAATTTCCCATGTTTTAGGGCATGATGCCTTAGCATACCCTGAAAAATCATATTAGAAAAATTAAACTGTTGGCCTGTAGATAAACACACTAAGGCAGTGGCTATGTTTGAGGAAAATTCTGACCAACCAGTTCTTTTAGGGCTTATGCATTGCTGTATAATATGTATAAGATATTTCCACTTAGGGGCAAAATGAGTTTTAAAGAACGTATAAGAATCAGTAGGGCCCCTATACCCTATAGCAAAAAGGCCTTCATGTAAGGCAGTAAGAGGTAAATCGGTTATACCTGCGGCATCTTGAAGATGCAAGTGTTGGCGTATGAGATCCTCAGTGATGGTGACAGTGGTTCCATCAATCTTGGACGTCGAAGAAGAGACGCCATTGATTGTTTGAGTAGAGGCATGTTTCCAAAATTGCTCTATATGAGATATGTAAATTGTGGGGTTTATGGTAAGAGCATGATGAATGTGGGAACTTCGAAGGAAGTCCATCATGTCGTGGAATGGTTCAAGGTCAGCGTGTTTGAGAGAATAGGGAAGACATTTATATTCTTTGACAAACTCCATTGACAATCAATCGATGATTTAGGGTTTCAGTGATGTGTGTGGGAATCGCTTAGAGAGAAAAGAAAGGTCGTGGAAGATATTTTGCAACTGGTAGTTTCAATTGAACGAAACTGGGACCTTAAAGGGTTTCGAAAATATCTAATCCCGCGCACACACTTATTGAAGTTACCAAATTACCCTGCACACTTTGACAGATTAAGTGAAACAACTAGCAGTCCGAGAAAATGAACTAGCAGCTTGAGAAAAGACTCAAGCTGTTAGTTGAAAAGTAAGCATATTCAAATGAAGCAGTGGCTCCCCCTTAAACAAGCATATGAAATAGATATATTTTTCATAAAATAAGAAAGAATGATGAAAAACAAATTAATCCATATTAACCATACCAATATTTGATACTAGGAAGTTAAATCTTCCTACATCAAATGGTTTTGTAAATAGATCAGCTAACTGATCATCAGTATTAATTTTGGTAACTTGGATTAATTTCTTCTCATTACAGTCCCTTATAAAATGAAATATGATGTCAATATGCTTAGTTTTGGGAAATTTCATTGGATTTTATACAATGCTAATTGCACTTGAGTTGTCATTGTAAATAGGAGTGGATAGGAATATCATACCATAGTCTCTCAGTTGATTCTGAATCCACATCACTTGGGAACAGCAGCTTGCAGCTGCTACATATTCTGCTTCAGCAGATGAGGTGGAGACAGTTGTTTGCTTTTTACACTGCCAAGAGACCAATCTTGCTCCTAGATATTGACATCCACCAGTTGTGGACTTTTTGGTCAATGTTGCATCCTCCATAATCACTGTCAGAATAAGCTGTTAGTTCAAGAGGAGAGTCTTTAGGATACCAGAGGCCCAAATGTGGTTGGCCTTTGAGATATCTAAAGATTCTCTTAACAGCAAACAGATGTGAGTCCTTTGGAGCACATTGAAACTTGGCACAAACACAAACAGCAAACATTATATCAGGTCTAGAAGATGTGAGATACATAAGTGATCCTATCAAGGATCTGTAAAGGTGAATGTCCACATCTACTCCATCTTTGTCTGCATCAAGCTGCTTGTGAGTGTCCATTAGAGTACTTGCAACTTTGGTATCTTTGTAACCAAACTTTTCCAGTATGTCTTTAACATTCTTTGATTGACTTATAAATAGCCCTGTAGGCTTTTGCTTAACCTGCAATCCTAGAAAAAAAGTGAGTTCCCCCATTGAACTCATTTGAAACTTTTTGTGCATCAAAGCCTCAAACTCCTTGCACAGACTGTCATTGGTAGACAAAGATAGTATCATCAACGTATATCTGAAAAAGCAGAATCTTAGATTTGATGGACTTTGTGAACAAAGTTTTGTCCAGTGTACCTCTCTTGAATCCATTCTGTAGAAGGTATGATGACAGAGTATCATACCATGCTCTAGAGGCTTGGTGGAGTCCATAGAGGGCTTTGTCTAACTTGTAGACTCTATCTGGATACTTGTAGTCCTCAAATCCAAGAGGTTGGCACACATAGACCTCTTCTTTAATTGTGCCATATAGGAAAGCAGACTTCACATCCATTTGATACACTTTAAATCCTTTGAAGCTTGCATAGGCTAGGAACAGTCTGATGGCTTCAATTCTTGCCACTAGAGCAAAGACATCATCATAATCTATTCCTTCTTCTTGAGTGTTTCCCTGTGCTACCAATCTTGCTTTGTTCTTGATGACTATCCCTCTCTCATCCTTCTTGTTTCTGAACACCCATCGTGTACCAATTGCTCTCTTTCCTTTAGGAAGATCAACTAGAGTCCATACATTCTGAATCTTGAATTGTAGTAGTTCTTCCTGCATTGCCTCAATCCACGATGGATCTTTCAAAGCCTCTGATGCCTTTTTGGGTTCTAGCTGTGACATGAAACAGGCATGTTCAAAGGCAGCTAGACTGAATTCTGGAAGTGCTAATTCAGCATCAGTAGACTCTTTGTGAACCATTGTCCTTGTCTGCACAAGAGTGCGTGGATCACCCATTATCTGATTGAGAGGATGATACTGGTGAACTCTGAGTGTTGGCTCTCTGTCTGTCTGAAAAGAGGTTCCTAGATTTGTATCATCTCCATCAGGACCACTTGATGGTTCAGTTTCAGGAACAGCTTGACTTGAATCTGGGACTGTTTCCCTTTGTGATGGAGCTGTTCCCTCAGTACTTGGGATTGGCACTTCATAGTTTGGATTTGAACCATGCTGTGCATCCAGTACCCCTGGTGGGTCACACGATAGAAGTTGTATGACCGTATATTCATCCCATTGACCAGAATCTTCAACAGTCTGAATCTTTGTACCAACAGCTTGATCATTTGTGCTACCAGCATGAGAAGTTGTATTGGCAGCTTCAACCCTGTTTTCACCAGTTTCTGCATTATACTCAACAAAGCTCAGAGAATTAGTTAGTGAATCTAAATCAAACAACCAATCAGGACCAGTGCCTTTGACATTTGCAGTGTTTTCATTAAATTCAACATTGGCACTTTCTTCAACGGTTTTAGACACACTGTTATATACTCTATAGGCTTTGCTTTGTGTGGACTATCCTACAAAGAAACGTTCTTCAGCCTTGCTTTCAAACTTTCCTAAGTGAGTCTTAGTGTGAAGAATGATGCAGGTGCAGCCAAAAGACTTTAGAAAGGCTATTAAGGGGACTCTATGATGGAATAACTCATATGGAGTTTTCCCTTGTGATTGAACAACCTGAACCCTATTCAGAACATAACAAGCTGTATTGACTGCTTCTGCCCAAAAGGTCATTGGCAGTTTGGAATCAGCTAGCATGGTTCTAGCAGCCTCAATTAAAGTTCTGTTCTTTCTTTCAGATGAATAAGATGAAGAGCAGATGAGATTGAATTTACTTCTTTGACCTTATGAGAAGATTTGTGTTGCTTGCCTTTAAGACATGCTACACAATGATCATCACAAATGAACTCCTTTTGTGGTAAGCCTCTTACCAAATTCTTTTTGACCAGCACATTCATGGATTTGAAGTTCATGTGACACATTCTTCTGTGCCAAAGAGCAGACTCATTAGATGATGCTTTGGATATCAAAGAGCTTAAAGTACTTGATTTGGATAAAAGATCTGTGTCCAGACAGTAGACATTGTCCTTTCTTGGTTCTAAGTAAAACAAGATTTTCAGGTATTCTAAAATCCTTTGAAAGAACAATGCACTCAGAACCTGTGAAGACAACAATATTTTGTTTATCACAGATTTGAGACACACTTAATAAATTGTACTTCAGTTGTTCAACATACAAAACATCATTGAAAAGCATATTGCCTGCTTTTACAGTACCTTTACCTGTGACCTTACCTCCCTTGGAATTTCCTCCAAAGGCAACAAAACCTCCTTCAAAGCCTTTGAAATTTGACAAACATTCAGAATTGTCAGTCATGTACCTAGAGCAGCCACTGTCCAAATGCCATCTTGTTTTATGTTGTGACCTGTGGTTGCCCTGCACAAATAAAAGCTTAGTTAGTAGTGGAGTAAACCCAAACCAAGTTGGGTTAGGGTTGTCCTTGTGCATTGACATAACTAAAAACAGTCTTTGACTTCTTATACTTAGTGAGATCCACTGATGGATTCTGTGGAGAGTATTTAGTTATGACATGAGGTATCCAGGTGTTTTGTCCATTCTTTGCAGTAACAGTCTCAGATGATCCATCACCAGTTCCAGTTTTGAGCCTAGCTGTCTGAACTGAGTCTGTAGTGCTAACAGCTTCAGAATTTGCACTAACAGTTTCAACTTTAGGCTTGGCAGTTTCAACATTTGTATCAACAGTTTCACCTGAGTTTTTGCCTTTAACACACCATATCTGTTTAAAATTTGATTTTGGTTTTGGTAAAACTTGTGTTTGGTTGGTGGACTGTATTTTATTGACTTTTGAGAACCTGCGATCAACTGTTTTCTTTGGAACTGGTGCAACAGGTGGTTTGACCTTAAGATTTTTAGTATTTTTAACAAATGCCTGTTGCTTAAGCACAATCTGTTTTGCAACAGATGGTTTATACAAGCAATGTCTGGCCAAATGGTTTTTCCTGCCACAATGGAAACATCTTCTGACTGTTTTGATTTGAGAACCAGTTTTATCAGACCATAACTGATTCTTGTTCCTTTGATTTCCCCTTACTTGCTGTTGTTTGGGAAACTTTTGGACACCATGCTTTTGGCATGTGCAGATTGGAACACTCTTACCCCTTTTATTCTCTTTTGAGGAAGATGCAATGTTACAGTTAGAAGGTACAGAAACCTGGGGTGTAGCATGGCATACACTCATCTTCTCTTTTCCTTTCATACTGGGATTTGGGGCTGCTATAGGTACACTCATTGTTTTGTGTCCATTCTCAGCTTCTTTGCACTCACAGTCTTCAGTTTTAATGAGATCTTCGTTAGATTCAGGACAGGTTTCAAGGACAGGATCTACAGTGGTCATAGACTCATCTAATGGTTCGTTAACAAACCTATCAGCAACTTCACTCATTGGATAAATGTATTTATTGTTGTATGGAGGTGGAGTGGCTCTGTATCCTAAACCTTCTTTGGGATTGAGCTGAGACTTTACCCTATCTTTAAATTGAACTTCCATTAGGTGTTCCAGCTTTTGATTTGCCAATTTGAAGTTTTCTAGATCTATATTGACAGATTCTAGTTTCTTATTAGCTTCTAACACCTTCTGATCAGGCTCATCTAATTTCTTATTTAGGGACTCTATTTTCTTATTCAGCTCCTTTTTGTCCCACTCACGATATGTTCTATCATGTCCCATTTGAATGTCATTATCCTTATAGTCATTTATATGTTTTTCAAGAACTTCTATGGCCTGCATATACTCATATCTCCTTTCTTCCATCTTAGCTAGAGTCTTGCACATGCTCTCATTACGATCTCTGTACTTTTTAACCATATTTTTGCAGGTTTGAGAGCAAAGTTTAGTATTTACCTCAGATGGAAGTTCAGTGGATGTGACATTTGGTGATTCTGCCATTAAAGCTTGATTTTGAAACTCTTCCTCTGTCTGATCACTCCAGTCAAACACATTGTCTTCTTGAGAGAAAAATGCTTGTGATGATGAAACTTGATTGGTTCGCTGGGGTCTTGGTGGCTGTTGACCTTGGGATCTGCATTCTCTGGCAAAGTGACCAAGTTTGTGACATTTAAAGCATTCAACTTTGGATTTATCAAATGTTGGTTTCCCTTCAGGTCTGGCTTGAAAGTTGGATCTGCCAGTTCTCTTCAGAAACCTTTTAGCCCTCATGGTCAACATTGCATGCTGCCATTTCAAGTCCATTTTCTCTAGATCATCTGGATGGATCTGTTCTAAGGGGGCGTTTGGTTCACAGAATTTGATGGAATTGGAATGAAAATTCCATTCCAATGTGCTGTTTGGCTGCAAAAAGGAATGGAATGAAGATTCCTTTTTTAGGAAAAAACACCACTTTTGAATGAATCTATTTTCCTTGGGTTAGTGCCATGAAATTTAAATTCCATTCCAAAGATTTTAACAGTTTTAAAACCAAACCCTAGACTTCATCTTCACCCGCCTCTATTTATATTCCGACAGATTCCATTCCTTCCAGAATTCCATTCCTTGACAGATTCCATTTTAGGAATAAACATTCTGCGAACCAAACGCCACCTAAATCTTCAACATTTAGAGTAAACAGTCCATCACTGGCAACAAAAGCATCATGATGAACTTCAGTAGAGGTAGCATCTGCACCTGAAAAGGAATCACAACAGTTAGATTTTTCAGATGACAGTAGAGCAGTGTTATGATTATAAGTAAAGGATTTCTTTTTAGTTTCAATCTCAGTTTCAAACACTCTCAGACTGTTGTAAAGATCATCCAACTCTATTTCATCAAGAGTATCTTTGGTTCTCCACTGTGCAGCATAGACTGTCCACTCTTCTCCAAGAGATCTAAGGAATTTTCTGTTTACTTCATCTTGATCCAAGCTGACTTTGGCACTCTCCAATTCACCTATCAGTTTGTTAAACCTGTCAAATATATGAGTAAGGTTTTCATTCTTGCCACCAGAAAAGTTCTCATACTGCTGTTTCAAAAGATCCTTTTGATTTCTCTTGGTGCTAGCATTGCCAGCAAATCTTTTCTCTAAAGCAATCCAAAGAGAACGAGCAGTGTAAAACTTATTAAACTGGTGTTGATAAGCATTAGGAATGGCTATCTAAAGAAGTGTAAGAGCTTTCACTTCATTCATTCTAGCCTTTCTTTCAAGTTCAGTTTTTGGAGGAGTTTTTATGGGTTTGCCCTCAGCATCAAGTTCAGGATCAACTACAGGAGGAAATTCAACAGCTTCCCATATGGCATAATCAATAAACTGAATGTGCTGTTGAATCCTGAGTTTCCACTTCTCAAACTCAGTGGGTTTGAGCATAGGCACTTTGAGTCCTTGCCCAGATCCACTATTGCTATTTTTGAATTCCATTGCAGAAAATTAAAAATTTTAAAATAAAGCTTCTGACTTTGAAAACAAAGAAAAACCTGTGGCTCTGATACCACTTGTCAAGATCAAAATCACTCCCTAATATTAACTGGTTTGAATTAATCAGAGTATAAACCAATAACCTTATATTGAATCAAAGTCTAATTAAGAAGTTTGCGGAATAACACTTAACTGTTTTAAGAAAAGCTTTCAAAACAAATAATCACATAAACACAATCAATAATCAAATGTCATTTGTATTGCCAAACTCAATGATTACAATCACCTCTAATCTGTTTGATTAGACGAAGAACACAGATTGTTCTTAGGGTTTTACAACCTTAGAGGCTTATGAAAACTTAATCAGAAAGACAATTACAACTGAATAAACTTGTACGTGCAGACTTACAATAGAAAAACCTATTCTATGTATATATATTGCTTTCTGATTTGTTTCCTTGATAAACTTTGATTTCTTTGATAGTAGATATGCTTGAATCTTCAAAATATATCTTTTCCTGAATATCAGCACTTTCTGTTTATTGAACTGTTGAGCAGCTTGAAGTCTATCTGTTGAGCAGCTTGAGCTTTAACACTGGCAGCTTGAACTTTTGAACTAGCAGCTCGAACTTTTTCAACTAACAGCTTGAACTTTGTACTTACACAGAAAATCTACTAACAGTCTGAGAAATCTAACTAACAGCTTGACATACTTAGAATATTTCCTAACACCTATCACACAATTTGGTGCATAACCCGAGTCAGCAGAAATAAAGTTCAGTATTTCAGCTAAAGAGAGATCATACAAAGAATGATTAGAATTTTCAGCTCAGATGAATTAGGAGATGTAATTCAGATTGAATGTTGGGGAATGATGAGTTGGGAGATATCATAATGAAATGAAAAAGTTGATAGAAAATAGGAAATGAGTCAGATTTGTTTTCAAAAGAATTAGCTCATGGGAGATTACGAGAGAATTCAGTATGGTTGGGATAATAATGAAGAGAATCTCAGAAGCAATGAGATTATAAAAATCAAAGAGATTAGATCAATTAACTCAGAGAATAAGAATTTAAGATTCTTAAAAATTATTCTTTTTTCAGCTCAAAAATCTTTTTTTTGTGTGCACAAAGTATTTTCGTGAAAAATACACACAGTTTTGTGAAAAAGATGTCATCGTTAGAGTGCATCTGAAATTCCCCGTGGATATAATCACACAGAGTTAGTCAACTCATTGAAACGAAATTAGGAGCATAAAATTATAAAAATAAAACTCCCTCTTTGTCAATTTAGCTTCAGAGTTCAATTCAGGGCTGGAATTTCAGAAAGATTTGTCTTTCAGAATCGGGTCCTAATCTGAAGTGATTAGAAGCCTTTGTTGCGGAAACTCGGGTTTCAGTCTGATTTAACTGAAAGCCTTTAGCTCATGAGCAGGAGCCACATGAGTTAAAACAGGTTCTGCACTAATGTGTACAGAAACCATTTCCTTTGAAGATCGGGTTCTAGTCTGATTTGACTAAAAGCCATTTGAGTTAAGACCGGGTTCTAGGCTGAATTAACTATAAACCATTCCCATTGAAGTCCTGGTTATAGTCTGAAGTAACTAGAAGCCACTAATCTGCAAAAATCAAGATGTATTTGGTATCCAAACCGATTTGGATCCAGACTTGTTAGCACTTTTGGGTACCCATCTCAAAACGGATTTTGGTACCCACTGGAACTTTGGTTTCAATATCCATTGTAGATTGTATTTCTTATCTTCTCTCTCAAACTCGAAAAGAAAGTTCCTTTTAGTATGATGAAATCTAATATATGAATTACGAAAGAAACTTGAATTTGATTGATCAAAAATTTGCAAACTTTTCTTTCTGAAAATCTGTCCGGTTCTAGCATGTTTCTGATAATACTTGGTGTTATTCTGTGCTATGTCTTCTGATAAGAATAACCAGTAATTCTAGAAACTTTTGAATCTTTTGATTTCGAAGATTCACTAGTGTAAACCTTGACCGGAATATTTTAAATTAGTTTATCTTTGCGTTTGTGTATCTTTAAAAGATACTTAAGTTTAAAATCTGAAGGTGAATCTAGATTAGGAGTTTCAGTTATATTCTCATCATTTTCTGAAAATAAATCAGAATGATCAACTTTATGTTTCAAACAATCATTAGAATTATTAACTTCTGATTCATTTGAAGAAGCAGAAACATTCAATTGTTTAGATAGATGAAGTATTTGATCTTCTAATCCTTTGATAATGACCAAATATGAATTTCTGTAATCATCAAATGATTGGTAATCAGTTTTGAAATATTGTTTTTTAATTAAGAACATCTTTCTCTCATCTTCAAACAATTTAGATTTCACTCTGAAATCTTGTTCTTTAAATAAGAACTCATATCTTTCCTTCTCAAGTAAATCTTTAGTTAACAAAACTCTTTTTCAAGAGCAAAAAAAATTTCAGATTTGTTTGAATCACAATTTTGATCAGATCGGTTGTCTTAGCGAGTGTTGCTTCAAGATCTTTAACTTTCTTGCAAAGATTAGATCATCCAGGCAAAAGATATTCCAGCTGAGTTGCATTCTGAAATTTAGCTTGTTTAGATTCGTCAAGTTCTTTTAATAATTCAAATATTTTCAATTTAAGCACAAGAATCTCAGAATTTAAAACTTTATGGTTTTCTTCAAAATTTAAAACTTTTTTTTTTCAATCTGTTGATATCATTTAAAGCAAAAGCTTTATCTGTATTTAATTGAACAAGAATCTCATAATTGCTCTTACGAATCTGTTCAGATTCAGTAAGTTTTGCAATCAGCTCAGACTTTGTAAGATTCAAAAACTGATAATGATCATTTGTCATTTGTCATTTTGAATTGCGATATTGAATCTTCCAAGATTTTTTTATGGACTTATAAGTGATTTCTGATTAAAGCTCTGAAAAATGTATTTGTGGATGATAACTTGTTGAAAATCAGCTCAGGATTGATTTTTTTTTTACGTTGAAATTTCAGCTTTTCTGTAGAAAAATGCCCGTAACTTTTTTCTGGAGTCGAATTAGGCCTCGAAAATTGCCTGTGCCGGTTCTAGAAATCGTAGATCTCGGTTGAACCTTTGATTTGACGTATGGTAGGCCTTATAACGATGTTCCAGTCAAAATTTATGACCAATTTAAGCAGCAAAGGTCAAACATAGTAAATCTAGAATGATATGTGTGAAATTTCGAATATTAAAGACTGAATCTCGAATGATGCATTATCAATCTCGAATGAAGCTTTACAAAACTCGAGCAATTAAGGATTAAACTCGATCAATGACTGACAAAACTCGAATAATGAAGTGAGAAACTCAGTCAATGAACAATGAAACTCGGATAAGACTTTGCAAAACTCCAATGATGATGTATAAAACACGATGAATGTACAATCAAACTCGAACGAAACTTGTATAAAACTCGAATATTAAATATTCAAACTCGATTGATATCTTGTGAAACTCTGTTGAACTTTAATGAAACTTGAATGATTAAGAATTAAACTCGAAAGCCTTATGACCAAACTCGGATGTTTAAGAAGTCAAACTCGATAAACATATAACCAAAATCGAGATGCAAAGGATCAAACTCGAGTAATAAAGGAACAAACTTGAATAGAGAGTTATAAAACTCGAATGACAAAAAGACCAAACTCGATCAGTTAATAGCAAAACTCGATTAAAACACAAAAAAAAATCGAATATAACTGAACTTTCAATATAGTTCGAGTTTCAACAGTTGAGGAATTTTCTAAGTCTTGATTTTAATATTTTCATTGCAGGGAACTTCAATACTTTTTCATGAATACTTAAATATTCAAATTAAATTTCTTCTCTCTCTGTTCTTCAAATCTCTTCTTCTCCGATCTTCTCTTTTCATTTAAGTAAACTCTCCCCCTTGAATCATGAACAATTTTTGATTTAATTGAAAATTCAATATCTAGCAATTCATTCAACATTAAACGGAATAATACGAACACAAATCATTAACACATAATGCAGAATGCTTAAATTGATAAGATAAGAAATATTACATTGAGTCTTCATTTCTAGTTAAGCAATCCTCTATCTTCATGTACTGTTCAAGTGTATGTGAACAGTTGCATATACTCCTATTTATACTCAATGCAACTTTTAAGTATTTACAATAAAGCCCCCTGAACTTATACAAAATAATTGATTTCAACTCTATATAAATTTGTACCCAACAATCTCCCCTTTAGAGATGAAATCAATTTTCCAATTGAAGTTCATTGCAGGGAACTTCAATACTTTTTCTTGCATATTTAAATCTTCAAATTAAATTTCTTCTCTCTCTCTCTCTCTCTCTCTCTCTCTGTTCTTTTTCTGATATTCAAATCTCTTCTTTTCTGATCTTCTCTTTTCATTTGAGTAAACTCTTCCCCTTGAATCATGAACATCGTTTGATTCTCTCTCTTTAATCATGAACAAATTTTGATACCATTGTTAATTCAATATCTACCAATTCATTCAACATTGAACACAATCATATGAACACAAATCATTAACACATAATGCCGAATGCTTAGATTGATAAGAGAAGAAATATTACATTGAGTTCTTCATTTCTTGCTAAGCAATCATCTATCTTCATGTACTGTTCAAGTGTATGTGAACAGTACCCTATACTCCTATTTAAACTCAATGCAACTTTTGAGTATTTAAAATAAAGCCCCCTGAACTTATACAAAATAATTGATTTCAACTCTATATAAATTTGTACCAAACAAAGACCATCAACATAGAAAACTTTTTGAATTGTGATCTTGTCATATTCCTAACTTCCATAACCTCTGATCGGACCGAACTGATCATTTCCAAACCTAACTGTCCCACAGAATTTATCTATGAAATTCGTAAGGGTTTCTCGCTGTTCGGTCATATGCTTGAAACAACCGGAATCAAGGTACCACACATGATTTACCTACAAGTCGAAGTAAACAGTGAGGTAACCACTTAAAGTTGGGTCCTTTGGAGTTAGGTAAATCATGTGGTGCAATGTTAGCTACAGAAACAACAACATTCTTAACTTTAGGAATCGACTTCTGGACAGTTTTCTTGGGTATCCACTTTTGAACAGTTCTGTTAGGAACTGATTTGTGAATTGATTTCTTCTGTCTAGACTTGGAAACCTTGTTCTTTTCTACCCACAAATGTATATTAGACTTGGAAAGAAATTTTGCATTCAAAACATGATAATCAACAGAGTTTAATGACATCAAAGTACGAGAGTATTTAAGACAATTTTTAGTAGCTACATTATTACAGACATTTTTTACCCAAAGAACTATTCCTATTTGTAAAACTACTATCTTTTATCCTCCACTCTTTTCGAAAACTATCCTTTTTCTTTGCAATCTTCTTCTTTAATAAGCTTGCTTGGATGATCTTTTCACAAGATCTTTAGACATAAATGAAGAACGGAAATTAGTCGAATTGGAATAAGCATTATTCTGCAAAATTTTCTTACCATGAGAAGCACCTGAACTCTTTGCTTTTGTAACCTTTGAAGATGAAGATTCACCTTTTTCAAATGTTGAAGGATCAAAGGTAATTTTTGCCTTATCCTTGCGTTGCAAAACTGGTAATGAAACTGATTCAACCATGCGAGTTGCAGGTACTTTTTCAAGGTACTTACTGGTCCCTCAGTTTTATCAATTTGTTTTTCACGAAAAGGTTTAACAAATTCATCAATCATGACAAAAGTTCATGTTAGGCACAAAAAGGGCTCAGTCAAACCTGCTCTACATCTTAGGGGGAGATTTTTAATCAAACCTGTTGATGCACTTAAAGGTATAATATAAGGCCTATTTATGCCTTATTAAAACCTGAAAGTGATTTGCAATATGAGTTAAAGCTGTTTACCCTGTTGCATTCGTTGCAACAAAGGCAGATTGTCCAAGCTGTTCTGTCTGCTGAACAGGCTGGACATAAACTGTCTACGCTGCTCTGTTCTGTTGAGCAGCTTGGACAGAATCTAAGTGTTCTGATCTTTGTGAACAGAACCTGTTCTTTGTGAACAGGCTAAACACTTTATGGAATATGTTTCCAAGTCCTCATGTACTGTTTTTGGCTACAAGATCAGTTTACAAGTCGAAGACAAAGTGGAAAACGAAAACTGCAAAGCCTGCCTACGCTGTTCTGTTACATGAAGACAAAAGAATATTTGAAATGGGTGACAGACCATTTCTTATATCAAAATGGCCTTAAAAAAAGAAGAAAGATGCAAAGTTGACATTCCTCTTTTGGATAAAGGCTTATGCAACAAAGACAAAAAGAAAAAGACAAAGATTCTGCCACATGAAGACAAGTTTGCTCTTTCAGAATGCGCAGAAAAGTTGTTTTGTCTTTTTTGAAAGACATCCCACTATCTCATCGTCCAATGAGGAAGCTTCACTAAGATTCTCAGTGAGAGTATAAAAGGAAGCTTCTAAGGATTGTGAGATTAACCAAGAGTGAGAAATTCAGATCGTACATTGAAGTATGTTATTCAATGCATGCAAGTCTGCTTGAATAGAACAATAACGTGTGTCTAAGCTTCTCCTATTCAAGCTGTCCATCTGTGTCTTGTAAAATCATTGAGTTCATCTAAGTGAGTGTATTCATTGTATCTAGTCTGATTGTGTCTTAGATTAGTTGAACATCTGTTGTATCTGTCAGCTTAGCTTGAACCTTTCCGCAGTCAAGCTTGTTTGTAATTAACATTTGTCAATAGTATACACAAACATTGAGAAAAGAGTGTTGAGCTTAAATTATCTGTATTCACCCCCTCCCCTCTACAGCTTAGAACAATACTCTAGGGAAACCTTTTGGGACCTACAACTGGTATCAGAGCAGATAGAATGTGTGTTAACTGTTGATCTCTCAATCTCCCTACTTTCCCATGGACAACAGTGCTGCCAGTTCCTCCTCTTACTATGACAATGGTTCAATGGCCCAAACCCCCAAATTCAATCATCAAAACTTCTCTGGTTGGAAGTGCAGAATGATACTCTACTTAGAGAATTTGGATGTACAACTGCCAGAGATAGTAATGAAAGGTCCCTATATGCCAGCTTCTGTTACTACCATCACTCCTGCTGTTGAAGGAGCTGCCCCTGAGATCTGAACCTTTGAGAAGGCCAAAGCTCAATAGTCTGATGAAGACAAAATGCTGGTTGCTCTTGATGCAAAAGCCAGGAACAACCTGGTAATTTCTCTTCCTGATGATGTGTTCAAACAGGTTGAGAAAATGAAGACTGCAAAGGAGATGTGGGATACGTTGTGTACTGTCTATGATGGTCCCACAATCACACTGGACAACAGGATTAACAATCTTGTTAGACAGTATGAACTCTTCTTTGCAAAACCAAAGGAGTCTCTCACAGAAATCTATACCAGGTTCACTGCTCTTATCAATGATCTCAAAGCTGTTGGGATCACAAATGACAGTTTAACTCTGGTGAACAAGTTCTTAGACATCCTGCCTGAAGAATGAAACTATTTTTCTACTATCTTGACAAATTCAGGCACTATCAAAGGTATGGATCTTGTAAATCTGTATGGATCCCTACGGAATGATGAGCAGTCAAGGAAACAGAAAAGAAATGCCTTAGAAATGTCTAAGAGAGGTGCTGCCTTGGTGGCCAGCGTGAGACAACCTGGACAATGTTATACTGTCTGAAATCTTTAACTTTAAAACTGATCTTGACATAAAAACTAATAAACTGGACAGTTTCCATAAGTTGGAAACTGAGCTTGATGAATTAAAACACATCAACTCCATTTTATCAGAGGAAAAGAGAGAAACGGACATAACACATGCAAAGCTTCAAAAGGTTGTTGACTCTTGGTGTCAATCTGCACAAAAAGTCAGCCATTGGATCAGTCAACAGATCCCTGCACAAATCCAAGCCTATCTTGGAGGGGATCTTGACAAAGCAGCTTCTATTGTTGAGATAGATAATCTGAAAACTGACACATCCACTCTTGGTGAACTTCCCAGCACTTTCATTCCAAAAGTAAATGGTAAGCTAGTCTCAACAAACAGGTTTGTCAGGCCTCAAAATACTGACAGCTTGTGTGAAAAAGCTCCAAAAACTGATGATGGAATATGTTCTCCATCAAATCAGCCTGCTAAGTGCTCTGCTGATTCACACAAGCAAAAGAAAGGAAAGCAAGCTCAAGCTGCAGCTGTGGACTCTAAACCTGTTGACAAAACAGGATCTGGGTCCAAAGCTGATGTTAACCTGTTAATCCTTTGATGCTAATCATTTTGAGAAAAACTTTTCAAAAGGTAAGCAGCCAGCTTTCAACAGGGGTAAGTCTCATGTTGAAAGTAAATCTGCTGTGGTTTCAAATAAGTTTTTATTTCATAGTGGAAAATTGGTTATAAATGAAGGTAAGTCTTTCAAAACCAAAAGCTGTGATTATGTTGATAGGCAACATCCATTACATCTTAGTAAGAGCAAAGGCAAAGCCATTGCTCAACCTGAGAAATTTGGGAATAAGTTTCCCAAACCTGTGGAAGGTCAAAGGCCAATCAAACTTCCTGTGTTTGATAATTGTCCTCCCAAAAAGAGGAAAGAAGATACAGGCAAAGTTGTTGCCATTGTGCCTTCCACCCAAACTATTCATTCATCTAAAAATAGTAATAAGTTTGCTAAACCTGCTGACAGAATCAACTAGAATAACTCAGAAGATGTTTTCGGAGGCTCTTCTTCCAAAAAGACTAAAAAGAGAAAATGTTATAAGTGTGTGAAGAAGACACATATGGCCAAAGACTGTTCTGAAACTGAGGACATGAGGCCTGTTGACTCTGCTAGTTCCATCATTGCAAAAACAAGCAGTGTTGGAAGTAACATAGTCAATGAGGATGATGTCCAAGCTGATACTATCCAAATAGGAAATATTAGTGTGGATATCACTGGTCCATCAACAAATGTTGATGAAGTAGGAGAACTCATCCCTATGATGAGTTCCCCTAAAAACAACTAATATTTTTCTCATGACACTCTGCAGGACAAACAACCATCCCAGGTTTGGTACTTGGACAGTGGCTGCTCCGGACATATGACAGGTTGCAAGGACCTGCTGAGTGATCTCAGGCCTGAAAAAGGGCCAAAAGTCACATTTGGTGACAATGTACAGGGATCCACAGAAGGATATGGAACTCTTCAAGCTGGTGCTGCTGTATTCAAAAGGGTAGCCTATGTGTTTGGGCTGAAACATATTGGATCCCTAAGGCAAAGTTGTGCTGTGTGCACAACGGAAGAAAGATGTATATGTTGTGGACATGAAATTTGCTGATCCCACAACTGAGACCTGAACTGCTTATGGCACAAAAGGCTATCACACCTGAACTTCAAGAATATCAACAAACTCTGTAAGAAAGAGTTGGTAACAGGTTTGCCTTTTATAACCTTTGTTACGGATAAACTCTGCACAGCTTGTGAGAAAGGCAAGCAGAGCAAATCATCTTTTAAATCTAATCACAATTTCTCTACTGATACTCCTCTCTTCTTAATCCACATGGACTTGTTTGGATCAGTCAGTGTCCCAAGTCTAGGAGGAAGAAGATACACTCTAGTATTGGTTGATGAGTTCTCCAGGTTTACATGGGTGATCTTTCTGAAGAGCAAAGGAGAAGCTGCTAGAGAAATCATTGGATTTATCAAAAAGATGGAAATGCTGAACTCTGCTCAAGTAAAGCAGCTTAGAAGTGATCATGGTACTGAATTCAGAAACAGTACTCTTGAGGACTTCTGTGAAGAAAGAGGGATCTCACAGAACTTTTCAGCTGTAAGAACTCCACAACAAAATGGAGTTGCAGAAAGGAGAAACGGAACTCTCATTGAAGCTGCTAGAACCATGTTGTGTGCATCAGGTTTACCTTCATCATTCTGGGCTGAAGATGTCAACGCTGCCTGTTTTACCCAAAATAGATCCTTGGTGGTGAAAAGGTTCAACAAGACTCCCTATGAGTTAATCAAAGGGGGGAGGCCAAACATTAGCTATTTCCATGTGTTTGGATGTCCCTGCTTCATTCTGAATCAAAAAGATCAACTGGCAAAGTTTGAACCCAAAGCTGATGAAGGTGTGTTTGTTGGATACTCTGCTATCTCCAAACCCTACAGAGTTTACAACAACAAGAGAAAGGTGATAGATGAATCTATCAATGTCCCCTTTGAAGAGTCTAGGAATGCCTCCTCCAAAGCTGTTGTTGAATCTGTTTTCAGGAGAATTCAACTTTGATGATCTTATGAATTCCATCAATGAAGAAAAAGACTCAAAAGCATCCACTACATCTAAAGTGGAACCTGTTAATCATGATGGGCATGATGATGACTATGTTGACAAACCTGTGTGAATAAGTGTACTGACATAATTACAACTTCATGTCCTGAACCAATCAATGCTGATTTTCCTGGATCCTCTGCTGATATGTTCAACACTGGAGAGTCATGCTCAACAAGTAAACAGGATCAAGATATCAGTTTGTCTGAAAATCTTGAGAGCTGCTCAACATGACCTGTTGAAGATGCAAACAACTCAGGAGAATCCTCATTGAGGCAAGATCCTAAGTGGATCAGGTGTCACCCAAATGATCAAATAATTAATTGGTGACATCAACAAAGGGGTGCAAAGAAGATGGGACAGCTTAGGAAACTTTTGTATGTTTTCTAGCTTTGTGTCCCTGATGGAGCCTAAGAAAGTGGATGAAGCACTTAAAGACGCCAATTGGATCACTGCCATGCAAGAAGAACTCAATCAGTTTGAGAGAAACAAAGTATGGTAGTTGGTCCCTACTCCTAAAGGAAAAACAATAATTGGCACCAAATGGGTTTTCAGGAACAAGATGGAAGAGCAAGGTCATGTCATTAGAAATAAGGCAAGACTAGTTGCTCAAGGCTACAGACAAGAAGAAGGCATTGACTATAATGAAACATTTGCTCCTGTGGCCAGGTTAGAGGCAATTCGTTTGTTTCTAGCCTACGCTGCTCATAAGAGCATGAAGGTATTTCAAATGGATGTGAACAGTGCATTTTTGAATGGTAAGCTACAAGAAGAAGTCTATGTCAAGCAGCCTCCAGGTTTTGAAAATGAACATCATCCAGGTTTTGTCTATAAGTTGGAGAAAGCCCGTTATGGTCTAAAACAAGCCCCTAGAGCCTGGTATCACACTCTAACTGATTTCCTTACGAGCAATGGTTATTCCAGAGGTAAAGTGGACAGCACCCTGTTCATAAAGAAGGTGAAGTCTGATATTATGCTTGTTCAAATTTATGTGGATGACATAATATTTGGTTCTACTAATGAGCAGTTACGCAAGAATTTTTCATTACTCATGAAATCTAAATATGAAATGAGTATGATGGGAGAACTTACTTTCTTTTTAGGATTACAGGTTAAACAAACCTCAAATGGAATTTTCATAAATCAAAGAAAGTATACTTTAGATCTTTTGAAAAAGTTTAAATTTAATCAAAGTTCTCCTATCAAAACCCCAATGGCAACCAATGTAAAGTTGGATGCAGATGCCAATGGCAAAGTTGTTTCAGTAACAGCTTACTGAGGCATGATTGGGAGCTTGCTATATTTAACTGCTAGTAGACCAGATACTATGTTTGCCACCTGTTTATGTGCTAGGTTTCAAGCTGATCCTAAAGAATCACATCTAGCTGCTGTAAAAAGAATCTTCAGATACCTTAAGGGTACACCAGGTTTGGGTCTTTGGTATCCAAAAGACTCAAGTCTTGAGCTAACAGGATACTCAGATTCTAATTTTGCAGGCTGCAAGCTGGACAGAAAAAGCACAACAGGTGGGTGTCAACTTCTTGGTGGTAAGTTAATAAGTTGGTGTAGCAAGAAGCAGAACTCAGTGTCTACTTCTACTGCTGAAGCTGAGTATATTGCTGCTGGAAGCTGCTGTGGGCAGATAATGTGGATGCAGCATCAGAGTGAAGACTATGGACTTGTATATAGGAAGACTCCAATTCTGTGTGATAGTACAAGTTCTATAGCTATCTCTAACAATCCAATATTTCATTCCAGAACAAAGCATATAGAGGTTAGACATCACTTCATCAAGGATCACATCTAGAAAGGTAATGTGTAGGTAAGTTTTATTTCCACAGATGAACAGCTTACGGACATTCTCACCAAGCCTCTTGATGAAAACAGGTTTAATTATCTTGGAAGCAAGCTGGGTATGTTAAATAAAAGTGACTAAGTGTCCCAAATGTTCTAAGTTATTATATGTCTCACATTGCTCAAGTTTCTCAGAACAGCTTAGGCAGAACAGGCTATGCATGTTCTATACTTAGCCAGTTTCTGAAAACTTGAACAGCTTGAGCGTATAACAGGTTTGACGATATCAGTTTCCATCTCAAACCTGGTCTGTTGATCAAACCTCCAACCTGCTCACTCTCTCAATCTGTCAAACAAGACATTGTCTTGTAACCTGGTTAGCTATTGAACACAACCTGTTCTTGCATAGCTGCACAGGTTGAATGAACAGCTTGGAGAATGAACAGCTTGGGATGACCCTGCTCATCACAGGTTCAACCAACAACTTAGACCATCAATTCTAATTATCTTTCTTCACGATTAAGTTATTTAATTTCTGTATTTATTTAACTTAATTACTGCGGATAATGTGTGTTAACGTGTGTTAGTGACTAAAAAGGGCTCAAGTGGTCTGACAACCGTTCTGACATGGACAACCGTTTCGTTTTCCGTTAAAGAAGTTTTCAAATCAACCGCCCAAACTTTTCTCTCTCATACCCACTCACATTCAAACCCTATAAATACCCCTCTACTGTTTCATCTTCGTCTTCCTTACTGCTTCCATAACTTCCAAAGAACCCTAAATTCGACTAAGTGTCTTGTGCTCATATCCTCACTACTCTCACTATGGCTCACCGAAACAACCCCTTTCTCCCAGTATTTGTTGGTGCAGATGTTCAGAAACATTCTAAGTTACCACAATGCTAACATTGAAACCCACAAACTATATAGCCAACCTAACCACTCCCAAAAACTATGTGGGGAAAGGTTATGAGAATATGGTGGAGTTTCTAAAGGTTCACCCTCTGCATTACGCCATGACTGCCACTCCTGGTGTCCTGTACCAGGAAATGGTCTATGAGTTCTGGTACACCTGTGCCTACGACCCAGCAACCAAAGTCATAAGGAGAACTATTCTCAATGGGACGCAGACCATTGAGATCACTACTGGTCTTATTAGGGAAGTTCTGCATCTCCCTGTGGCTGAAACCTATGATTAGCCACAGCCTGAAAATGATCAGATGGGAAATTTTCTTCGCTTTTGTGGTGTGGCAGAACATAAGATTGGAGCCACTCTGTTCAGGAAGGATCTATCACCCACTTACAACATCTTATTTGCCTCTGTGGTGATGTGCTTCAGCAGCAAAGTTGGTTCCTTTGACCAACTCAGCCATGATGAGATCCCCATAGTCCTACAGCTCGTAGATGGGACTACTACGAACATGGCTCGGTGGATTTTCATGAATTTGAGGAACCTGGTGCAGCAGGAAACATGTCCAGCTGCTGTTAGATACCCACGGTTTCTGAGCCTCATTTTCAAGCATGTCTATGGTGAGCATTTATACAACTCTCAGCCTATGTTACGTACTACAGCTTTCCTAGTGATTGGGAATAGAGTTTTCTACACCCCTGTACTTCCAAATGAGCCTCCTCTATCCACACCAATGAGAAGGTTGCTTGGTATGGTGGAAGGACCCTCTACCGTGAGGGTGGATCCAGTGACTGCTCCAAAAGGAAAATCCAAATCCAGGGCTAAACTTGTTAAACGAGCCCTGGAATCGACTCAAGCTGAGCCTGTCAGCAAGAGGGCAAGAACAGCTAAGTCCAAGTCTGCTCCATCAGCCTCTGTGATTGAGGGGGAGCAGGCTTCTCACCCTGGTTCATATGTTGAACTTGAAGCCTTTGTGGCTGGTGCCTTTGTGGCACCTGAGACTATGGAACAGGCTAACCCACCTGTTTCTGACCCAGTCTCACCACCAGTCCAAACAGAACCCCTCATCACCTCTCCCCAACATCAATCCTCCAATTCATCTCTCAGATCCTACAGACTCATATCCTTAGCCAAAACGAAACCAACAGACCAAACCAGCCCCTCTGACCCCTCTCAACAGGAGTCAATTGAAAAAGAAGCAACCCCTGCTGCTTCTCCTATTTTAGGAGAAGGTTCAGCACACTTGGAGCAGGCTTCACTCCAACAAGAGTCTACCCTGAGTCAGCCTTGGCCCTCTGGTTGCTCCCAACAGGAGCCAGTTGTACATATGGAGACAACCACCTCAACTATTTTAGTCTCCCAACAGGCTGAGAATATTGAAAGACAGGAGTTCACTCCACTCCACACTGAGTCCACACAGTCTCCACTCAATACTTCTACCACACATCCTGAGTCTGCACGAGGTGCCAAACCTGCAGGATTAGACCATCCAGTAGATCAGCCTCAAACTTCTGCTCCTCATGATACAGCTGTTGTACACCCAACAGCTGCTGAAGGACCAACATCCCAAGCTGATGAACCATAGGGAACAGACCATCCCTCTGGTGAGGCTGCACCTTAAATGCAAATTCCATCAGCAGGTTTCACCACTGCTGATGTTGAAATGCACATCCCATCTCCCCATGATGAGACACCTCTAGACTAAGGTGCTGCTGAGGGAACCACCCCAGGCTTTGATGAAAGCTGCTGCAACACAAGCAGCATCTGAAAGGCCACCATCTTCTACCCCTTCTCCTGATGAAGCAGCTACAGCCACTGCTGAGGGACCCATTGACCCTCCAAGCTGGGCCATATTACTTTTGCCCAGGCTATGGAACTTCTGTCCAAAGTAACCTTTCCCTCTTCATCACGTCCTCAAACACCTGCCTCATCCTCATCCCACTCTCATTCGTCTCCTTCTACACAATCCAAACAGTCCACCCACACTCCTTCATCCCCCAAAGATCTTCATTTGAAGGATCAGCTTTCTTTGCTGACCAACAAAGTTGGTTCTTTGGAACATTCCATGACTGCTCTACCCTCAATAATCTCAGACTCTATGTCTGCACAGCTCCAGGGATTCTTTGATCTGTTCAAGAATTCCTTTCCAACCACTCCCCAAGCTGATCAGTCCTCACAGTTGCTTGAACTCACTACACAGCTGCAAAACATCTCCACTACACTCCCCTCTCTCCTTTCCAATCAACAGGACTCTGTGTCCTCCATGACAGCCATATCCCAACAGCTGTCCACTCTCATCACCACTTTCACTACTACCCTTCCTACTACACTGGCCAGCTTAAACTCTCTCATTGTTTCTCTATCCAATTCTGTGTCAGCAAACCTAGATGATGTGCAAGACTCTCTTGAATTACATCTTGCACAGCTTCAGAGTTTGCTGTTCACAGCTTCTGATAGAGAAAATCTCTCTAAGCTATCCTCAATTGCTTATTCCCAATCCTCCTCTCTTCAGACTTGCCTTACCTAGCTTGCAGAGGTTAAGGACAATCTGGCTTTCTTAGTGCATAGCCTGGTTGGCCCCAAGCCTGCTGCCAAAACTGCTGCTAACCCTGCTGAATTTGTTTCTCCAGGCAGACCAGTTGTTGAGGGTTCTGAGCCATCTCCTTCAAAGGGAAGAAGTTGTCTGCCTCAAAGACTAAGTCTAAAGGGGAGAAAACCTCTTCTCCTTCTAAGGAGAAACCAGTATCTGTTGGTCAAGCAGCAAGTGCATCACAAACATGTCCAACTGAAGATGTCTTCCAACACACTGAAGCTGCTCAGCCTACTCAGGCTGGATCTCCAAACCCTGCACAAACTAAGAGGGAGGAATCCATTCCTGGGGACAGGCCAAGCAGAAGAAAGCATCTGATTCTGGAAGAAGAAGAAGAAGAAGAAGAGGAAGAGGTTCCTAAAGCTGTTCAAACTGTAACAACTAAAGGAAAGAAGAAAACAGTTGTAGACCTTGATCACCAAAGAGTAGCGCAGCTAAAGTTTGACAAGGCAAGGGCTAAGGAAATGGGTATTCCTATGGAGAAATACTATGAGTACAGAGATGAACAACTCCAAGCCCTGGAAAAACTAAGAAAGGAAGAAGCCTTAGCCAAAGCTGCCAGATCCTTTGTATTCAAAGAGGCAAGCAAAATTAAAATGCCTTCCTTGGATGTGCAAAGAAAATTGCTTGAAGCTGCTAAGGAGTCAGCGGTTGAAAAGGTAGGTGATAGGGAACAGGGTGTTCCCGTCTCTGTGACCAAGTCCAAGCAAGCATCCTCTGCAAGAGCCCAGATTTACTTTGACAATTTGGCAAGGAAAAAGTTATTTGACGTTGCTGACAGAAGACTTGCCAAGGAATCTATTGTCAAAGTTGTTCCTATCTCAAGAAAAGGCAAACAGTGGAAGATTCAGATAACCAGAATAGGTGCTACAGGCCCAGAACTGGATGCATATGATTACACCGACGTTGCTCAGATGGGATACAGAGAATGGGTGGAGTTGGCAGTTGCCCTGAGCCAGTGTAAGTCTGAAACAACTAAGACTATCAGGGCATATGTCAAAAAGTTGATGGAAAGAGTGACAGATCTTTGCCTGATTTCAGAAGAGCAAAGTAAGGGTATCTCAGTGTCTACCCCCAAAATAAAGGCCAAGAGGAACAGAAAGGATATAGAGTTAGGGGAACTCCTGATCATGATTGAACAAGGTGATGTTGCAGTAGAAATCAAAGGAGTAAACCACAGCCTGACTAAAGGAGTGGCAATTGAGGATGGCTAGCTGATTGAAGAACCTGAGCTGGGGGTATTTTTTGTAGATCCCCTGACAAAGAAGAAGTGCTTCCAAAGAGCATCAGACCTGCCCAAAGTGGGTCTCAAACAGCTTGTTGCATTCAGACTTGCAAACTCCTTAGGCAATCCATAAAGTGGAGAGCAGCCATCTGGGACCATCTTAGAGGCTTCTATGAAAGAGGGGAGCTTCAACATCCCAGTTTCATGTTCCTCAGAGTTGAAATAGAGGAACTAGATGAAACCAGAAAGCAGCTTGAAGAGTTGTTCGAAGAAGGAGTACCACCACTGTCCTGAGATCCATCTACTATCTGAGTAGGTGAAGAATGGAAGCTGTACATCAGTTGGACAGGCTTGCCATTATTTGCTCCCATCATCAACAGTCCAAATTGTTGAATTTCTATGTACATTAGTTATACTTTGTTACATCAGTTGTAACTTTTATTTTTACATCAGTTGTAATATACACTAGTACATCAGTTGTACTTTTGTAAAAACATATGTTGTTTATGTAATCAAATATCAGTATATATGTAAAATGATCTTTTACTTTACTTTGCTGTTGCAATTTCATTTCAGCAAAATGTATTGTAAAAATATATAGTGATTATTGATAAAATCAGCTTAGACTGATTATTGCAAATAGGGGGAGATTGTTAGGCACAAAAAGGCCTCAGTCAAACCTGCTCTACATCTTAGGGGTAGATTTTTAATCAAACCTGTTGATGCACTTAAAGGTATAATGTTGGTACATCCTGTGTGACGATAGCAGTCTAAGTAGATTAGCATTTTGGTTTAAGTAATACTGCAAAGCATTGAATATTAACGAGTATTTGATATAAGTGTTTATTTATGTTTGATAGTTATTGATTGTATGGTTGAACTTGATGTAATGAATTACAGGAAGTTCAAACATAAAGATCAAAGATAAAATCAAACATAAGTTAAAAACATAAGTTTCAAATATAGGTTTAATGTGTGAGAGTCGAATTTAGATTAAATTCGAATTCACAAAGTGAACAGAATTCGAATCTATAGTAGATTCGAACATGTTCCATTAGGCAGATTCGAGAATGTCAAGGGGACAAACTCGAATGGGCCTTGGGCCTGATTCGAGTTTGGCCCATGACAAACTCGAATGGTCATCTATAATTAGGGATAGACTCGATGTTGGGAAATAGTTTAAGTATGGTTCAACCTGTTAGTTAGACTTCTCAGACTGTTAGTAGAATTTATATGTAAATCCAAAGTTCATGCTGCTAGTTGAAGAAACTCGAGCTGCCAGTGTAAAAGTTCAAGCTGCCAGAGTAAATCAACTCAAGCTACTCTGTTCATGCTGTCAAGTAATTCAAGCTGCTCAACAGTTTCATAAACAGAAAGTGCTGATTTTCAGGAAAAGATATCTACATGAAGATTCCAGCATATCTACTATCAGAGAAGTCATTATTCGTAAAGGAAACATATCAAGAAGCAATATAAATACATAGAATAGGTCTTTCTATTGTATAGGAGTTTTCTGCGTATTTTGAGTCTGTAATTGCTTTATTGATAGAGTTTTCATAAGCCTCTAAGGTTGTAAAACCCTAAGAACAGTCTGTGTTCTTCGTCTAATCAAACAGATTAGAGGTGATTGTAATCATTGAATTCAGAAATACAAATAGTCTTGATTACTTCTTGTGTGTTTATTCATTATTGATTCTGAAAGTTTTTGTTAAAATAATTAAGTGTTATTCCGCAAACTTCTTGATTAAACTTTGATTCAAAGCAAGATTATTGATTTATACTCTGATAAATTCAAATCAGTTAGTCTAGTAGCACAAGGGTACACTCAAGAAGAAGGCATAGATTATGATGATGTATTTGCTCCAGTAGCAAGAATTGAAGCCATCAGACTATTTCTGGCCTATGCAAGCTTCAAAGGATTTAATGTGTATCAAATGGATGTCAAGTCTGCTTTTCTGTATGGGACAATTGAAGAGGAGGTATATGTGTGCCAACCTCCTGGTTTTGAAGACTACAAGTATCCAGACAGGGTGTACAAGCTAGACAAGGCTCTCTATGGTCTCCATCAAGCCCCCAGAGCATGGTATGACACTCTGTCATCATACCTTCTCCAAAATGGATTCAAGAGAGGCACTTTGGACAAAACACTTTTCACTAAGTCTATCAAAGATGAGATTCTGCTTGTCCAAATCTATGTTGATGACATCATCTTTGGCTCAACCAATGATTGTTTGTGCAAAGAGTTTGAGGCTTTAATGCACAAAAAGTTCCAAATGAGCTCAATGGGAGAACTCACTTTCTTTCTAGGATTGCAAGTCAAGCAGAAGCCTACTGGTCTTTTCATAAGTCAATCAAAGTATGTGAAAGACATACTGGACAAGTTTGGGTATCAAGACACCAAAGCTGCAAGCACTCCAATGGATCCTCATAAGCAGCTTCATACAGACAAAGATGGCATAGATGTGGATATTCATTTATACAGATCTCTTATAGTATCTCTTATGTATCTAACATCTTCCAGACCTGATATAATGTTTGCTGTCTGTGTGTGTGTTAGGTTTCAATGCTCTCCAAAGGATTCTCACTTGGTTGCTGTTAAGAGAATTTTTAGATATCTTAAAGGCCGACCACATTTAGGCCTATGGTATCCTAAAGACTCTCCTTTTGTACTAACTGCTTATTCTGACAGTGACTATGGAGGATGCAACATTGACAGGAAATCCACAACTGGTGGATGTCAATATTTAGGAGCAAGATTGGTCTCTTGGCAATGCAAAAAGCAAACAACTGTGTCCACATCATCCACTGAAGCAGAATATGTAGCAGCTGCAAGCTGCTGCTCCCAGGTAATGTGGATTCAAAATCAGTTAAGAGACTACGGTATGAATTTCTTATCCACTCCTATTGTGCAATTAGCATTGTGCAAAACCCAGTGAAATTCCCAAAAACCAAGCATATAGAAATCAGATTTCACTTCATCAGAGATTGCAATGAAAAGAAGTTAATCCAAGTTACCAAAATACATACAGATGATCAGTTAGCTGATCTATTTACAAAACCTTTTGATGTAGGAAGGTTCACTTTCCTAGTATCAAATATTGGTATGGTAAACATGGATTAATTGGTTTTTCATTATTATCTACTCAGTATGCTTCTTTAAGGGGGAGACACTGTTTCATTGAAAAGATGCATAATATTTAAACTAACAGCATGAGTATTTTCTCATGCTGCTAGTTCATTTTCTCGGGCTGCTAGTTATTTTCACTTGATCTGTCAAAGTGTGCAAGGTACTTGGGTAATTTGTCAAATGTGTGCGCGGGACCCAACCTTTTCGAAACCTTTAAAGGTCCCGGTTTCGTTCAGTTGTAACTACCAGTTACATATTCTTCTTCCACGGTCTCTTGCTTTCTCTCTGAACGAATCACACATTCTTCTTTCAAACCCTAAACAGTTGTTTCTTCATCAATGGAGTTTGTAAAAGAACACAACTGCCTCCCATACAACCTAAAACACTCTGAACTTCAACCGTTTCATGCAATGATGGATTTCCTCAGGCACTCCCATATCCATTATGCCCTATCCATTAACCCTACTATATACATCTCTCATATTGAACAATTCTGGCATCATGCATCTGTTCAAACCATCAATGGAGTGCCTACCCTCATATCCAAGATTGATGGAACTGTCATCAATATCACTGAGGAATCCATCAGACATCACTTGCATCTTCAAGATGCCTCAGGTATAACCGACCTATCCCTTCAAGCTTTACATTTTGGTCTTCAAAATATTGGTTATAGGGGTCCTGCTGATTCTTTTACTTTTCTTAAGGCACACTTTTCTCCAAAATGGAAATACCTTGTGCATATTATTCAGCAATGTTTAAGCCCCAAAAGAACTGGTTGGTCTGAGTTTTCCTCAAATATTGCCACTGCCTTAGTGTGCTTTTCTACTGGCCAACAGTTCAACTTTTCTAACATGATTTTTCAGGGAATGTTAAGGCATCATTCCCTAAAGACTGGGAAATTTTTGATGTATCCTAGGTTTTTGGCAGAAATTATTGCACACACCTGCACTACTTCACATTTACATAAAAGGATACATGTTTCCCATAGGCACTCACTGTCTTCAATCAAAAGGCTGTTAAAGCCAAGTGCCAATTTTGTAAGTATAGATGTTTCATTGCCCTCTGCAATGATAAACATCATTCCAGGAAACAGAGGAGAGGGTCCTGAGCAGACACAGCCCAACATTCCTGCTTCACCCCCAGGACCCCAACCCACTCCTCATGATACAAATATTCCATCTGATCCTTTTGTACAGCCAAAACGCCCACTAAAATACTTATATAAAAGGAAAAGGGGACCAGGAGCTCCTTCCTCCTCCTCCCTTAGACAAGAGCCATATATCCCTGTGCAGGAGGATACTTCTGCACAGAATATCCAAAGGGAACCAATTGAGGAAACTCCCATCCTCACTCAGGAGGTGAACATCTCATCAGAGATGGTTCATATGGGTTCTGTGGCTGGCACTACTGATGTTTCTGCAAAAGAAGCACAGGTCAGTGCCAACATATCTAAGACCACACCCATGGCAACAGCCAGTGTGCAAACACAAGCTGGAAGACCCCAGAACCAAGAACAGAGGGGCCTAGAGGTTTCTACTTCTGGTATTAATGTCAGTGATAGATCCCAAGCACCTCAGGTGTTTTCTGATCTTGAGACAAGTCTGCAACTCATGCTCTTGACGGATCCCAAGCTGAAACCTGTTGTAGCCATGTTGGAATATCAAATGTCCATCATTGCTGCACAGGGGGCTCAAATTTTTGCACTCAAGCAGGCAGAGGCTGCTCAGAATAAAAGAATGGATTATCTTCACAAAGGCTTCACCCTCTGTGGGAATAAAATCATGAAATTAGAGCAGATGATTCAAACCCACGGGGCAAAGGTTGTAGGTCCTTCTGACCAAACCAATGCTTCAAAAAAGGGGGAGAATCAGGAGGTTCCCAAATCAGTCCAAGCAGCTCCATCAACAACAGTCCAAGTAGCATCAACAGTTCCATTTTCTAGGCTAGCAGTCCCAACAGCTTCTCAAGCTGTTAGCCTAGAAACTCAAGCTGCTGCCCCAAAAGCAACTGGAGTGGTGATCAGGGAAGGCATTCAAGCTCCATCAAGTACAGTCCAAGCAACATCTTCTTCTGCAAAATACAAGGGCAAGGGCATACTAATTGAATCTCCAAAGCACAAATTCTCTTCCAAAGAAGCCCAAATTGCCTTTGATGCTGAAGTTGCCAAGAAATTGGCAGAAGAAATGGACAAGGAATTAGATCAGCAAGCCCAGCCCCCAATATATGATGATGAGACATTAGGTGATTACCTAAAGGGGTTTGTGGGCAAACAAGGTGAAAAGAAGAGAAAGATGCCAACAGGGCACACCAAAGCTGAGCACATAAGATTTTTGATAAATTTTGCATTTGCAGCTGGAATTCCAAAGAAAATGGCTCAGTCCATGACAATTGAAAGGCTACAAGAGATTCATGACAAGGAGATGGACAAAAGAAAGAAAGCCAAAATTTCCCAAGAAGTCCAAACATCAAAAGATCCAGTACCAACTGAAGCTGCTGCCAGTGCACCTGTTCCCACTGATCAAGCTGTTGTTTCTGTTCCTTCATCTGTTAAGAGGGTGCTATTTGATCAACAACTGCAAAAGGCCATGGAGATAGAGAAGTTGATTGATCAACATGATTTCACAAAGCCTCAAATCAACTACTGGTTTGCTAAGTCACTGGATGAAAGAGATTTAAGGGTCAAGTTTGTAATAAGAAGAGAGTCTGGACCAGAAGAAGAGTTTGATACATTCTGGCAAATGGTTCAGAAGCTGACCAGGGATGAACTGATAAAGATGTACAACATAGGGTCTGTATCTCAAGTTAGATCTGCTCTACCACAAGTGAAGCAAATTATCAAAGATCTAAGTTCAGTTGTTGACCCTGAATTTGCAAGAAAAGAGATAGAAGATGCTGAGAAGAAAGGGAAAAAGATCAAGCAAGTAGATCTATTTGTCAAGTCAAGGACATACAGAATCAAATTCACAGATGGGTCTGGTATTTTCTTCAATCTCGAGTTTTATAATTTTTCAAAAGATATGCTGCTCCAAATAAAATCAGTTAGGATATCTTGTGATAAAGAAGAGATGAAAAGAGAATTTTTGAAGGCTATAAATCAGAAACTTGCACAGTTGTAAGTTTTTGAAAGCCTTGGTTTGTAAATAACAGTTTACTTATTCATTTCCATTTTTGTATAGAACTTAAAGTCTTGTGTAAAGAATTTAAGTTAGGGGGAGATTGTTGGGAAATAGTTTAAGTATGTTCAAACTGTTAGTTAGACTTCTCAGACTGTTAGTAGAATTTATATGTAAATCCAAAGTTCATGCTGCTAGTTGAAGAAACTCGAGCTGCCAGTGTAAAAGTTCAAGCTGCCAGAGCAAATCAACTCAAGCTGCTCTGTTCATGCTGTCAAGTAATTCAAGCTGCTCAACAGTTTCATAAACAGAAAGTGCTGATTTTCAGGAAAATATATCTACATGAAGATTCCAGCATATCTACTATCAGAGAAGTCATTATTCGTAAAGGAAACATATCAAGAAGCAATATAAATACATAGAATAGGTCTTTCTATTGTATAGGAGTTTTCTGCGTATTTTGAGTCTGTAATTGCTTTATTGATAGAGTTTTCATAAGCCTCTAAGGTTGTAAAACCCTAAGAACAGTCTGTGTTCTTCGTCTAATCAAACAGATTAGAGGTGATTGTAATCATTGAATTCAGCAATACAAACAGTCTTGATTACTTCTTGTGTGTTTATTCATTATTAATTATGGAAGTTTTTGTTAAAATAATTAAGTGTTATTCCGCAAACTTCTTGATTAAACTTTGATTCAAAGCAAGATTATTGATTTATACTCTGATAAATTCAAATTAGTTTCAGTTTTAAATCCTGACACTCGAATTATTAGTAGACTTTTTGCAGAATTCGAGAGAGATTAAGCAAAAGGCGATTTCGAGTTTATCAGAGTGTTTAGTGTTGTTTCGGAGACAATCAATTCGTAGGTGCGTCTGTCGTCGTTCGTACAGCTTGTTGATAGTCTCCGTGTTCCGAGTGAGAGTTGTTTCCATCAACCCGTTAACGAGGATTCCGCACTCGTTGACGGTCTCGCGTCTAGATAGATCCGTAGTGTGTAGACCTTACAAGTGGTATCAGAGACTATTTTGGTGTTTTTCGAGCTTAACAACTTGGGATCTGGGAAATACTTTGCTGTTTTTCACGTTTTTGATCGAAATCAATATTTTTCTTTGTAAAAATATTGATTTACTCTACAAAACGTTAAAAAATCGAGGTATTAGCCGTTTTTCGAGTTTGCGGCGCTCGAATCTATTAGGAGTAATTAGGGTTTTGCTTAGTTTCGAGTCTAACCAAATATCCGCTCCTTTCGAGTTTATTTTCGAGTGTTTCAAGTTTAAGGTGTTCGAGTTTGATTCGAGTTTGGACTAGAGTCGAATAGGAGCTTCGAGTTTGCTTGGGTTCGACTTTGAGTGTTTCGAGTTTGCTAAGACCTTCGAATTTGAAACCTTCGAATTTGTCACCCATTTCGATTTTAATTGAATTTCAGAACTTAATCGAATTTAATCCCAAATAGGTTTAACCTTAATTATATTCAAATTTACCTAAATTCGAAGGAATTAACTTCAATTAATTTCGAATTAAATTTATTAAGTTACAATTCAATTACTTTTGAAACAATGACAAATCTTCAACGGTTTCTTGAAATGGATCATGAGGTGGGGAAAGCTAATAATCCGCCTAAGCTGATGAAACTTGAAGACTATTATTGGTGGAAAGATCGGTTTGCTGATTTTATGCGTTTCAACGACATGCGAATGTGGATATGTACCGACGAAGGATACATCCCACCTACAACAGAAGTTGAAGGCCGTCAAAGAGTCTTATCATATCAAATGATGAAGGAGGATGATAAGAAACTATATGAAGCCGAGAACCGAGCATTCTCGATTATTCGAATGGCATTACCTCAGGACATACTACACACATTCTGCAATCAAAAGACATCTAAGGACCATTGGGAGACGCTGGGAAAGAGGTGTGAGGGTAATCCGAGGGTACGAAGGAAGCGTATGGAGTTGTTAAATCAGCAATTTGCGATTTTCAAGGCTTTGAAGGATGAGCAGCTGGACGATACCATCACCCACTTTTATCATCTGCTGACAGAGCTGGAAAGTCACGGTATTGAGTATAGTGACACAGAAAAGAACAATAAGCTTCTTGATGCCTTACCAGCCAAATGGGCGATGTACGTGGCTATGATTAAGCTGGATGAGGAGCAAAGTAAGGGTATCTCAGTGTCTACCCCCAAAATAAAGGCCAAGAGGAACAGAAAGGATATAGAGTTGGGGGAACTCCTGATCATGATTAAACAAGGTGATTATGCAGTAGAAATCAAAGGAGTAAACCACAGCCTGCCTAAAGGAGTGGCAATTGAGGATGGCAAGCTGATTGAAGAACCTGAGCTGGGGGTATTTTTTGTAGATCCCCTGACAAAGAAGAAGTGCTTCCAAAGAGCATCAGACCTGCCCAAAGTGGGTCTCAAACAGCTTGTTGCATTCAGACTTGCAAACTCCTTAGGCAATCCATAAAGTGGAGAGCAGCCATCTGGGACCAGCTCAGAGGCTTCTATGAAAGAGGGGAGCTTCAACATCCCAGTTTCATGTTCCTCAGAGTTGAAATAGAGGAACTAGATGAAACCAGAAAGCAGCTTGAAGAGTTGTTCGAAGAAGGAGTACCACCACTGTCCTGAGATCCATCTATTATCTGAGTAGGTGAAGAATGGAAGCTGTACATCAGTTGGACAGGCTTGCCATTATTTGCTCCCATCATCAACAGTCCAAATTGTTGAATTTCTATGTACATTAGTTATACTTTGTTACATCAGTTGTAACTTTTATTTTTACATCAGTTGTAATATACACTAGTACATCAGTTGTACTTTTGTAAAAACATATGTTGTTTATGTAATCAAATATCAGTATATATATAAAATGATCTTTTACTTTACTTTGATGTGGCAATTTCATTTCAGCAAAATGTATTGTAAAAATATATAGTGATTATTGATAAAATCAGCTTAGACGATTATTGCAAATAGGGGGAGATTGTTAGGCACAAAAAGGCCTCAGTCAAACCTGCTCTACATCTTAGGGGTAGATTTTTAATCAAACCTGTTGATGCACTTAAAGGTATAATGTTGGTACATCCTGTGTGACGATAGCAGTCTAAGTAGATTAGCATTTTGGTTTAAGTAATACTGCAAAGCATTGAATATTAACGAGTATTTGATATAAGTGTTTATTTATGTTTGATAGTTATTGATTGTATGGTTGAACTTGATGTAATGAATTACAGGAAGTTCAAACATAAAGATCAAAGATAAAATCAAACATAAGTTAAAAACATAAGTTTCAAATATAGGTTTAATGTGTGAGAGTCGAATTTAGATTAAATTCGAATTCACAAAGTGAACAGAATTCGAATCTATAGTAGATTCGAACATGTTCCATTAGGCAGATTCGAGAATGTCAAGGGGACAAACTCGAATGGGCCTTGGGCCTGATTCGAGTTTGGCCCATGACAAACTCGAATGGTCATCTATAATTAGGGATAGACTCGAATTATTAGTAGACTTTTTGTAGAATTGGAGAGAGATTAAGCAAAAGGAGATTTCGAGTTTATCAGAGTGTTTAGTGTTGTTTCGGAGAGAATCAATTCGTAGGTGCGTCTGTCGTCGTTCGTACAGCTTGTTGATAGTCTCCGTGTTGCGAGTGAGAGTTGTTTCCATCAACCCGTTAACGAGGATTTCGCACTCGTTGACGGTCTCGCGTCTAGATAGATCCGTAGTGTGTAGACCTTACAAGTGGTATCAGAGACTATTTTGGTGTTTTTCGAGCTTAACAACTTGGGATCTGGGAAATACTTTGCTGTTTTTCACGTTTTTGATCGAAATCAATATTTTTCTTTCTAACAATATTGATTTACTCTACAAAACGTTAAAAAATCGAGGTATTAGTCGTTTTTCGAGTTTGCGGTGCTCGAATCTATTAGGAGTAATTAGGGTTTTGCTTAGTTTCGAGTCTAACCAAATATCCGCTCCTTTCGAGTTTATTTTCGAGTGTTTCGAGTTTAAGGTGTTCGAGTTTGATTCGAGTTTGGACTAGAGTCGAATAGGAGCTTCGAGTTTGCTTGGGTTCGACTTTGAGTGTTTCTAGTTTGCTAAGACCTTCGAATTTGAAACCTTCGAATTTGTCACCCATTTCGACTTTGAATTTCAGAACTTAATCGAATTTAATCCCAAATAGGTTTAACCTTAATTATATTCAAATTTACCTAAATTCGAAGGAATTAACTTAAATTAATTTCGAATTAAATTTATTAAGTTACAATTCAATTACTTTTGAAACAATGACAAATCGTCAACGGTTTCTTGAAATGGATCATGAGGTGGGGAAAGCTAATACTCCGCCTAAGCTGATGAAACTTGAAGACTATTATTGGTGGAAAGATCGGTTTGCTGATTTTATGCGTTTCAACGACATGCGAATGTGGATATGTATCGACGAAGGATACATCCCACCTACAACAGAAGTTGAAGGCCGTCAAAGAGTCTTATCATATCAAATGATGAAGGAGGATGATAAGAAACTAAATGAAGCCGAGAACCGAGCATTCTCGATTATTCGAATGGCATTACCTCAGGACATACTACACACATTCCGCACTCAAAAGACATCTAAGGACCATTGGGAGACGCTGGAAAAGAGGTGTGAGGGTAATCCGAGAGTACGAAGGAAGCGTATGGAGTTGTTAAATCAGCAATTTGCGATTTTCAAGGCTTTGAAGGATGAGCAGCTGGACGATACCATCACCCACTTTTATCATCTGCTGACAGAGCTGGAAAGTCACGGTATTGAGCATAGTGACACAGAAAAGAACAAAAAGATTCTTGATGCCTTACCAGCCAAATGGGCGATGTACGTGGCTATGATTAAGCTGGATGAGGATAAGTATTATACTCAATCGTTGGAGGATGTAGTGGGAACACTGAGGGCTTATCATTTCGAGCTACTGAAGGCCGAAACAGATTATGAACAAGTCCAAAATCCAGCCATGTATTTTGGAAAATCAAAATCTTCAGCGGCAGCTGATATGAAGACTGCTACAGCGTTCTTCACCGGAGAAACGTCGTCACCAGCAGAGACTGACGACGCACTGAATAGAGCGTTCTTAGGGTTTGGGAGACCTAAAGAACAGCAACCTCAGGCAACACCGGCATCAACATCTCAGGGCTACTCTAAGATGCCCATGAGCGCTAAATCGGCCGAAGAACATTTAAATTTGTTGGCATCATTTGTGGCCGCATATGGAAACTGCGTTCAAGGGAAAATAAACGATCCTGCGCTCTGGGATGAAGATTACGATCAGGTAGACCCTGACGACCTTGAGGAGATGGATCTCAAATGGCAACTGACCATGGTAACCCAACGGGTTAAGCGATTCATCAAGCGCACTGGAAGAAATCTGAACATGAATAATAAAGGGATTGGCTTTGATAAGTCCAAGGTCAAATGCTACAATTGTCAAGGTTTGGGACACTTCGCCAGAGAGTGTCAGAGACTGAGGGTAGATAATTACCAAGGGCAGAATCAGTCTCATGGACAGTTTCAGAACCAGTCTCAACAGAGATATCTTCCGAGTTCATCAACCAGTCAAGCCAACATAGCTGGTCTGTTATCAAACGTCACATCCGACAGACAGCTGGATGGTACTTACGACTGGAGCTCACATCCGGAATCTAACGCTAGAGCCTTTATGGCTGAAGTCACTGAGAGTGGATGTGAAGGGGAAGAGCAGAATACAAGGGACAGCAGTCAACACGAAAGCAGTCCGATGTGGGTGGAGAAGTCGAATGATCAGACGCTTCTGGAGTTTGCCGCTAAAATGGCCAACGTCGAATCAGATCACACAAAGGTAAGTCTGAATTACTCTCTTTTCCAAGAATTATGTGTTTTATGTGTTACTTCTAATGACAGGTTGAATCTAGTATTAGAATCACATAAAAATATATCTGCTCAAAATGAATCATTAAAATCTGATAATGCTAGCCTGAATGACATTAAGCAAGATCTTAGGGACAAGCCTAAGGCTGATGCACAAGATGTCATAGTTCTTGAAGACAAACTGAGTGAGCAGTGTGTTAGATTAGAACTAATGTATGAGCATGTAGAGGCCTTAACCAAAGATCTTAAGACCAAAGAAGTAGAGCTAGCTGAAACTAAGGTGTAGGTAGCAGAGGCTAATAGTAAGCTAGAAAAGTTTAGGAACTCAAGTCTAAACCTAGGGAAAGTTTTAGATGCTCAACGCCAATCTAAAAAGCCTGTAGGTCTAGGATTTCATGAGATTCCTCCACCTTTTAATGCAAACTATGTGCCTCAACCTCAGGAGAAAACTGAGAAATCAGAAGACTTAGAGGAAATACCTGCACCTGTGTCTGAGCCTGTAAAAGAAAATACACCTAAGGTGACTGATACAAACGTCAAGATTAAGAAAGTCAAATGTGTGTCTTCCTCTAGTGAAACACCTGCAGGAAAACATAAAATTGATTTTAATGATCAGGATGATGAACCAGTTACAATAGATGCTCAAAAAGACCAAGACACTAGTGAGACACCTAAGTCTAAGGGCACACACAAGAAGTCCATTGACAAGATGTCCTGCTTTAGATGTCATGAAAAGGGGCATGTTGCTTCTAATTGTCCGCTTAGGAAAACTGACGTTACACCTAAGACAGGGAAGCCAACACAAACTAAGCCTTCAACAAGTGTGGCGAGCACTAGTAGTTCTCAGAGTACCGAGAAAACTGTGCAGGCAACACCAAAGATTGTTGTTAGACAAACACCTGTGTCAGGTAGACCAAATGAACTGGTTAGGACTAATTCACCGAATAGAGTCCCTAATCAATCTAGGTCAGGACCTCAACAAGTCTATAGGAGTACAACACCTAGAAGAGCTTACACTCCAGTTAGGTCACATACTCCTGTTAGACATCACACACCGGTTAGAGCTTAGGGATCTCTATCTGAAATGCAATATAATCGGAATTATTCAAGAGCTCCACAACAAATGCCTACTCAAAGGTAAAGAGTGAATTTACATCACTCGGCACCACAACAAACTCCTGTTCAACGACCCAAGTCACCTGAAAGGCGAGATGGGTATTTGAAAGAGTTTAAGTATGTGGACGAGAATGGTATAACCAAGTCAGTTATGGCTTGGGTTCCCCGTGATAACTAACCTATTTTCTTTCATGTGCAGGAGATAACCACAAGTCCAAACAACAAATGGTTCGTCGACAGTGGATGCTCCAGGCACATGACGGGGGAAAGAAGTCTTCTTACAGACTTCAAGGGTGGGAATCGGGGATTTGTATCATTCGCGGGAAATAAAGGAGGAAACATCACGGGTACTGGAGTGGTCACTAATGAGACGATCAAGTTGGATCAAGTTTATCACATTGATAAACTGGTTCACAATCTCATTAGTGTATCTCAAATCTGTGACAAGAAGAATTCAGTGCTATTCACTGACACTGAAGTGTTAGTGCTAAAACCGGGGTTCAAGATTCCTGAAGAGTGGATATTAATGCGGGCACCAAGGAAGAATGACTTGTACATGCTCGATATGAACAAGTCGGAATCTTCGATGGGTCCGATCTGCTTATTGTCTAAAGCTTCGGAGACTGAATCAGTGTTGTGGCACAGACGCATGTCACACTTGCACCTAAGAAAAATGAACTATATAATGAAAAATGGACTGGTGCAAGGTGTGCCTATGAAGAGTTTTCAGTTCGAGGACAAGTGTCTACCATGCAAGAAGGGAAAACAACATAAGAAGGCACACAAATCCAAGACATAGAACTCCATAACCTCTACATTCGATTTGTTGCATATGGATCTCTTTGGACCAATCAACAAAAGGAGTATAGGAGGTAGTTGGTACTGTTTAGTTATCACTGACGATTACTCACGATTTTATTGGGTTTTCTTTCTAGGTACAAAGGACGAGACGGCTTCCCAGCTCATCGGGTTCTTAGACCAAGTGGAGAATTCCTAAGGAACACGGGTTAAAAGGCTTCGTAATGATAATGGAACAGAATTTAAAAACACTGTAATTGGTGTATATTGCCTATCAAAGGGCATAGTGCATCAATTTAGTGCACCATATGAGCCACAACAAAATAGGGTGGCCGAATGAAAGAACAGGACATTGATTGAGGCAGCTAGGACTATGCTTTCGGATTCAAAGCTTCCTACCATGTTTTGGGGGGAGGCAGTGAATACCGCATGTCACATTTTAAACCGGGTCCTAGCTGTCAAATCTTTAAACAAAACCTGTTATGAAATTTTGAATAAACGGCCACCTAATTTAACTGGCTTCGAACCGTTTGGGGTACCATGTACTTTATTGCGAACAAAACATCAACCTAAGTTTGGTGAAAAGGCTGACGAAGGATACTTCCTAGGTTATGTGCCGAACTCACCAAACAAACGGGTTTTTAACAAAACGAATGGTACAGTAGAGATTGTGTATAAAATTGAAGTCACAAGTTATACACATGAACCCCAAACAGGTCCGGAATGGATGTTTGACTATGATAAATTGTTTGAGTCATTTAACATTCCTTTGGATGAAAATGCAGGTACGATCGAAAAGGACATGGCGACATTGAATCTGAATGACGAAGGTCATACCTTTCCGAGGACTACATTTCAATCCACATCTGAGCCTACTACAACTGAAGATAGATCTCCAGAAGTCACTGATCCAGAAGCACCTTCAACTGAGAATAAAACTCAGACAACAAATTCCAACTCTGAGGAAAATGTCCACGAGGAGGAAAATGTGAGGATGTTCCCCCATTAGGTGAAATAGGATCTAACTTAGGAGATAATCTGAGAGTTGACGAGATAGAGACATCTAGGATCAACAAGAACCATCCTATAGAAAGCATAATAGGAAATCCTAATGAGGGTGTGAGGACTAGGAGTAGTTTAAATAACAACACTGTGTTGTTGTCCATGATAAATGACTCCGAGGCCTTTATAACCTGCCTCTATTCTTGTTTCATCTCGCAAGTAGAGCCGAAAAATGTGCAAATCGCACTAAAGGGTAACTCCTGGGTTGAAGCGATGCAGGAAGAACTCTCTCAGTTTAGGAAACTAGAAGTGTCGGAGTTAGTTCCATTACCTCGAGGGGAAATTGCCATAGGAACCAAATGGGTTTTTAAGTGCAAAAGAGACGATCGGGTTATAGTCGCTCGCAACAAGGCTAGGTTAGTTGTAAAGGGTTTCAACCAAGAGGAGGGAATCGATTACAATGAGGTGTTTGCGCCAGTAGCAAGGCTGGAAGCCATTAGGTTGTTTCTGGCTTTTGCTTCCTTCAAGGGCTTTAAGGTATATCAACTAGATGTTAAGAGTGCTTTCCTCTATGGGAAAGTGAAGGAACTGGTGTATGTAGAACAACCGCCCGGATTTACAGATCCAAAATATCCAGATAGAGTATATTGATTAGATAAGGCTCTGTATGGATTGCATCAAGCACCAAGGGCGTGGTACGAGACTCTATCCAACCATCTGTTAGAGAATGGGTTTGAAAGAGGTAGGATAGATAGTACGCTGTTCGTTAAGAGAAAGGGAGAACACTTCATCTTGGTACAAGTGTACGTCGATGATATCATCTTTGGATCATCAGACGAACAAATGTGCAAGGATTTTGAGAAGGTGATGAAGTCAAAATTCGAGATGAGTGCAATGGGTGAGTTAAATTTCTTTTTGGGGTTGCAAGTTGACAAGAAGAAGGAAGGAATGTTTATCCATCAGGCGAAGTATGTCTACGACATATTAGAACGCTTCGGGATGGAAGGGACGAAACTGACAGCTCATTTCAGCACGCCGATTCAAGTGAATCACAATCTCGGACCGGGTACTGAAAGTGATACCGATGTGGATCCGACGTTATATCGGGCCATGATTGGATCACTTATGTATTTAACTACTTCAAGACCTGACATCATGTTTGCTGTGTGTATTTGTGCTAGGTTTCAAACTAATCCGAAGGAGATGCACATGAAAGCTGTGAAGCGGATTCTACGATACCTCAAGTCGAAACCGAAGCTGGAACTTTGGTATCACGCGGAGGGAGATCTAGAGTTGGAGGCGTTCACGGATTCTGACTACGGAGGATGCAGCTTGACGCGCAAATCAACAACTGGAGGTTGTCAATTCCTAGGAGGGAGACTGGTTTCCTGGCAATGCAAGAAACAGATGTCGGTAGCCGTGTCAACGTGCGAGGCCGAGTATGTTGCTGCTGGTAGTTGCTGCTCACAGGTTCTGTGGATACAACAACAATTGCGGGATTACGGTTTGCCTTACACTCAAACTCCCATTAGGATAGATAACCAATCTACAATTGCTATAACAAATAATCCAGTTAAACACAGTAAAACAAAGCACATAGACATAAGGCATCATTTTATTCGTGATTGTGCTGAAAAGAACTTAATCAAATTGGTAAAAGTGGCAACGGACAATAGTAATGCTGATTTATTTACCAAAGCCTTTGATAAGTCACGGTTTGAATATTTGATTCAACTAAATGGAATGCGCAACCCAGAGTAAATTGACCTTAGTAGAATTTTTATTTCCGTTTATAGCTATAGTCTTTCTTTCTTTTTATAGTAAGTTTGCTAAATTAGGATAGTTTCTATTTTTAGTAAGTTAGTAGGTTATTTTATTTTCTTGCTATTTCTTATGAAAAGCAAAATAAAAAAAATAGAAAACCATAAAAAAATTCAAAAAAAGAGAATATCTATAAAAGGAGTTAAGTCTTAGATGCATAGGTTCAAAGTGACGAAAATTAGCACAGTCGTTACAAACTCTAAGTGTTTAGGCTTTCACACATAATGCACCTAAAATTGTAAGTGTTATACTTTATTTTAGTTTGATGTGTTGGTAGGCATAATACATATAGGGAGTCCCAAGGCTAATAAAATATTCAAGAAAAAGTCAAACGTGTCACTAACTTAGATGTATGACCAATCGGTCTTAATTTTTATGTACGAGACATACAAACTTTGAGTCTAAATGAGGTATGCAAACTTTCTGGGGATGTATAGCAACATCAAATACATCTTAAAATGGAAAGCAAAGAAAAATCATAAAGAATTGAGAGTCAAAAACATGTAACTCTGTTGTACGTAAGTACAGACCTGTTGCCTCTGTTTTGATTCGGGTTAGCAAGATAAGTCGCTTTGTTGTACGTCGGTACAGACCTGTCACCGCTGTCTTGCTAGTTTTAAAAATAAACCTTAAGTCAAACTAAGACACTTTGTTGTATGTAAATACAGACCTGTGTCCGATATTTGTCTTTTAAAGAAAGTTTGCAAATACCAACAAGTTAGAATCATTGTCTGTATGCCTTGATCATAAAAGTATGTCTATGTCTGAGTCACGTAAGATAATTTCATGATAAATGAAAATGCCAAGGGATATTCTGAAATGTAACATGTTTAAAGGGGTAAATACCAACGATCAGCTAGAAAGGTATGGCACGCCAAACAATCAAAGGGATCAAAAATTCCTAAGTGTGAAAGTTTAAGTACTGAAAGTGAGTATCTGACATCGCTATTTGATTGAACCTTTCTTTGACTATGCTCATCAAAAATAATTTGTTAAGTGTTTAGCATAGGTTGTAAATTTTAATAAATGTAGTTTAAGTCTAAATTAACTTTTTGTTCAAAATTTTAAAATTTTATTTTTACTTATTTTTATTTTATTTTATTTTTAATTTTACTTAGGAAAAAGGTCAAAAATTACTGCGGGTGCATTCATACTTGAATAAAATAAACATTGTGTGAAAATCTTGTGCTTAGGGTAAAATCTTGTGCTTAGGGTAAAAGATTTGTCAGTAGATTCGAAAATGGCAGTAAACTCGAAGGTTGGTGGTATAAATAGGTTAACAGTAATGTTCATTATTTCACCTGTTTTCGAATCTAGTCTCTCGAGTTTGTTGAAGCGATTTCGAATCTATTCTCTCGAGTTTGTCGTTTTCAAGAAATCAACTATTTGTCGAGTTTCTGTCCGTGTGGGTTCGATACTACTCATAGATCTAGGTATAATCAAATGTTTTGTACAAGATTTAAGTAGTATTATACTCCATTTAAGCCAAAATCATTAGATTTTGAAGTTTTATTGGTAGAAAGTTTGTTTTTCAAAATTACAAACTTTGAACCGGTGAAAAGTCAAATTAACTACTAATATCATTGATTTGAACCTAGTAGGACTAATAGATGTGACTTTCTGAGTCCAAATGGTTAAAATCATGGTTTTTAGTGATGATGGTGGCCGACGCATTCGAATCTGTTCATGGCCATATTCGAGTTTGTCAGTAAACTCGAATTGGTCATTAAACTCGAATGCTACATTAAACTCGAAAAGATGTTAATTCGAATCTGTTTGTTCGAGTTTGTCATTTTATTTGAATTATTCAATTTAAATTTTAATTAAACTTGTAGAAATTCATAAGTGTTGGATTTTGTCCTTATACAAGTTCAAAATAAACCAATTTTGAATTTAAACAAGTTTATTCATTTTTAATAATTCTAATATTTTATTTGATATATTGTGCAGTCATGGCGGATAGAGTATTTGTTCCGAAGCATAATATGGTCATTTCCCCGGACCATGCTATCCCTGAAGCGCAGGCTTTCCGCCAGATGGTGGATTTCTTAGTTGAGTCCAGAATCTCATATGCACTGTCTCATAACATCCAGATTGTCATTCCTTACGTGCGACAATTCTATGACCATTTGCAAGTCGATTGCACTGTCACTCCGACAGTTCTTAGGACAAGGATTGCTGGTAATCCTTCGGTGTTTTCTGCTGATATTCTTTGTCAAGTGCTTCAATTGGGCACTCAGGAGCAGGAAGATGGGCCTATTGATTTCCAATTATCAATCAGGCAGGCTGCATTTGCAAGAATGGGCTATAGTTTAGATGTTACTAAGACATCATATATGAAGAGTGGGCTAATTGGACAATGGCGATATCTCGCGCATGTGTTCATGGTTTGTTTCGCTGCAAAGAAAGCTGGATTTGATTATATAGTTTCGAAGATCCAATCAGGGATGATCGCGCTGGTCTATAATCGGAAGTTCAGTTTTTCAGAGATGTTCTTCTCGGAGTTCGTTCATCAGATAACGGCTCCGGAGCAGCAAAGATTTCTGCTTTACCGTCGCTTTGTAATGATGCTCATCAGGCACTTCTTGCCAAATCTGCCACCGCAAAATGAATTTCAAAGTATTGCGGTAATCGAAAAACGCATATTTGCTGATTGTTCAGCTCATAGAGGAAGGTTGGCTATCCCAGTGGAGGGACCTTTGTTTGGTGCTATAATCGATCCGAACTTTGTAGCCCCTGAAGATGCCAATTGGGCAGGAGAGGTGCAAATTCCACAGCAACAGCCACAGCAACAGCGTCAACTACAACAAAGGCCTCAGCAGCAGAGAAGACGTCAAAGGCCTTCAGCGAGTCAAACTCAGGCAGACAGGCCTTCTACTAGTCAAACTCAAGCGCCGGAAGAGGCTGGCCCTTCGACTGCCCCACAGCTATTTGTTCCGACAACTGATCAGACATATCAAACGCTGCAAGAGATTTGGGAAGCGGGTCCAAATGCAAATGAAGAAATTACGGCCGAGTTAGTTGGGGAATTGTTAGAGCCTCCGGAAGGTGAAGTGGACATTTTTAGGCAAATTGATGAGTATCAATCAGTGCCAGAAGGTGAAGCCATCTCAACTTCTGAGTCTGAAGAAATGGAAGAGATTGAAGTTAAAGTTCCAGAGCCTATAACTGAAGAACTATCCATACAAATAGGAACATATGGGTCGCGATTAGTGGTGACTGAGGAAGCTACAAGGCGACGAGTGTCAAGAGAGTCTGATGAATCTGATTTTGAGGAAGAAGAAGTTGCCCCGTTGGTCACAAGGCAAAGGGCAAAACGCCATCGATTTATGCAGGGAGGGAACTACCTCAGCTTCTGCTGCACAGCCAGAAATACCTCAACCTCCACCCGCTCAATCTACCATACCACCATCACCACCACCTGTTGAACCATACATTCCATCACCAATCGTTCCAACCCCCATACAATCCATACCATCCAATTCATCCACTTTTTTGGAGAATCAACGGTTTTCTGAGCTGAGGAGTAGAGTCGACTTCCAGCAAATTCAAATGTTTGGTTTGACTACGGCTCTTGGCGAAATATAAAAGCATAATGCCCAACTAAATATCGAGAATTCCGAGCTGAAGAAGGTTGTGGGCAAGGTTCAGGAAGACAACTTGGAACTTAAAACCTTTGTTGCTGATAAAGCGGCTGAGATACGATCGATGCGCTCCCTGATTGAGAAATTATTGCAAAATCTAAAGGCTCAGAGGGAGACAAGCTGCCGTGATCAAGAAGAGCCGCCCAGGGATGAAGATAAGGATGAAGATAATGACGGCAATGATCCCAGAGCGCAAAGACATAATGAGCCAGTAGATTTTTCTGCTGCTCAGCATGCTGAGACTCAGGGGGAGCCAGGTCAATTGGGAGCTGAAGGAGGTGAAGCCAGTTCTTCAAAAGCCACAGAGTCGGAGATACACGAAATGATTGAAGCACTAATGGATATCGATGACGACCCTATGGACCTTGGCTTTGATTTTGAGGATGAAATGGAGGAGTTAGAAGAAGGAGAATTTGTGCCGGAAGACGTAACAGATTGGAAATCTGATGATAAAGTTTGTGTTGATGAAGATGATGAAGCAAATGAGATCATTGTTCAGCAAAACCCCATCACAGATACTTACATAACGGAAGGAAATCATATGATTGACATAGAAGTGGTAAACGCTGCTTTAAATCTTGAATCAGCAAGTGAAGAACCTGCCAGAGAACTTACCAATGAAGAGAAAAGAAAACTATGGTTTAGGGCAGAGAAAAGACAGTTGGAACTGAAAAAGAAGATACGTGTGCCAGGTACTGGAGAGCTATCAGGAAGTATATTGAGCTGGTTCTTTGATCGGGAATTGCAGCTATTCATTATCAAAAGAAAAGATGGTCTCCAGTATCTCAGAAAAAATCTGAAAGTGTTCAACTCCTTGCCAAAGATCGAAATAAAAGCGTTAGCATGGAAGGAGCTAATCAACATTGGCAACGACCCTTATGCTGAAATAATAGCAAAGATCATAAGAAAAGAAGGGAGGTCTAGGAAGTTCGAACTGCTCAATCCAAGGGTAGGTAAACGAGTAATGGACCATACTAGAATTGACCCTCTAACTGGTCGTCCGTGGATGAAAATACAATACAAACCAGTTAGATGTCTGAGAAAGGTTCCACTAAAGCCAATGCCACAGGACGTTATGAAAAATCTAAATTGGTGGTACGTGGAAAGGGACACAGGAGAAGCTGTGATGGAGGACTTCGAAGAAAAAGTGATTCTTAGAGTCTACGATCCACTTCACCTTGTAAATCTTTCTAAAGATGACCTACAAGTGCTGCACGCTCATAGAATCTCAAGCGACGCTCATATGGATAGTGAGGCTAGGAAATATGAAAATGTAGTTAAAGTGTGTATCGAGAAAGGTTTGTATGCTGGCAGCGGTTTAAATAAATAAACAAAGTACTTAATCAAATGTGTAAATTGTTAGAAGCTATCATCAAGGGGGAGTCTGTTGGTACATCCTGTGTGACGATAGCAGTCTAAGTAGATTAGCATTTTGGTTTAAGTAATACTGCAAAGCATTGAATATTAACGAGTATTTGATATAAGTGTTTATATATGTTTGATAGTTATTTATTGTATGGTTGAACTTGATGTAATGAATTACAGGAAGTTCAAACATAAAGATCAAAGATAAAATCAAACATAAGTTAAAAACATAAGTTTCAAATATAGGTTTAATGTGTGAGAGTCGAATTTAGATTAAATTCGAATTCACAAAGTGAACAGGATTCGAATCTATAGTAGATTCGAACATGTTCCATTAGGCAGATTCGAGAATGTCAAGGGGACAAACTCGAATGGGCCTTGGGCCTGATTCGAGTTTGGCCCATGACAAACTCGAATGGTCATATATAATTAGGGATAGACTCGAATTATTAGTAGACTTTTTGCAGAATTCGAGAGAGATTAAGCAAAAGGCGATTTCGAGTTTATCAGAGTGCTTAGTGTTGTTTCGGAGAGAATCAATTCGTAGGTGCGTCCGTCGTCGTTCGTACAGCTTGTTGATAGTCTCCGTGTTCCGAGTGACAGTTGTTTCCGTCAACCCGTTAACGAGGATTCCGCACTCGTTGCCGGTCTCGCGTCTAGATAGATCCGTAGTGTGTAGACCTTACATATAATTTAATGCCTGTTTATGCCTTATTAAAATCTGAAAAGTGATTTGAAATATGAGTCAAAGTTGTTTACCCTGTAGCATTCGTTGCAACAAAGGCAGATTGTCCAAGCAGTTCAGTCTGCTGAACAGGCTGGACATAAACTGTCTACGCTTGTCTGTTCTGTTGAGCAGCTTGGACAGAATCTAAGTGTTCTGTTCTTTGTGAACAGAACCTGTTCTTTGTGAACAGGCTAAACACTTTATGGAATATGTTTCCAAGTCCTCATGTATTGTTTTTTGCTACAAGATTAGTTTACAAGTCGAAGACAAAGTGGAAAACAGAAACTGCAAAAGCCTGCCTACGCTGTTCTATTACATGAAGACAAAAGAATATTTGAAATGGGTGACAGACCATTTCTCATATCAAAATGGCCTTAATAAAAGAAGAAAGATGCAAAGTTGGCATTCCTCTTTTGGTTAAAGGCCTATGCAACAAAGACAAAAAGACAAACGCAAAGATTCTGCCACATGAAGACAAGTTTGCTTTTTCAGAATGTGCAGAAAAGTTGTTTTCTCTTTTTGGAAAGACATCCCACTATCTCATCGTCCAATGAAGAAGCTTCACTGAGATTCTCAGTGAGAGTATAAAAGGAAGCTTCTTAGGATTGTGAGATTAACCAATAGTCAGAAATTCAGATCGTGCATTGAAGTGTGTTATTCCATGCATGCAAGTCTGCTTGAATAGAACAGTAACGTCTGTTTAAGCAGCTCCTATTCAAGTTGTCAATCTGTGTCTTGTAAAATCAGTGAGTTCATCTAAGTGAGTGTATTCATTGTATCTAGTCTGAGTGTGTCTTAGATTAGTTGAACATCTGTTGTATCTGTCATCTCAGCTTAAACCTTTCCGCAGTCATGCTTGTTTGTAATTAACATTTGTTAATAGTATACACAAACTTTGAGAAAAGAGTGTTGAGTTTTAATTATCTGTATTCACCCCCCCCCCTCTACAGATTAAAACAATACTCTAGGGAAACCTTTTGGGACCTATAGTTCATCTAAAGGATAGACCTTTGAGTTCATGAACAGATCAAATTCCTTCTCAGAGTTAATAGTTTCAGGGAGAACTGAAGTTTGCTGAACAGGCTGAGATTTAAGACCAGGCTGCTTTGCAAGTTTTAATTCTAAATATTGAATTACGGCTTGGAGCTTTACATGTTCTTTCTCAAAAGATTTGATTTTCAACTCACGATCAGAGTTTATCTTCTCAAGAACTGAATTAGGTTTGTATGGCTTTTGAGAAAGAATTGTATTTTTAGATGGATCTTCATTAGAATAAGTCTGTATAAAATCTTCTATTTTTGGTGGATCTTTATAACTTTCATTAAGATGGTTATAATCTAAATCAAGTTGCATTTTGTCCTCTCTCAATCGTTTCAGATCTTCAACTGATTTCACTTCTTTTGATGTTTTTAAAAACACCATTTTTAATCCTAAATCCATGTATCTTTTGTCATATAACGTTAGAGAACACGAAATTGCGTTCGTAAGATACTTAGGATTGTCACAACCAATACCACCTTTTGAGTTATAAAAATCAGTGTCCTTTGGATCATTTGATCTGTTTGACCTCTTTTTAAGAATTCATCTTCTAAGGTTTTTATTTTCTCGTAAAGCTTAGTTCTTTCTACAAAGATTGAATTATATTTTACAGAACAATTAACAGATTCTAAGTCAGCTAATATAAGTTTCTCTGTTAAGTCAGTATTAGTGCTACTCATTTTCTTATTTTCAAGTTGAAGATTGTTGAATATTTCTTCCATAACATAAACAAATTGTTAAAGCAAATGCCTTATCTTTGGAAAATTCTAACACTAACGCATGCTCGAGTCTCAATTTGTTTTCCAAAGAATGGACATTCTTTTTCTCGACTTTCAATGACTTTTCAAAATGTTTAAGCATGTAAGCCATTTTAACTAATTTATTTTCAAGCCAGTGATCATCTTCTGCCATCTTCTGCCATGAGGGCCTTCCCGTCTTCCTTTTGTTTAGCCAACAAAGCCTTACGGGTGTAGTATTTAGAATTCTTAACTACAGGCTTTCGGCATTCCCGGGCATAGTGGCCAGACTTGCCACAGTTATAGCATTTCGGTTAATCATCCTCCTGGACAGGCTTCTCTGGCTGATCATATTTCTCATACTTATTCCCACTACTCTTTCCGGTCTTTTCATACTTATCGCGCTTTTCATATTTGCGAGACCCAGTTTTATAACGCATCTTTTGTTTGTTGGCTTGCGATAAAACTTCTTCTGGAATGCTTTAGTCAGTAGGGCCATCTACTTTTTCATCTCTTCGATTTCAGGGTCTGCTGAAGAGTCAGATGAATCAGATTTTGATGAACTGTATCATCAGTAGCTTCTCCTTCTTAGATTTGTACTTGTACTTCTTATCAGATAGGAGAGCCAATGGATCCACAGTTGCTTTCTCTGCTTGTTTCTTCCCTGAAACTTTCCTTAGATTAACCTCCTGATAGTTGTTCAAATTCTCAAAGACCATGTGAATATCCATATCATCAATGTCCTTGGTCTGTTGGATAATCATAGTATATTTATCCCATTCAGTGTTAAGGATATTCAAAAGCATGACATTGATGTCCAAGTTTGACTTTGTTACCCTGTTTCTCTTCATTTCACTGACGTGATTGACGAACCTGAAGTACGTATTTTCCAACAGTTCCCCTTCTCTAGCCCTAAAATTCTCAAACGATATCAGTCTATTCCTAGCTATATTCGTGGATGCCTTGTCAGAACCTCTTATCAGTTTACAAACTTCATCCCATATGGATTTGGAAGTGGTGTTGTTCGTGACACTGATATATATGTCATTTGGAATGGATAGTAGCAAGAACTTTCGGGCTGTGTTGTCACCAAGTTTCTTCTCTTTTGAGCCTCAGACAAATTGGCATTTGTAACTTCCTCAGTCCTCTCTGGAACTGGAGGATTACCATTATGAACAGCAAGAAAGGTGACATAGAACCTTGCAGGACCGCCAGTCAGTGATTTCAGCATTTCGTCAGCCAAATCTTGAAAACTTATGAATTTAAGCAACCTCTCTCTCCACTAAACATATTCACCTCTATACAGAATAGGAGGTTTGGTCTCTGTTCCCATTGCAAGAGTGTCCTTAGACATTTTCAATTGCAGATATTGATCTTCCAAGATCTTGTATGGAATACTGAGTGATTTACTAAAGTGAATTGAGTGAATCTTGATTAAAACTGGATGAAACTCAAATTGTGTATGATAAATATCGCAGGAAGTATAGAAAAACTCGATGTACCCTTAGTAAAACTCCAAAAAAGTGAGATGAAACTTGGAGAATGAATACCCAAACTTAAATGTGAAGTGATGAAACTCGATTAAAGCTTGATCAATCTCGGATAAAGTATTATCGAACTCGAAGACAAGTTGATAAGCCTCGAATGAAACTTGGATCAAACACAAAGGAATCTTTGTAGATCTCGATTGAAGTAAAGTCAAACTCGGATGAACAAGGAACAAACTTGATTGGTACCTTATCAAACTCGAATGAATAAATATAAAACTCGAATGATGCTTTGTAAATATAGAATAACACTACAATTTTTTGATATGTCCGAGATTTAACAGTTATGAACAAAACCAAGTGTCGATCCACAATTTTTTATAAAAACTTCACCAATTGAGCCCAAAATAGCAGCGTAGATACGTTTTCAACACAAAAACACTCTCCACCTTTCAATGATAACTATGTGCCTCAGCCTCAGGATAAAACTGATAAACCAGTTGAATCAGAGGTCGTATCTAAACCTGTGTCTGAATCTGTTAAGGATAACGAAACTAAAGTGACTAATAACAATGTCAATATTAAGAAGGTCAAATTTGTGTCATCTTCTAGTGATAAAATTATAGTAGAAGCCAATCCTGACTTTAATAATCAGAAAGAGGAAACAGTCACTATAGTTGAGCCGAAAGAACATGACACTAGTGAGACACCTTAGTCAAAGGGAACGCATAAGAAGTCTATTGACAAAATGTCTTGTTTTAGATGTCATGAAAAGGGACATGTTGCTTCTAGTTGTCCACATAGGAAGGTAGAATCTACACCTAAAAATGGAAAGCCGGAACAACATAAAGCTTCTACAAGTGTAGCAAGCACAAGTGGTTCTCAAAACATCGAGAAACTTGTGCAAGCCACACCAAAGATTGCTGTGAAACAAACACCTGTGTCAGGTAGACCGAATGAAGTGGTTAGGACTAATTCACCAAATAGAGTCCCTAATCAATCTAGGTCAGGACCTCAACAAAATTATAGGAGTACTACACCTAGAAGATCTTACACTCCGGCTAGGTCACACACTCCTGTAAGACATCAGACACCGGGTAGAGCCCAGGGATATCACTCGGAAATGCCTTATAATCGAAATTATTCAAGGGCTCCACAACAAATGCCTACACAAAGGCCGAGAGTGAACTTAAATCACTCTGCACCACAACAGGCTCTCAATCAAACACCCAAGTCACCTGAAAGGAGAGATGGGTATTTGAAGAAGTTCACATATGTGGATGAGAATGGTATTACCAATTCAGTCATGGCTTGGGTTCCCCGTGATAACTAACCCCTTTTCTTTCATGTGAAGGAGATAACTACAGGTCTAAACAACAAGTGATTTGTCGACAGTGGTTGCTCTAGGCACATGACTGGGGAAAGAAGTCTACTCACAGACTACAAGGGAGGGAACAGGGGATTCGTATCATTCGCTGGTAACAAAGGAGGAAATATCACTGGTACTGGAGTGGTCACTAATGGGACTATCAAACAGGATCAAGTTTACGACGTTGATAAACTTGATCACAATCTCATTAGTGTATCTCAAATCTGTGATAAGAAGAACTCAGTAATTTTCACTGATACTGAGGCGTTAGTGCTAAAACCGGGATTTAAAGTACCTGAAGAGTGGATACTGATGAGGGCCCCAAGGAAGATTGACATGTACACGCTGGACATGAATAAACCGGATTCTTCGATGGGACCAATATGTCTTCTTTCCAAACCTTCAGAGACCGAATCAGTTTTATGGCACAGACGCATGGCACACTTGCACCTGAGAAAAATGAATTATATCACTAAACATGGACTGATGCAAGGTGTCCCGATGAAGAGTTTTCAGTTTGAAGACAAGTGTGTACTGTGCAAGAAAGGAAAACAACACAAAAAGGCACACAAGTCCAAGACTCAGAACTCTATAGCTGCTACTTTCGATTTGTTGCATATGGACCTGTTAGGACCAATCAACAAAAGGAGTATAGGTGGTAGTTGGTACTGTTTAGTTATCACTGATGATTACTCACGATTTTCATGGGTTTTCTTTTTAGGTACGAAGGACGAGACAGCTGCGAAGCTAATCGGGTTCTTAGACCAAGTCGAAAACTCCTATGGGACGCGGGTAAAACGTATCAGGAGTGATAACGGAACACAATTTAAAAACATTGTAATTGGTGTATATTGCCTATCAAAAGGCATGGTGCATCAAATTAGTGCACCTTATGAGCCACAACAAACTGGGGTGACAGAACGGAAAAACAGGACTTTGATTGAGGCAGCAAGGACCATGCTCTCGGATTCAAAGCTTCCTACCATGTTTCGGGAGGAGGCAGTGAATACCGCTTGTCATGTTTTAAATCGGGTCCTTACTTTCAAATCATTGAACAAAACCTGTTATGAAGTTTTGAATAAAAGGCCACCAAATTTAACTGGCTTCGAACCGTTTGGGGTACCATGTACGTTAATGAAAACAAAACATCAACCTAAGTTTGGTGAAAAGGCTGACGAAGGTTATTTCCTAGGTTATGTGCCTAACTCACCAAATAAAAGGGTTTATAACAAATCAAATGGTACGGTAGAGATTGTGTATAACATTGATGTAACCAGTTATACACATGAACCCCAAACTGGTCCGGAATGGATTTTTGATTATGACAAACTGTTTGAATTATTTAACATTCCTTTGGATGGAAATGCAGGTCCAATCGAACAGGACTTATCGTCATTAAATCTGAATGACGACGGTCAAAGTTTTCCGAGGACGACCTTTCCATCAACATCTGAGCCAACAGAAGATAGATCTCCAGCAAAGAATGATTCTGAGTTGCCTACAAACAAAAATCATGAGGAAGAAAGTGTAGCGTCTGAAGTCTTTCCCCCGTTAGGTGAAATAGGATCAAACTTAGGAGATAATCTTAGGGTAGATGAGATAGAAACATCGAGGATTAATAAGAATCATCCAGTTGAGAGTATCATAGGAAATCTGAATGTTGGTGTGAGGACAAGGAGTAGTTTGAATAATTGAATAACAACACAGTGTTGTTGTCGATGATCAATGACTCCGAGGCTTTTCACACTTGCCTGTACTCATGTTTCATCTCGCAAGTAGAGCCGAAAGATGTGCAAATGGCACTAAAGGACAATTCTTGGGTTGAAGCTATGCAAGAAGAACTGTCACAATTCAGAAAACTTGAAGTGTGGGAGTTAGTTCCATTACCTCGAGGAGAAGTTGCAATAAGAACCAAGTGGGTTTTTAAGTGCAAGAGAGATGATCGGGGTATTGTGACTCGCAACAAGGCAAGACTTGTCGTAAAGGGTTTCAACCAAGAGGAAGGAATCGATTAGAATGAGGTGTTTGCGCCAGTGGCAATGCTTGAGGCAATCCGTTTGTTTCTGGCCTTTGCATCCTTCAAAGGCTTTAAAGTTTATCAACTTGACGTAAAGAGTGTCTTTCTCTATGGCAAAGTGAAGGAACTGGTGTACGTTGAACAACCACCCGGATTTACAGATCCAAAGTATCCAGACAGAGTGAATCGACTTGATAAGGCTATGTATGGACTACATCAAGCACCAAGGGTGTGGTACGAGACGCTATTTACTCATCTTCTAGACAACGGGTTTGAAAGAGGGAGAATTGATAGTATACTGTTTGTGAAGAGGAAGGGTGAACACTTTATCTTGGTACAAGTGTACGTCGATGATATCATTTTTGGGTCATCAGACGAGCAGATGTGCAATGACTTTGAGAAGGTGATCAAGTCTAAGTTTGAGATGAGTGCTATGGGAGAGCTGAACTTCTTTCTAGGTTTGCAAGTTGAACATAGGAAGGAGGGTATGTTTATCCATCAGACGAAGTATATATACGACTTTCTAGACCGCTTCGGGATGGAGGGGACAAAGCTGACTGCTCACTTTAGCACGCCGATTCAAGTGAATCACAATCTCGGACCGGGTATTGATACTGATGTGGATCCGACGTTATATCGGGCCATGATCGGATCACTTATGTATTTAACTGCTTCTAGACCTGACATAATGTTTACTATATGTATTTGTGCTAGGTTTCAAGCTAAACCAAAAGAGATGCATATGAAAGCTGTGAAGCGGATTCTGAGATACCTCAAGTCGAAACCGAAGCTGGGACTTTGGTATCACGCGGATGGTGATCAGAAATTGGAAGCTTTCACAGATTTAGATTATGGAGGGTGCAGCTTGAATCGAAAGTCAACAACCAGATGCTGTCAGTTCCTTGGTGGGAGGCTCGTATCCTGGCAATGCAATAAACAGACTTCGGTAGCCGTGTCAACGTGCGAGGCCGAATATGTTGCTGCTGGTAGTTGCTGTTCACAGGTTTTATGGATACAACAATAATTGCGGGATTACGGTTTGACTTATACTCATAATCCTATTAGGATAGATAACCAGTCTACTATTTCTATAACCAATAATCCAGTTAAACACAGTAAAACAAAGCACATAGACATAGGACATCATTTTATACGTGATTGTGCTGAAAAGAATTTAATAAAACTGGTAAAAGTGGCAACGGAAGATAATAATGCTGATATATTTACTAAAGCTTTTGATAAGTCACGTTTTGTGTTGTTAGTTCAACTAAATGGCATGCGTAATCCAGAGTAACTTGACCTTAGTAGAATTTATTTCTTTTTATAGCAGTAAGTTAGTAGAGTTTCTTTCTTTTTATAGTAAGTTTAGTAGCTAAATAGAATTTCTTTCTTTTTATAGTAAGTTAGTAGGTTATTTTATTAGCTTATTCTTATTTATGAAAGACAAAAGAAAAAAGAGAGAAAACCATAAAAAGCTAAAAAAAAAGAGAATATTAGATAAAGAGTTAAGTTTTAGATACATAGGTTCAAAGTGACCAAAAATTAGCATAGTCGATACAATCTCTAAGTGTTAAACTTTCACACATAATGCACCTTAAACTCTAAGTGGTATACATTTTCTAGTTTGATGTGTTGGTAGGCATAATACACAAAGGGAATGTCAAAGCTAATAAAATATTCAAGAAAAAGTCATATGTGTAACTAACTTAGATGTATGACCAAAGGGTCTTAATTTTTATGTTAGAGACATACAGACAATGATTCTAAATAAGGTATGCAACTTTTCTGGAGGATTTATAGCCACATCAGATACATCTTAAAGAAAAGAAAAGAATAGAAAAATCATGATAGTAATTTGAGAGTCAAAACAAGTCACTCTGTTGTACGTAAGTACAGACCTGTGCCTCTGGTTTGACTCGAGTTAGCAAGATAAGTCGCTTTGTTGTATGTCAGTACAGACCTGTCACCGCTGTCTTGCTAGCTTTAAAATAAACTTTAAGACAAACTAAGACACTCTGTTGTATGTAAATACAGAACTGTGTCGACGTTTTCCTTTTAAAGAAAATTTGCAATACCGAAAAGTTATAATCATTGTGTGTATGCCTTGATTATAAAAGTATGTCTAAGTATGAGACACGTAAGGTAGTTTCCTGATAAATAAAAAGGCCAAGGGATATTCCAAAGTGTAACATGTTTAAAGGGGCTATAATACCAACAATCGCCTAGAAATGTGTGTCACGACAAACAATCAAGGAATAAAAAATTCCTAAGTGTGAGAGTGTAATGCTGAAAGTGCGTATTCGACACCGCTATCTGATTGAACCTTTCTCTAACTTTCTCGCCAAAAATATTCTGTTAGTATAGGATGTACATTTTAAAAGTATTTTTGAGTAGCTTAAGTTTAAATTTTATTTAAATTTTTTTATTATTTTATTTTATTTTGTTTTATTTTATTTTATTCTAAGTAGGAAAAAGGTCAAAGTTACTAAGGATGCATTTTTAGTTGAATAAACAAACATTGCATGAAAATCTATTGCTTAGTGTGAATAATTTTGCAAAGTTTGTTCCGATTACACGAAAAAGTTGGAAAAGTTGAAAAAGTTGAATTTTATTCAAGGATTTTCAAAATTTTCATTTAAATTAAAATTCAAGACAAATTCGAATTAACATTCGAATCTGTCAGGAAATTCGAAATTAAATACAAGTTCCAATATGGTTGGTATAAATAGGTCAACATTGACTCATTCATTATCACCTACCTTCGATTTTGTTATTTCGAACTTGTGTCCAGACGATTTCGAACTTGTCTTCGAGTTTACCGTTTTCGAAGTTTTTACTATTTCTCGAAGTTTTGCTCTTGTGTATTCGAATCTACCAACAAATTTAAGTATAATCATCAGTATTATACAAAGTTTAGGTAGCCTAGGACTCATTTATAGCAAAAAAAATCGACCATTTTTGAAGTTTTTGGGGTTTAAACTTTGTGATTCAAAATCACAAGTTTTAACCGGTGAAACTTTAAATAACTTACATAAATCTTCGACTAGAACCAAATGGGACTAGTTAATACTATTTTCTAAGTCAAATGGGGTTAAAATCATGGATTTGTATTCGAAAGTGACCGACTTCGAACATGTTCACCATGTTCGAACTTGTCAGAAAATTCGAATTTGTCAACAAATTCGAGTTTAGTCAAATTCGAATATATATCTTCGAATTTGTTATTATATTCGAATGTTTTTATAAAATAATTCAAAACTTGTAGAAATTCGAATATGTTGGATTTTGGACTTATGTAAGTTCAAAATAAAACAAATTCGAAATTAAACAAGTTTCATTTGTTTATTTTTTTTACTAATGTGGTTATTGTTTTTATGTGCAGCTATGTATTATTAACAAATGTTAATTACAAACAATTTTCTCAATGTTTGTATGTATTATTAACAAATGTTAATTACAAACAAGCTTGAATGCGGAAAGGTTCAAGCTGAGATGACAGACACAACAGTATGTTTAACTAGTCTAAGACTAACTTAAACTAATTACAATGAATACACTCACTAAGAATCACTCACTGTGTTTACAATACTCTGAGGAACAGCTTGAATAAGAACAGCTTAGACACTGAGCACTGTTTTATTCAAGCAGACTTGCATGCATGAAAGACATACTTTGAATGCACGTTCACTCTTGTTTTCAGCACTTAGCTTTTTGGCTTAATCTTTCAATCCTTGGAAGTTTCCTTTTATACTCACTCAGAGGATCTAAGTGAAGCTTCTTCATTGGACGGAATGAAAAAGGAGAAGTCTTGTTGAAAAGACAAATAACCTTTTCTGCACTTTTCTGAAAAGCAGACTTGTCTTCATATGAGCAGAACTTTTGTCTTTTCACTTTGTCTACTGTTGCATTGCCTTTAACCAAATAAGGAATGTCAACTTTGTGTTTTTCTTCCTTGTAACGGCCTATTTTGATATAAGAAAAAGGTCTGTCACCCTTTTTCAAATAACCTTTTGTCTTCATGTAGCAGAACAGCTTGGGCAGGCTGAGCAGTTCTGATTTCCACTTTGTCTTCGACTTTGTAAACTGATCTTGTAGTAAAAAACAATACATGAGGACTTGGAAACACATTCCATAAAGTGTTTAGTCTGTTCACAAAGAATATGGTTTGTTCACAAAGAACAGAACCCTTGTAAACTGCCCAAGCTGCTCACCAGTGTAGAGCAGCGTAGACAGTTTATGTCCAGCCTGTTCAGCAGACTGAACAGCTTGAGCAAAACTGCCTTTGTTGCAACATATGCAACACATAGAGCAGCTTCAGACTGATATTGCAAATCATTTTCAGGTTTCAATAAGGCATATAACAGGCCCTAAATTCAAACTTCAAAGGCATCAACAGGTTTGATTAAGAATCTCCCCCTCAGATGCAGAACAAGTTTGACTGAGGCCTTTTTGTGCCTAACAATCTCCCCCTATTTGCAATAACCAGTCCAAGCTGGTCTTATCAAAAGTCACTATATATTTTTACAGTACATTTGTTGAAATAAAATTACAACATCAACATAAAGTAAAAGATCAGTTTATATATACACTGATTTTTTATTACATTGGAACAAGACATGCTCTTACAAAAGTACAACTGATTATTGATGTATATTACAACTAATGTAAAAGAGAAAATTACAACATATGTAAATAAAGCACAACTAATGTGCATTGGACTGTTTTTGTTGGGAGCAGAAAATGGTAAGCCTGTCCAACTGATGGACAGCTTCCATTCTTCACCTACCCTGATTGGTAGATGGACATCACTGTACTGAAGGTGGCAGTCTTTCTCCAAATATTCTTTCAAGTTCCTCCCTTGTTTCTTCCAGATCTTGAATTTCAACTCTAAGAAACATGAATTTTGGATCTTGAAGCTCACCTCTGTCATACAAATCTCTCAGCACATCCCAGACGGCTGCTCTCCATTTGCTGGACTGCCTGAAGGAGTTGGCAATTCTGAAGGCTGCAAGCTGCTTAAGACCAACTTTGTGCAGGTCTGAAGCTCTTTGAAAACATTTCTTCTGAGATAGAGAATCTACAAAAAATGCCCCTAACTCAGGCTCTTCAATTACTTTGCCATCTTCAAAATCTACTCCTTTGGGCAGGCTGTGGTTAACTCCTTTGATTTCCACAGCATAATCTCCTTGTTCAATCATCATAAGGAGTTCTTCCAGCTCTGTGTCTCTCCTTGTTCTTTTGGCCTTTATTTTGGGATATGTCACAGAGACACCCTCACTTATATCAGTTGAGATTAGGCCAAGATCTTTCACTCTCTCCATTCACTTCTTTACATATGCCCTGATAGTCTTAGTCGTTTCTGACTTTGACTGGCTCAGGGCAACTGCTAGTTCCACCCATTCTTTGTACCCCATTTGGGCAACATCAGTGTGATCATAAGATTCCAGCTCAGGGCCTGTTGAAACCCATCCTGGTAATTTGCAGTTTCCACTGTTTGCCTTTTCTTGAAATAGGAACAGCTTTGACAATTGGTTCCTTAGCAAGTCTTCGGTCAGCAACATCATGAAACTTCTTCCTTGCCAGGTTGTCAAAATGGAATTGGGTTCTAGCAGAGGGCACTTGAGTTTTGGTCATTGAGACCAGAGCACCCTTTTCTTTTTCTGCTTCCTTCTCTTTTGCTGATCCCTTAGCAGCTTCCATTAATTTCTTTTGCACATTTAGAGTGGACATTTTGACTTTCCTTGCCTCTTGAATTGCAAAAGATTTAGCAGCTTTGGCATATTCTTCTTCTTTCCTTAGAGCTTCCAGGGCTTGAAGCTGTTCTTCTCTAAACTCAATGTATTTGTGCATAGGAAGACCCATTTCTTTGGCCCTGGCTTTGTGAAATTGAATCTCTGCTGCTTTCAGTTGCTGGGGATCAGTTGCTGCTTTTTCTTTTCCTTTAGCTGCTATAGTGACAGCAGCTTCAGGACTTTCCTCCTCCTCTTCTTCTTGTAAGATCAGATGCCTCCTTTTGCTGCTTGGCCTATCCTCAGACATAAGTTCCTCCCCCTTAGACTGAGCAGGATTTGGAGTTTCAGCCTGAGTAGACTGAGCAGCGTGAGAGGCACCCTCTAGTGTACCTGTTGAAGCTCCTGCTGGTTGACCAGTGAGTGTTGCAGGCACTGATTTCTCCTTAGGAGAAGAAGTTGTCTCCCCCTAAGACTTAGTCTTCGAGGCAGATGACTTCTCCCCCTTTGAAGGAGATGTACCAGCACCTTCAACACCTGGTCTGCCTGAAGACACAAAGTCAGCAGGCTTGCCAGCAGCTTTGGCAGTAGGTCTGGGGCCAACAAGGCTAGTCACTAAGATTGCCAAGTTGTCCCTTACCTCTGCAAGCTGGGTAAGACAAGTTTGAAGAGAAGAGGAATGGGTATCAGCAAGGGAGGTCAGCTTAACAATATTTTCCCTATCAGAAGCTGTGAACAGCAAACTTTGAAGCTGTGCAAGATGTAATTCGAGAGAATCTTGCACATCAGCAAGGTTTGATGACACAGAATTGGATAGGGAGCCAATGAGGGTGTTCAAGCTGGCCAGAGTAGTAGGATGAGTAGTGTTGCAAGAAGTTAGGAGAGATGACAGCTGTTAAGAAATATCTGTCATTGAGGACACAAAGTCTTGTTGTAGTGAAAGAACGGAGGAGAGAGAAGTTGACACTTTTTGCAGCTGTGCAGTGAGTACAAACAGCTCTGGAGAAGTATCGGTTTGTGGAGTGACAGGGAAGGAATCTTTGAACAAATCAAAGAATCCCTTAAGCTGTTCAGACACAGAGTCTGAAATAATGGAGGGTAGAGAGGTCATAGTAGTTTCCAAAGCACCGATTTTGTTGGTCAGCAGAGAAAGCTGATCCTTTAAAGGCAGGTCTTTGGGAGATGGAGGTGTATGAGTGGACTGTTTAGAGTGGGTGGATGGAGAAGATGATGATGAGGCTGGTGTATGAGGATGTGAGGGAGAGGGAAGAGGGACATTGGATAGAAGCTCCATAGCCTGGGCAAAAGTAATGTGACCCAGCTTGGAGGGGTCAAAAGGTCCCTCAGCAACGGCTGTAGCTGCTTCATCAGGAAAAGGATTGATGTTGGGGGCCTTTCAGATGCTGCTTGTGTTTCAGCACCCTCATGAAGGCCAGTGGGTGTTCCCTCTGCAGTGCCTTGGTGTAAAAGCACCTCATCATGGGGAGATGGGATATGCATTTCAACATCAGCAGTGGTGAAGCCTGCTGATGGAATTTGCATAGAGGGAGCAGCCTCACCAAAGGGATGGTATGAACCCTGAGGATCATCAGCTTGGGTTGTTGGTCCCTCAGCAGCTGTTTGGTGTAGAACAGCTGTATCATGAGGAGCAGAAGTTTGAGGCTGAGCTGCTCATTGGTCTATACCAGCAGTGTGGGCACCTCGTGCAGACTCAGGGTGAAAAGAGGTTTGAGTGGGGGACAGTGTGGACGCAGTATGGAGGGGAAAGGGCTCCTGTCTTTCAATATCCTCAGCCTGGTGGGAGGCTGGAATAGTTGAGGTGGTGATCTCCTTTTGTACAACTGGGTCCTGTTGGGAGGAACCAGAGGGTTTAGGCTAACTCTGGGTTGACTCAGGCTGGAGTGAAGCAGTCTCCAATTGTGCTGAACCTTCTCCCAAAATAAAAGAGGCAGCAGGGGTGGCTTCTTTTACAACTGAACCCTGTTGGGAGGGAACAGAGGAGCTGGTTGATTTGGTTGATTTTCTTTTGCGGTGGTATAGGATGGATGAAGTGGGTGATTGAGGAGAGGGTAGAGGATCTGTTTGGACAGGGGGTGAGACTGGGTCAGGAACAGGTGGGCTGGTCTGTTCCATAGTCTCAGGTGCCACAAAGGCACCAGCCACAGAGGCTGCAGGTTCAACAAATGAACCAGGGTGAGGAGCCTGCTCCTCCTCAGCCACAGAGGCTAAGAGAGCTGACTCAGACTGAGTTGTTTTGGCCTTCTTTTGCACAGGCCCAGCTTCAATGGTTGCCAGAGTCCTCTTAACAAGTTTGGACCTGGCTTTGGATTTTCTCTTGGGAGCAGCAGCTTTTGATTCCACCCTCACAGCAGATGGTCCTTCCACCAATCCTAACAACCTCCTCATTGGTGTGGACAGAGGAGGCTCGTTTGGAAGTACAGCAGTGTAGAAAACTCTATTCCCTATTACAGGGAATGCAGCAGTATGAAGTAGAGGCTGAGAGTTGTACAGATGCTCACCACAAATGTGTCTGAAAATGAGGCTCAGAAACCTGGGGTATCGAACAGCAGCTGGTCTTGGCTCTTGCTGCAACAGGTTCCTCAAGTTCAGAAAGATCCACTTAGCCATATCAATTGTAGTCCCATCCACCAGCTGTAGAACTATTGGGACTTCATCACGGCTTAGTTGGTCAAATGAACCAACTTTGCTGCTGAAGTTCATCATCACTGAAGCAAACAAAAAGCTGTAGGTAGGAGACAAATCCTTTCTGTACAGCGTTGCTCCAATTTTGGGTTCTGCTACACCACAGAAGCGTAACAAATTCCCATTTGCTCATTTTCTGGCTGGGGCATATCATATGAATCAGCAACGGGCAGATGAAGAACCTCCCTGAGAAGATCAGCAGTAATCTCAATGGTCTGAGTCCCATTGAGAATAGTTCCCTTGATGACTTTGGTGTTGGGGTTGTAGGCACAGGTTTACCAGAACTCGTACACCATCTCCTGGTACACGACACCAGGAGTAGCAGTCATAGCATAGTTCAACGGATGAACTGTCAAAAACTCCACCATTTGATCATAGCCTTTTCCCACATAGTTTTTGGGGATTGTGAGGTTGGCAATGTAGTTTGTGGGTTTAAGGGTTAGCATTGTGGTGACTGATCGATGCTTCTGCACATCATCACCAACAAACACTGGTAGGAAGGGGTTGTTTCTGTGAGCCATTTGAGAGTAGGGAAAGTAGCAGAAGCACAGGACACTTAGTCGAATTTTTAGGGTTCTTAGAAGGTTTATGATAGTAGTGAGGAAGACGAAGATGAAACAGTATGAGGTATTTATAAGATTTGAATGTGAGAGGGTATGAGAGAGAAACATTTGGGCGGTTTGATTTGAAAAAGTCATTTAACCGAAAACGGAACGGTTGTCCATGTCAAACCGTTTGTCAGATCACTTGAGCCCTTTTTAATCACTAACACACGTAACCCACATTATCCGCAGTAATTAAGTTAAATAAAAACAGAAATTAAGTAACTTAATTTTGAAGAAAGGTAATTAAAAATTGTTGGTCTAAGCTGTTGATCAAACCTGTGATGGGCAGGGTCATCACAAGCTGTTCATTCTTCAAGCTGATCCCTTAGCCTGTTCAATTATGTAAGAACAGGTTGTGTTCAATAGCTGAGCAGGTTACAAGACAATGTCTTGTAAGTCAGTGTGAGGGAATGAGTAGAGAGAAGAATGAATCATCAGATCAGGCTGGATGAGTAAACTGTTTTTGTTCAGCCTGTTATATGTTCAAGCTGATCAAGGATTTCAGAAAAGTGGCTAAGTACATAACACGCAGAGTCTGTTCTGTCCAAGCTGTTCTGAGAAACTTGATCAGTTTGAGACATACAAAGTTTTAGACCTTTGAGGACACTTAGTCACTTTTGTTTAACATCCCCAGCTTGCTGACAAGGTAATTAAACCTTGTTTCATCAAGAAGTTTGGTGAAAATGTCTGCAAGCTGTTCATTTGTGGAAATAAAACTTACCTCCACATTACCTTTCTAAATGTGATCCCTGATGAAGTGATGTCTGACTTCAATATGCTTTGTTCTTGAATGAAATACTGGATTGTTGGAAATAGCTATGGCACTTGTGTTATCACACAGAATAGGAATTTTCCTATACACAAGCCCATAATCTTCAAGCTGATGCTGCAACCACAGAATCTGCCCACAGCAATGTACTCAGCTTCAGCAGTAGAAGTAGACACTGAGTTCTGCTTCTTGCTACACCAACTTATCAACTTACCACCAAGGAGTTGACATCCACCTGTTGTGCTTTTCCTATCTAGCCTGCAGCCTGCAAAATCAGAATCTGAATAACCTGTTAGTTCAAGGCTGGAGTCTTTGGGATACCAAAGACCCTAACCTGATGTACCCTTCAGGTATCTGAAGATTCTCTTAACAGCAGCTAGATGAGATTCCTTTGGATCAGCTTGGAACCTAGCACACAGACAGGTGGCAAACATAATATCAGGTCTACTAGCAGTTAAGTATAGCAAGCTCCCAATCATACCTCTGTAAGCTGTTACTGAAACAGCTTTGCCACTAGTATCAGCATCCAATTTTACATTGGTTGCCATTGGGGTTTTAATAGGAGAACTTTGATCAAATTTAAACTTTTTCAAGAGATCTAAGGTATACTTTCTTTGATTTATGAAAATTCCAGTTGAGGTTTGTTTAACCTGTAATCCTAAAAAGAAAGTAAGTTCTCCCATCATACTCATTTCATCTTTAGATTTCATGAGTAATGAAAAATTTTTGCATAACTGCTCATTGGTAGAACCAAATATTATATCATCCACATAAATTTAAACAAGCATAATATCAGATTTCACCTTCTTTATGAACAGTGTAGTATCCACTTTACCTCTGGAATACCCATTGCTCATAAGGAATTCAATAAGAGTGTCATACCAGGCTCTAGGGGCTTGTTTGAGACCATAGAGAGCTTTGTCCAACTTATAGACAAAACCTGGATGATGTTCATTTTGAAAACCTGGAGGCTGCTTGACATAAACTTCTTCTTGCAGCTTCCCATTCAAAAATGCACTCTTCACATCCATTTGAAATACCTTAATGCTCTTATGAGCAGCGTAGGCTAGATACAAACGAATTGCTTCTAGCCTGGCCACAGGAGCAAATGTCTCATCATAGTCAATTCCTTCCTCCTGTCTATAACCTTGAGCAACCAGTCTTGCCTTATTTCTTATGACATGACCTTGCTCATCCATCTTATTCCTGAAAACCCATTTAGTACCAATTATAGTTTTGCCTTTAGGTGCAGGGACCAGCTTCCATACCTTGTTTCTCTCAAACTAATTGAGTTCTTCTTGCATGGCAATGATCCAATTGGCATCTTTTAGTGCTTCATCCACTTTCTTTGGCTCCATAAGTGAAACAAAACTAGAGAACATACAGAAGTTCCCTAAGCTGTCCCACCTTGTTTGTACCCCTTTGTTGATGTCACCAATTATTTGATCATTGGGGTGACACCTGATCCACTTAGGATCATTCTTCAATGATGATTCTCCAGAGTTATCAGCAACTTCAGCAGGTCCTGTTGAACAACTCTCAGGATTTTCAGACACACTGTTGTCCTGAGCCTGTTCACCTGTTGAACATGACTGACCACTGTTGAACATATCAGCAGAGGAACCAGGAAAATCAGCATTGATAGGTTCAGGACATGCATTTGTAATTAGATCAGTAAACTTATTCACACAGGGTGTATTGACATAATCATCATCATGCCCATCATGATTATCAGGTTCCACACTGGGTGATGTGGAAGCTTTTGAGTCCTCTTCACTGTTTGAATACATCAGATCATCAAAGTTTAATTCTCCTGAAACTGATTCAGGAACAGCTTTGGTGGAAACATTCTTGGACTCTTCAAAGGTGACATTAATAGATTCATCTATCACCTTTCTTTTGTTGTTGTACACTCTGTAGGCTTTAGAGATAACAGAGTAGCCAACAAACACACCTTCATCAGCTTTTGGTTCAAACTTTGCCAGTTGATCCCTTTGATTCAAAATGAAGCAGGGACAACCAAATACATGGAAGTAACTGACATTTGGTTTCCTCCCTTTGATCAGCTCATAGGGAGTCTTGTTGAACCTTTTCACCACTAAGGGTCTATTTTGGGTGAAGCAGGCAGTGTTAACAGCTTCAGCCCAGAATGATGAAGGTAAACCACATGCACATAGCATGGTTCTAGCAGCTTCAATGAGAGTTCTGTTTCTCCTTTCAGCAACTCCATTTTGTTGTGGAGTTCTTACAGCTGAAAAGTTTTGAGTGATTCCTTTCTCTTCACAGAAGTCTTCAAGAGTATTGTTTCTGAATTCATTACCATGATCACTTCTAAGCTGCTTTACTTGGGCAGAGTTCAGCATTTCCATCTTTTTCAAAAATCCAATAATTTCTCTAGCAGCCTCTCCTTTGCTCTTCAAGAAAATAACCCATGTGTACCTGGAGAACTCATCAACCATTACTAGTGTGTATCTTCTTCCTCCTAGACTTGGGACATTAACGGGTCCAAACAAGTCCATATGGATTAAGAAGAGAGGAGTATCAATAGAGAAGTTATGTTTGGATTAATAATTTCTCTAGCTTGCCTTTCACAAGGCTGTGCAAAGTTTTCTTTTAAGGCAAAGGTCATAGAAAGGCAAACCTGTCAACCGAACTCTTTCTACAGATTTGTTAATGTTCTTGACATTCAGATGTGGACAGCCTTTTGTGCCATAAGACGCAGTTTTTAATCTCATTGGGTTCGTTGTGAGGAACAGGTTTCAGTGTTGGGAAATCAAGCAGCACGCATGTCCACAACAATATACACCTTTCTTTCGTTGAGTCACGACAACACACATTTGCCTTGGGATCCAATATGTACCCAGAATCGTCCAATCAAAGTTAACCTTATAGCCAGCGTCACACAGTTGGCTTATGCTAACAAGGTTATGTTTTAGCCCAACCACATAGGCTACTCTTTTGAACACTGCAGCACCAGCTTTAAGAGTTCCATATCCCTCAGTGGATCCCTCTACATTGTCACCAAATGTGACTTTTGGCCCTTTTTCAGACCTGAGATCACTCAGCAGGTCCTTACAACCTGTCATGTGCCCTGAGCAGCCACTATCCAAGTACCAAACCTGGGATGGTTGTTTTTCCTGCAGAGTGATAAGAAGAATATTAGATACTTTTAGGGGAACTCATCACAGAGCTGAGTTCTCCTACTTCATCAACATTTGTTGATGGACTTGTAATGTCAACTCTAATATTCCCTATTTGAATGGTATCAGTTTGAATACCACTCTCATTGACTGAGATGTTTCAAACACTGTTTATGTTGGCAGTGAGGGAAGCATCAGAGTCAGCAGGCCTCATGTCCACAATTTCAGGACAGTCTTTGGCCAGATGTGTCTTCATTCCACATTTATAACACTTTCTCCTTTTAGCATTTTTGGAAGAAGACCTTTCAGAAACACATTCTGGGTTATTTCTGTTGATTCCATCAGCAGGTTTAGCAAACTTATTACTTTTTGATGAATCAAAAGCTTGAGTGGAAAGTTCAATAGCCACAGCTTTGCCTGTCTCTTCTTTCCTCTTTTTA
>JAANYP010000968.1:0-135877 GCA_020465985.1 Centrapalus pauciflorus
TTTTATTTGATTCGGGATCTGATCGTTCATATGTATCTGCCTCCTTCTGTGATTATTTTGCTATGCCTTCATCTGAGTTATCTGTGCCTGTTATTGTTGAGCGTGTTGATGGTAGTACTGTATTAATGAGCCGAATCTATAGAGATTGTGTATTAAAGATAGATGGCCATCGGTTTTCCATAGACTTGATGTCTATGGAGATTAGCAGTTTTGATGCCATTGTTGGCATGGATTGGCTGATAGTGCGTCAGACAGATATCTTCTGTTCTAAGAAGATGATTCGTATCCCCGTTTCTGAGTCAGAGTCAGCAGTTGTGTATGGTGAAAGGCGTAGGGGAGAGATGAGCATAGTGTCGATGGCGCAGGCACAGAAGTATGTGGCGAAGGGGTGTGCCACTTACTTGGCTTATGTAGTAGACGCAAAGAAGGAGAAGAGGGAGGTTAGTGATGTGCCAGTGGTTAGAGATTTCCCGGACGTGTTTCCGGATGAGTTGCCGGGTCTGCCGCCGGACCGGTAGGTTGAGTTCAGGATCGACCTAGTTCCCGGGGCCGTTCCTATTGTGCGTACGCCGTATCGGTTAGCTCCTACCGAGATGCGCGAGATGATGACGCAGCTACAGGATCTGTTAGATCGAGGGTTTATTCGCCCCAGTTCTTCGCCATGGGGAGCTCCTGTGTTATTTGTGAAGAAGAAGGACGGGACGATGCGTATAGATTATAGAGAGCTTAATAGGGTAAGGTGAGAAACCGTTATCCCTTACCGAGGATTGATGATCTCTTTGATCAGCTTCAGGGAGCGAGTTTCTTTTCGAAGATCGATCTGCGTTCTGGGTATCATCAACTGCGAGTTAGAGATGAGGATGTGCCTAAGACTGCGTTTAGGACCAGATATGGTCATTATGAGTTCTTAGTTATGCCATTCGGGCTGACGAATGCCCCCAGCAGCATTTATGGACCTGATGAATAGGGTCTGCAAGCCGATGCTCGATCGATTTGTGATCGTGTTCATTGATGATATTTTGATCTACTCGAGGAATAGCGAGGAGCATAGCCAGTATCTGAGAGAGGTCCTGAGTACCTTGCAGCGAGAGAGGCTATACGCCAAGTTTTCGAAATGCGAGTTTTGGCTTCGAGAGGTGCAGTTCTTAGGGCACGTGATGACGAGTGAGGGCGTTAAGGTGGATCCAGCGAAGATCGAGGCGATTATGAGTTGGGATCAGCCCACATCTGTGTCAGAGGTTCGCAGTTTCTTGGGTTTGGCCGGGTATTATCGGCGGTTTATAGAGAATTTCTCGCGGATCGCAGTGCCGTTGACGATGTTGACCAGGCAGTCAGTGCCATTCGTGTGGACCGAGGAGCAGGAGAGTGCTTTCTTAGAGCTGAAGAGTCGGTTATGTAGGGCTCCTATTCTAGCATTGCCAGAGGGTTCAGAGGATTTTGCTGTGTATTGTGATGCTTCATTCACCGGGTTGGGTTGTGTATTGATGCAGAGAGGCAAGGTGATTGCTTATGCCTCGAGACAGCTTCGGAGCTATGAGTTGAGTCAGCCAGTGCATGATCTAGAGTTGGACGTCATAGTCTTTGCCTTGAAGATATGGCGGCATTATCTTTATGGGACGCGCTTTACAGTGTTTACCGATCATAAGAGTTTACAGTATTTGTTCAGCCAGAAGGAGTTGAACATGAGACAGAGGCGCAGTATGGAGCTCCTGAAGGATTATGATTGTGACATCCAGTACCACCCGGGGAAAGCTAACGTGGTGGCAGACGCTTTGAGCAGGAGATCTTATGAGCAGACGGTTACATCCAGAGCTTCTCGATTAGAGGTCACGTCGACCCTGATTGATGGTCTGCGGTTAGCTCAAGAGGAGGGGCTGAGGGGCGAGAATGTGCAGAGAGAGAGATTAGCCGGGCAGCTAGAGTTGTTGAGCCGAGATAACAGAGGTTTGATGACCCTTCGTGGTCGAGCGTGGGTCCCTCGAGTAGGGAATTTGAGACAGTTGATTCTAGACGAATCTCATAAGTCTAGATTATCGATCCATCCGGGCAGCACGAAGATGTATCGAGATCAGCGAGTTCATTATTGGTGGCCGGGGATGAAGAGGGATGTGGGGAAGTATGTGGAGGCGTGTATGACGTGTTTGAGAGTTAAGAGTGAGCACCAGAAGCCGCATGGCAGACTTCAGCTGCTAGAGATTCCAGAGTGGAAGTGGTATGATATCACCATGGACTTCATAGTGAGGCTCCCGCGGACTGTTCGTGGGAACGATATGATCTGGGTTATTGTCGATCGGCTTACGAAGAGCGCTCACTTCTTGGCCGTTCGTGGGACTATTACGATGGATCAGTTGGCGAGCCTCTACATCAGTGAGATTGTTGCGAGACATGGAGTTCCGAGATCTATTACGTCTGACCGAGATAGCCGATTTGTGTCGCGATTCTGGCAGAGCTTCCAGAGAGAGTTGGGCACCCGAGTTCAGCTGAGTACAGCTTATCATCCACAGACAGGGGGTCAGACAGAGCGGACTAACCAGACTTTGGAGGATATGCTGCGGGCCTGTGTTATTGATTTCGGGGGTAGCTGGGATTTACATTTGCCGCTTGTTGAGTTTGCGTATAATAACAACTACCACGCATCTATCGGCATGCCTCCATTTGAGGCTCTCTATGGGCGTAAGTGTTTGACTCCAGTATGTTGGGGAAAGGTTGGGGAGCGTCCTATCAGCGGGCCAGAGGTTCTTCAGGAGACTAGCGACAAGGTCGCTATGATTCAGCAGCGGATTAGGACAGCTCAGAGTCGCCAGAAGAGTTATGCGGATCGCCGGATGTCTGAGTTAGAATTTCAGGTCGGAGACTCCGTGATGTTGAAAGTCTCACCCTGGAAAGGGATCATTCGGTTTCGGAGACGAGGTAAGTTGGGTCCACGCTATATTGGGCCGTTTAAGGTCGTTGAGAGGATCGGGGATCAGGCTTATCGTCTGAATTTGCCTCCAGAGTTGTCGGGAGTTCATAATGCTTTCCATGTCAGCCATCTCCGTAAGTGTTTGGCCCGTGATGATCAGAGAGTGCCCTTATCAGAAATTGAGGTCGATGACAGACTTCAGTATGCCGAGCAGCCTGAGGCAGTGACGGATCGGAAAGTGAAGAGGTTGCGTAATAAAGAGGTGGCGTTAGTGTTGGTTCAGTGGAAGCACCATAAGGGTACCAGCGCCACATGGGAGCCAGAGTTAGAGATGCGTAGCCGATATCCTCACCTCTTTGCTTCAAGCTAGATTCTGAGGACATAATCTGTTAGGCACAAAAAGGCCTCAGTCAAACCTGCTCTACATCTGAGGGGGAGATTTTATATTCAAACCTGTTGATGCATTTGAAGGTTGTATTTAAGGCCTGTTATATGCCTTATTGAAACCTGAAAATGATTTGCAATATCAGTCTAAAGCTGTTCTATACGTTGCATGTGTTGCAACCAAGACAGTTTGTCCAAGCTGATCAGTCTGCTGATCAGGCTGGACATAAACTGTCTACGCTGCTCTACACTGTTGAGCAGCTTGGGCATTTTTAAAGTGTTCTGTTCTTTGTGAACAGAACCTGTTCTTTGTGAACAGGCTAAACACTTTATCGAATTTGTTTCCAAGTCATCATGTATTGTTTTTAACTACCAGATCAGTTTACACAGTTGAAGACAAAGTGGAAAGCAGAACCGCTCAGCCTGCCCAAGCTGTTCTGTTACATGAAGACAAACGGATATTTGAAAAAGGGTGACAGACCTTTTTCTTATATCAAAATAGGCCTTTACAAGGAAGAAAGACGCAAAATTGACATTCCTAAAATGGTTAAAGGCAATGCAACAGTAGAAAGTAAAAAGACAAAAGTTCTGCACAAGAGAAGGCAAGTCTGCTTTTCAGAAAAGTGCAGAAAAGTTATATTGTCTTTTCAAACAAGACTTCTCCTTTTTCATTCTGCCCAATGAAGATGTTTCTCTTAGATCCTCTAAGTGAGTATAAAAGGACGCTTCTAAGGTCAGAAAGAATGTGAAGAAAGCTAAGTGCTTAAACCAAGAGTGAACGTGCAAGTGTGATATTCATGCATGCAAATCTTCTGTAAACAAGCTTCTGTGTGTCTAAGCTGTTTACCAAAGCTTTTCCTTAAAGTCTTGTAAAATACAGTGAGTGCATCTTAGTGAGTGTGTTCATTGTAATCTAGTTTGAGTGTGTCTTAGACTAGAAACCATACTGTTGTATTCTGTCATCTCAGCTTGAACAATTCCGCAGTCAAGCTTGTTTGTAATTAACATTTGTTGATAATACATACAAACATTGAGAAAAAAGAGTGTGTAGATTTTAAATACTGTATTCACCCCCCCTCTACAGTTTATTACTATATACTTTGGGAACCTTTCGGGACCTACAACTGGTATCAGAGCATTTTAGAGCGTGTGTCATTCTAGATCTCTCATAATCCCAAGTTTCCATGGACAACAGTGCTGCAAACTCTTCTTACTATGACAATGGCTCTATGGGCAAGCCTCCAAAATTTAATCATCAAAACTTCTCTGGTTGGAAGTGCAGAATGATGCTCTATTTAGAGAATCTGGATGTACAACTGCCAGAGATAGTGATGGAGGGTCCCTATGTGCCAACCTCTGTTACTACAATAACTCCAGCGGTTGAAGGAGCTGCTTCTGAAATCAGGACCTTTGAGAAAGCAAAAGCTCAATGGTCTGATGAAGACAAGAGAATGGTAGCTCTGGATGCAAAGGCCAGAAACAACCTGGTCATTTCTCTTCCTGATGATGTGTTCAAGCAGGTTGAGAAGATGAAGACTGCAAAGGAGATGTGGGATACTCTGTGTACCGTCTATGATGGACCCACAATCACACTGGATAACAGGATTAACAATCTTGTTAGACAGTATGAACTCTTCTTTGCCAAACCAAAGGAGTCTCTTACAGAAACCTACACCAGGTTCACTGCTCTGGTGAATGATCTCAAAGCTGTTGGGATTACCAAGGACAGTCTTACTTTGGTGAACAAGTTTCTGGACATTTTACCTGAGGAGTGGAACTATTTCTCAACCATCCTAAGAAACTCAGGTACTATCAGAAGTATGGATCTGGTCAATCTGTATGGATCCTTACTGAATGATGAACAATCAAGGCAGCAAAAGAGGAATGCTTTGGAAATGTCCAGAAGAGGTACTGCCTTTGTGGCTAATGTGAGACAGTCTGTTAATCAGGTGAGTGATGTGTTCACTCAACCTGATCAACAGGATGATGATAAGGAGGAGGTGTCTGAAGAAGAAGAGGCTGCAGATCTTACTGAACAAGATGAAGAGCAAATGATAGCTATGCTTGTCAAAAAGTTCAGCAAGAGAAGATTTGGAAGAAGTATGCTACAAGGAGGTGCAAGTGCTGGCAAAAAGAAAGCATTTGACAAATCCAAGGCTGAGTGCTTCAAGTGTGGCAAAACTGGCCATATAGCTGCTGACTGTGTGTCAAAAGCTGTTGGTCAGTCATCCAAACCTATCAAGACTAACAGGGATGATGGCTATAGGGTTAAGTACCTTATGGCCATGGCTAAGCTGAGAAAATTGGAAAACTCTGTGTCTTCCAATCGTCAGAAGGGACTCATGGCTGAGACATGTGACTGGGAGGAATCTGATTCATCATCTGATGAAGAAGATAATCAGTGTCTGATGGCCAACTCTGATGTTCCATCAACAAGCAGTTTCAAACAGGACATGGCTGAAGCTGAAGCCTTCAGCAGCTTGGAGAACTGGAATCCTACAATGAAGTATAAGGTACAAAATTTTATGGCTTACAGTTCTGAAGAAAAAGTTAAAATGTTTGAATACATGCTTGTTGATCTGAAAGCTGCTGTTGAGAAGCATGATGCTTTATTATCTGAAATCTCTAAGCTTAAAGCTGATCTTAAAACTAAAACCAGTAAACTGGACAGTTTCTATAAGTTGGAAACTGAGCTTGATGAATTAAAACACATCAACTCCATTTTACTGGAAGAAAAGAGAGAAACAGATATAAAGCATGCTAAGCTTCAAAAGATAGTTGACTCTTGGTGCCTATCTGCACAAAAAGTCAGCCATTGTATCAGTCAACAGATTCCTGCTCAAATCCAAGCCTATCTTGGAGGGGATCTTGACACAGCAGCTTCCATTGTTGAAATAAGTAATTTGAAAGAAGACTTGTCCACTCTTGGTGAACTTCCAAATACATTCATCCAAAATGTGAATGGTAAACTTATTTCAACAAACAGGTTTGTCAGGCCTCAAAATACTGACAGCTTGTGTGAACTCACCTCAAAAGCTGATGTTGGAGTTTGTTCTCCAAAACAGCCTGCTAAGTGCTCTGCTAGCTCACACAAGCAGAAGAAAGGAAAACATGCTCAAACTAAAGCTGTGGATGCTAAGCCTGTTGACAAAACAGGTTCAGAGTCCAAAGCTGTTGGTAAAAAGCATGTTAATCCTTTTGATGCTAAACATTTTGAAAATAAATTTTCAAAAAGTAAGCAGCCTGTTTTCAACAAGGGTAAGTCTCAGGTTGAAAACAAAACTGCTGTGATTTCAAATAAGTTTTCAAATCATGGTGGTAAGTTGGTTTTAAATGAAAATAAGTTTTTCAAAACCAAACACAGTGAGTATGCTGATAGGCAGCATAAATCACAACTCAGTAGGGGAAAAGGCAAAGCCATTGCTCAAACTGAGACAACTGGGAATAAGTTTCCCAAACCTGTGGAAGCTCAAAGGCCAATCAAGCTTCCTGTCTTTGACATCTGTCCTCCCAAAAAGAGGAAAGAAGAGACAGTCAAAGCTGTGGCCTATGAACTTACCACACAAGCTGTTGATTCTGCAAAAATTGCTAAACCTGCTGAAAGAATCAACAAAAACAGTTCAGAATGTGTTTCTGAAGGACCTTCTTCCACAAGCACCAAAAAGAGAAAATGTTATAAGTGTGGGAAGAAGACACATCTGGCCAAGGACTGTCCTGAATCTGAGGACATGAGGCCTGTTGGCTCTGCTGTTTCCCTCACAGCTGTTACAAGCAGTGGTGGAAATGACATAGTCACTGAGGATGGTATTCAAACTGATACCATTCAAATAGGGAATATTAGTGTGGACATTCAAAATCCATCAACAAGTGTTGATGAAGTAGGAGAACTCATCTGTGTGATGAGTTCCCCTAAAAATAACTAATAATTCTCTTCTCACTCTGCAGGAAAAACAACCTTCCCAGGTTTGGTACTTGGACAGTGGCTGCTCAGGGCACATGACAGGTTGTAAAGAACTGCTGAGTGATCTCAGGCCTGAAAAAGGGCCAAAAGTCACCTTTGGTGACAATGTACAGGGATCCACTGAGGGATATGGAACTCTTAAAGCTGGTGCTGCAGTGTTCAAAAGGGTAGCCTATGTGGTTGGGCTAAAACATAACCTTGTTAGCATAAGTCAACTGTGTGATGCTGGCTACAAGGTTAACTTTGATGAGCACCTGGGTTACATATTGGATTCCCAAGGCAAAGTTGTGTTGTGTGCTCAACGAAAGAAAGGTGTATATGTTGTGGATATGCATTCTGCTGATCCCACAACTGAAACCTATTTTCTCACAAGAACCAACGCTGATCTAAACTGGTTATGGCATAGAAGATTGTCACACCTGAACTTCAAGAACATCAATAAACTCTGTAAGAAAGAGTTGGTAACAGGTTTGCCTTCTATTACTTTTGCCAAAGATAGATTATGCACAGCTTGTGAGAAAGGCAAGCAGAGAAAAACATCTTTTAAATCCAAACATAATTTTTCTATTGATACTCCACTCTTCTTAATCCATATGGACTTGTTTGGACCTATTAATGTCCCAAGTCTAGGAGGAAGAAGATACACTCTTGTAATGGTTGATGAGTTCTCCAGGTACACATGGGTGATCTTTTTGAAGAGCAAAGGAGAGGCTTCGAGAGAAATTATTGGATTTGTTAAAAAGATGGAAATGCTGAACTCTGCCCAAGTAAAGCAGCTTAGAAGTGATCATGGTACTGAATTCAGAAACAGTACTCTTGAAGACTTCTGTGAAGAGAAAGGTATCAATCAAAACTTTTCAGCAGTAAGAACTCCTCAACAAAATGGAGTTGCTGAAAGGAGAAACCGAACTCTCATTGAAGCTGCCAGAACCATGCTGTGTGCATCAGGTTTGCCTTCATCATTTTGGGCTGAAGCTGTCAACACTGCCTGCTTCACTCAAAACAGATCCTTAGTGGTGAAAAGGTTCAACAAGACCTCCTATGAGCTGCTCAAAGGGAGAAAGCCAAATGTCAGCTATTTCCATGTGTTTGGATGTCCCTGTTTCATTCTGAATCAAAGGGACCAGCTGTCAAAATTTGAACCTAAAGCTGATGAAGGAGTGTTTGTTGGTTACTCTTCTATCTCCAAAGCCTACAGAGTATACAACAACAAAAGAAAGGTGATAGATGAATCTATCAATGTCACCTTTGAAGAGTCCAAGAATGCCTCCCCCAAAGCTGTTCCTGAATCAGTTTCAGGAGACCTCAACTTTGATGATCTGATGCATTCAATCAATGAAGAGGACTCAAAAGCTTCCACTACACCCAGTGTGGAACCTGCTAATCATAATGGACATGATGATGATTATGTCAATACACCCTGTGTGAATAAATGTACTGACTTAATTACAACTGCATGTCCAGAACCTATCAATGCTGATTTCCCCAGTTCCTCTGCTGATATGTTCAACAGTGGTCAGACATTTTCAACAAGTGAACAGGCTCAAGACAACAGTGTGTCTGAAAATCTTGAGAGCTGTTCAACAGGACCTGCTGAAGATGTTAACAACTCTGGTAAGTCATCATTGAAAAATGATCCTAAGTGGATCAGGTGTCACCCAAATGATCAAATAATTGGTGACATCAATAAAGGGATACAAACTCGGTGGGACAGCTTAGGGAACTTTTGTATGTTCTCTAGTTTTGTTTCACTGATGGAGCCAAAGAAGGTGGATGAAGCACTAAAAGATGCCAATTGGATCACTGCCATGCAAGAAGAACTCAATCAGTTTGAGAGAAACAAAGTATGGAAGCTGGTCCCTGCCCCTAAAGGAAAAACAATAATTGGCACAAAATGGGTTTTCAGAAACAAAATGGATGAGCAAGGTCATGTCATTAGAAATAAGGCAAGACTGGTTGCTCAGGGCTACAGACAGGAGGAAGGCATTGACTATGATGAGACATTTGCTCCTGTGGCCAGGCTAGAAGCAATTCGTTTGTATCTAGCCTACGCTGCTCATAAGCGCATAAAGGTATTTCAAATGGATGTGAAGAGTGCATTTTTGAATGGGAAGCTGCAAGAAGAAGTATATGTCAAGCAGCCTCCAGGTTTTGAAAATGAACAACACCCAGGTTTTGTCTATAAGTTAGACAAAGCTCTCTATGGTCTCAAACAAGCCACTAGAGCCTGGTATGACACTCTTACTGAATTTCTTATGAGCAATGGGTACTCCAGAGGTAAAGTGGATACCACATTGTTCATAAAGAAGGTGAAGTCTGATATTATGCTTGTTCAAATTTATGTGGATGACATAATATTTGGTTCTACTAATGAGCAACTATGCAAGAATTTTTCATTACTCATGAAATCCAAGTATGAAATGAGTATGATGGGAGAACTAACCTTCTTTTTAGGATTACAGGTTAAACAAACCTCAACTGGAATTTTTATAAATCAAAGAAAGTACACTTTAGATCTTTTGAAAAAGTTTAAATTTGATCAAAGTTCTCCTATTAAAACCCCAATGGCAACCAATGTAAAATTGGATGCTGATGCCAGTGGCAAAGCTGTTTCAGTAACAGCTTACAGAGGCATGATTGGGAGCTTGCTATACTTGACTGCTAGCAGACCTGATATTATGTTTGCCACCTGTTGATGTGCTAGGTTCCAAGCTAATCCAAAGGAATCACATCTTGCAGCTGTTAAAAGAATCTTCAGATACCTGAAGGGTACTCCAGGTTTGGGTCTTTGGTATCCCAAAGACTCAAGCCTTGAACTAACAGGTTATTCAGATTCTGATTTTGCAGGCTGCAGGTTAGACGGGAAAAGCACAACAGGTGGATGTCAACTCCTTGGTGGAAAGTTGATCAGTTGGAGTAGCAAGAAGCAGAACTCAGTGTCCACTTCTACTGCTGAAGCTGAATATATTGCTGCTGGAAGCTGCTGTGGGCAAATTCTGTGGATGCAGCATCAGCTTGAAGACTATGGGCTTGTGTATAGGAAAACTCCTATTCTGTGTGATAACACAAGTGCCATAGCCATCTCCAACAATCCAGTATTTCACTCAAGAACAAAGCATATTGAAGTCAGACATCACTTCATCAGGGATCACATCCAAAAAGGTAATGTGGAGGTAAGTTTCATTTCCACAAATGAACAGCTTGCAGACATTTTCACCAAACCTCTGGATGAAACAAGGTTTAATTACCTTGTCAGCAAGCTGGGCATGTTAAACAAGAGTGACTAAGTGTCTCTCAACGGTCTAATAATTCGTATGTCTCACACTGCTCAAGTTTCTCTGAACAGCTTAGACAGAACAGGTTATACATGTTCTGTACTTAGTCATTTGTCTGAAAAACTTGAACAGCTTGAACATACAACAGGCTGAACAAAAACAGTTTAACCTGTTTATTCGTCCAGCCTGCTCTGATGGTTCAGTCTTCAACCTGTTCACTTCTTCACACTGTAACCTGTTCATCTATTGAACTCAACCTGTTCTCACAAAGGAGAGCAGGCTGAAGGAACAGTTTGAAGGAAGAACAGCTTGAAGACTGAGAACCTTGTTGACCCTGATCATCACAGGTTTGACCATCAGCGTAGACCAACCGTTTAATTACCTTTCTTCATAATTAAGTTTCTTAAATTATGTTTTATTTAACTTAATTACTGCGGATAATGTATGTTACGTGTGTTAGTGATCAAAAAGGTCAAGTGGTCTGACAATGTTTCTGACATGGACAACCGTTCCGTTTTCCGTTAACAAACATTTCAAATCAAACCGCCCAAATCTTTTCTCTCTCATACACACGACCATTCAAAATCCTATAAATACCACCATACTGTTTCATCTTCGTCTTCCTCATCATTCCCAGAAATTCTCAAGAACCCTAAAATCGACTTAGTGTCTTTTGCTTCCTCAAACCTTCAAATTTCTCAAATGGCTCACAGACCCAATCCCTTTCTGCCAGTTTTCGTTGGTGAGGATGTTGTTAAACATCCTTCTGTCACCACGATGCTGACCCTGAAACCCACCAACTACATAGCAAACCTCACAATCCCCAAAAACTATGTGGGGAAGGGCTACGATCAAATGGTGGAATTCCTGCAAGTTCATCCGTTGAACTATGCCCTGACTGCATCTCCTGGTGTCCTGTACCAAGAGATGGTATACGAGTTCTGGTACACCTGCTCTTACAATCCAAACACTAAGGTTATCAGAGGTACTATTCTCAATGGGACTCAAACCATTGAGATTACAGTCGATCTTTTGAGGGAAGTTCTTCATCTTCCAGTGGCTGAGACCTATGATCTCCCTCAACCTGAGAATGAGCAAATGGGCAATCTGCTACGCTTCTGTGGTGTGGCAGAACCCAAGGTTGGAGCTACTCTGTACAGGAAGGAGTTATCACCTACATATAATTTCCTATTTGCCTCTGTGGCAATGTCATTCAGCAGCAAGGTTGGTTCCTTTGACCAACTTAGTAGAGATGAAGTGCCTATAGTCCTTCAGCTGGTGGATGGGACTACACTTGACATGGCCACATGGATCTTCTTGAACATGAGAAACCTGGTACAACAAGGGACAAGACCAGCAGCTGTCAGATATCCCAGGTTCCTGAGTCTCATCTTCTGCCATGTCTGTGGTGAGCATCTATATCACTCTCAACCCCTACTTAAGACTGCTGCATTCCCTGTGATAGGGAATAGGGTGTTTCATACTCCTGTACTGGAAAATGAGCCTCCTCTCTCAACACCAATGAGGAGGCTGTTGGGTTTAGTGGAAGGACCCTCTGCTGTGAGGGTGGATCCAGTCACTGCTGCTCCCGGTGGAAAATCCAAAGCCAGGTCTAAGTTGGTAAAAAGGACCTTGGCAGCTGAAGCTGGGCCTGCTAAAAAGAAGGCCAAAACAGCTCCAGCTGAGTCTGCTCCCTTAGCCTCTGTGGCTGAGGAAGAGCAGATTCCTCACCCTGGCTCATTTGTTGAGCCTGAAGCCTTTGTGGCTGGTGCCTCTGTGGCACAAGAGACTATGGAACAGTCCAGCCCCACTGTTCCTGACCCAGTCTCCCATCCAGTCCAAACAGATCCCCTCTCCTCTCCACAATCACCCACTTCATCCATTCGTTATCAAAGAAAATCCTTAGCCAAAAAGAAACTAGCCCAGAAACCAGTCTCCTCTGTTCCCTCTCAACAGGGTTCAGTTGTAAAAGAAGCAACCCAAGCTGCCTCTCCTATTTTGGGAGAAGGTTCAGCTCATTTGGAGCCTGCTTCACTCCAGTCTGAGTCACCCTTGAGTCAGCCTAGACCCTCTGGTTCCTCCCAACAGGAACCAGTTGTACAAATGGAGATACCCACATCAACTATCCCAGCCTCCCAACAGGCTGAGGATATTGAAAGACAGGAGCCCTCTCCACTCCACACTGAGTCCACACTGTCCCCCACTCATATCTCCTTACACCCTGAGTCTGCACGAGGTGCCCACGCTGATGATATAGACCAATCAGCAGCTCAGCCTCAAACTTCTGTTCCCCATGATTCAGCTGTTCAACACCAAACAGCTGCTGAGGGACCAACAACACAAGCTGATGAACCTCAGGGATCATACCATCCCTCTGGTGAGGCTGATCCCTCAATGCAAATTCCATCAGCAGGTTTCACCACTGCTGATGTTGAAATGCATATCCCATCTCCCCATGATGAGGTGCCTTTAGACCAAGGCACTGCAGAGGGAACCACCCCTGGTCTTCATGAGGGTGCTGCAACACAAGCAGCATCTGAGAGGCCCCAAACATCATCTCCTTCTCCTAATGATGCAGCTACAGCCGCTGCTGAAGGACCCCTTGATCCCTCTAACCTGGGCCACCTTACTTTTGCCCAGGCTATGGAACTATTGTCCAAAGTTTCTCTTCCTTCTCCCTCTCATCCTCAAACACCAGCCTCATCATCATCTTCTCCATCTACTCACTCCAAACAGTCCACCCATACACCACCATCTCCCAAAGACCTGCCTTTGAAGGATCAGCTTTCATTGCTGACCAACAAAGTTGGTTCTTTGGAACATACCATGCACTCCCTACCATCCATAATCTCAGACTCTGTGTCTGAGCAGCTCAAAGGATTCTTTGATACGTTTAAATAATCCTTCCCAGTTACTCCACAAGCTGACCACTCTCCACAGCTGCTTGCACTCACTGCACAGCTGCAAAATGTAACCAACTCTCTTTCCTCTATCCTCTCCTCACAACAGGACTCTGTGTCCTCTATGACAGCTATTTCTCAACAGCTGTCCTCTCTCCTCACTTCCTGTAATACTACCATTCCTTCCACATTGGCCAGCCTGAACACTCTTATAGGTTCTCTATCAAATTCTGTGTCATCAAAACTTGCTGATGTGCAAGATTCTCTTGAACTTCATCTTGCACAGCTCCAAAGTTTGTTGTTCACAGCTTCTGATAGAGACAACATTGTTAAGCTGACCACTTTTGCTGATTCCCATTCTTCTTCTCTTCAAAACTGTCTTTCCCAGCTTGGTGAGGTGAAGGACAACTTGGCTTACTTAGTGAACAGCCTTGTTGGTCCTAAACCTCCAAAACCTGCTGGCAAGCCTGCTGACTTTGTGTCTTCAGGCAGACCAGGGGTTGAAGTCGCTGCATCATCTCCTTCAAAGGGGGAGAAATCATCTGCCTCGAAGACTAAGTCTAAGGGGGAGAAGATTCCTTCTCCTAAGGAGATACCAGTGTCTGCAACCCAAACTGATCAACCAGCAGAAACAGGTGCAGCTGAAGGTGCTTCTCAAGCTGCTATGCCTACTCAGGCTGGCTCTCCAAACCCTGCTCAGTCTAAGGGGGAGGAAGTCATTCCTGAGGACAGGCCTAGCAGCAAAAGGAGGCACCTTATTCTTTCAGAGGAAAAAGAAGAAGAAGAAGAAGAAGAAAGTATTCCTGAAGCTGCTGTCCCTAAAGCAGCAGCTAAAGGAAAAGAAAAGGCAGCGGTGGATCCTATTGAGCAGAAACAGGCAGAAACTCAGTTTCACAAAGCCAGAGCCAAAGAGATGGGCCTCCCTATGCACAAATACTTTGAGTTTAGGGAAGAACAACTTTAGGCTCTGGAAGAGTTAAGAAAAGAAGAACAATCTGCCAAAGCTGTCCTTTGCCACTTCAAGAAGCCCAAAAAGAAAATTAAAATGTTCTACCTTGGAGGTGCCAAAAAGAAAATAATGGAAGGAGAAGGAAGTAGAGAAAGGTCCTCAGGTCTCTGTGACCAAATCAACAGTACCCCATGCAAGAGCTCAATACCACTTTGACAACTTGGCTAAGAAAAAGTTTCATGATGTTGCTGAAAGAAGGCTAGCCAAGGAAGCAATTGTCAAAGCTGTCCCTGTATCAAGGAAAGGCAGTCAGTGGAAGCTTAAAATAACAAGGATGGGTGCAACAGGCCCAGAATTGGAAACTTATGACCACACTGATGTAGCTCAGATGGGATACAGGGAGTGGATTGAGCTGGCAGTTGCCCTGCGTGAATCAAAGTCTGAAACTGCTAAACAGATCAGGGCATATGTCAAGAAGTTGATGGAAAGAGTAAAGGATCTTGGCCTGATTTCTAAGGAAGTTAGTGAAGGTGTCTTTGTGACACATCCAAAAATAAAGGCCAGGAGGACAAGGAAGGACACAGAGATGGAGCTACTCCTTACACTGATTGAACAGGGCGACTATGCCATTGAAATAAAAGGAGTTGATCATAGCCTGCCTAAAGGAATAGAGTTTGAAGATGGCAAGGTTATTGAAGAACCTGAACTGGGATTATTCTTTGTAGATCCTTTAACTCAGAAGAAGTGCTTCCAAAGAGCCTCAGAGCTGTACAAAGTTGATCTGAGACAACTTGCCGCCTTAAGACTTGCAGCTTCAGTTAGGCAGTCTAGCAAATGGAGAGCAGCCGTCTGGGATCAGCTCAGAGGCTTCCATGAAAGAGGTGAGCTCAATGATCCCAAGTTCATGGTCATCAGAAGTGAAGTTGAGGAACTTGAGGAAACAAGAGAAGAAATGGAAAAGATGTTCCAGGATCCCTCTCCACTGGAGTGAAGTCCACCTGCCATCTGGGCAGGTGAAGAATGGAAGCTGTCCATCAGTTGGACAGGCTTACCGTTTTCTGCTCCCAACAAAAACAGTCCAATGTACATTAGTTGTACTTTATGTTACATATGTTGTAATTCCTTTTACATTAGTTGTAATATGCTTTAGTACATTAGTTGTACTTTTGTAAGAACATGTGTTGTTCTAATGTAATCAAAATTCAGTGCATATATAAACTGATCTTTTACTTTATGTTGATGCTGTAATTTTATTTCAGCAAATGTACTGTAAAAATATATAGTGATTTTTGATAAGACTAGCTTAGACCGGTTATTGCAAATAGGGGGAGATTGTTAGGCACAAAAAGGCCTCAGTCAAACCTGTTCTACATCTGAGGGGGAGATTTATAATCAAACCTGTTGATGCGTTTGAAGGTTAAAGTTAAGGCCTGTTATATGCCTTATTAAAGCCTGAAAATGATTTGCAATATTAGTCATAAGCTGTTCTATGTGTTGCATGTGTTGCAACTAAGACAGTTTGTCCAAGCTGTTCTGTCTGCTGAACAGGCTGGACATAAACTGTCTACGCTGCTCTACACTGGTGAGCAGCTTGGGCACTTTTAAAGTGTTCTGTTCTTTGTGAACAGAACCTGTTCTTTGTGAACAGGCTAAACACTTTATGGAATAAGTTTCCAAGTCATCATGTATTGTTGTTGACTACAAGATCAGTTTACAAAGTCAAAGACAAAGTGGAAAACAGAACTGCTCAGCCTGTCCAAGCTGTTCTGTAACATGAAGACAAAAGGTTATTTGAAAAAGGGTGACAGACCTTTTTCTTATATCAAAATAGGCCTTTACAAGGAAGAAAAACGCAAAGTTGACATTCCTAAATTAGTTAAAGGCAATGCAACAGTAAACAAAGTAAAAAGACAAAAGTTCTGCACTTGTAAAGGCAAGTCTGCTTTTCAGAAAAGTGCAAAAAAGGTTATGTTGTCTTTTCAACAAGACTTCTCCTTTTCATTCCGTCCAATGAAGATGTTTCTCTTAGATCCTCTGAGTAAGTATAAAAGGAAGCTTCTAAGGACAGAAAGGTGTGAAGAAAGCTAAGTGCTGAAACCAAGAGTGAACGTGCAAGTGTGTTTTTCATGCATGCAAGTCTGATTGTGTAATACAGTTTCTTTGTGTCTAAGCTGTTCTACATAAGCTGTTCATCTGAGTCTTGTAAACACAGTGAGTGCTTCTTAGTGAGTGTATTCATTGTATACTAGTTTGAGTTTGTCTTAGACTAGTGAACATACTGTTGTATCTGTCATCTCAGCTTGAACTATTCCGCATTCAAGCTTGTTTGTAATTAACAAATTGTTGATAATACATACAAACATTGAGAAAATAGTGTGTAGTTTTTAAATAGCTATATTCACCCCCCCCCCCTCCTACAACTTAAAGCTATATACTTTGGGAACCTCTCGGGACCTACAGAGGAGTTACAACAATCATCAAACATCATTAATCTGCAAGATTTTGAGGTAATACTTGATTAAAATTTGAAACTTTTATGATTTTGGTTCGGTTTTGTTAAAAACCGAAGCCTATGATTAAAATATGAAATTTATGTATTGCATGTGTGAATTTTTAATGTATAATCGTGAATCTAAGTTAATAGAAGTCATAGAAACACAAATTGTGGGTTGGATCATTCAAATAAAGAAGAAATATGAATTTTTGTAAAAATTAGTGTTCTTGACAAAAATAGCATATTTGGATGATTTTGATCAAATAAGTGTGTTAATGATAGGGAAAATAATGTAGAAACAACCCAATAATGATAATATAACTTATTCTTAAATTGCATGTTAATAAAAATGTATTTTGTGAATTTTTGGTGAAAATCCGTAAGTATAAAAGATGAACACCAAGAACAATTTCTGGGAAATTTTCTAAGTAAGGATCCGAATTCGGATGACCCGAATTCGGATATAGTGCCCACTTCGGATCCCATCTCGGATCCTATAATTCGGATGAAAGTTGAGCTCAATTCGGATGTGGACCTATTTCGGATGAAAGGCTTAATTCGGATGAGAGAGGACCGAACTCGGATGACCCGTGTTCGGATGATCCAATTCGGATGGCCAGCTCGGTCGGTCCTAATTCGGGTTAGTCATTCGGTCCGAATCCAGGTGCCTGATCCGGATTAGTCCGAATCCGGATGACCAATCCAGATGGTCCGAATTCAGTGGATCTTGATAAACATTAAAATATACATATTTTATTATCAAAACCCTTATATTACACCATTGTTTTATGATTAAAAGTGCATCAATAACCATGGGTTTGAAATTATTACCAAAAAAAAAGCCATGACTTGGTACTTAATGGATTAATATATGTTTTCCAGGGGAATTATGGCTTGATGGTGAAGTTGAAAACAAGCATTTGGACCACCTCAAAGAAAAAAAAAACAAAGAAAAGAAAGCAACTTTATTTTGCTAGATTTCATAGGTTGTTTCTATTTTGACTTTGGGAAAGTTAAAGATGTATTTGGAATTTTGAGGCCCACGCAAGAAAAAGAAGAGGAGAACGTGGGCCGAAGAAAAAAAGGGGGCAGAGGAGAAAAACGGACGCAGGGGGAAAAGGGAAGTACGGACGCAGAAAAAAAAGGAGAAAAATGCAAAAAGAGAGGCGGAGACGACCGAGAGTGATCAGAATCGAACCGGTAGCAACTTTGATTTCTTCCTTTTGTTTTTGGATTTATGACCTCTTCGAACCTGGGTTTAACGGGCCAGGTATGAATAGCTAAACACTTCGATTTCTAGTAATGGATTTGTAGTCGGTTGATTTCAAGATTGTATTGAGACTTTGGATATGTTTCTTGTTGGTTCCAGTTACGAAGGTTTGTTTGAATTTCTTCACCATTGATGCATTCAATTTAATTTGGCCAGTTGATTGTTTGCCTCAATTTTGGGTTGTTAATCAAAATTAGGGATACGTAATTGTTCTTGATTTTGATAAAAGTAACAATTAACACTTTGGATTGTTATTAGGCGGTTCAATTTTGTGTTAAAAGCTTCCGTAATATGGTTATACAATTAGGCTACTGATTGTTAACCAGGATTGATGTTTATTTGAACGTTAATGCGATTGGTAACTTAATTTCCATGTTCGATACTAGAATTTTGTTAACTGATCAGGGGTTAATTATGTGCTTTGCAAGTTAATCTATTATTTTGAATGAACAGGATAGTGATGCTTGTTATTGTCTATGATCAATCTGGAATCATAAAAGAATTCATGTTAAATAAGTCTATGATATATAATCTTGAATTGAAATCGAGTACCATCCATTGCTAGAAGCTTCTTACGATTGTTTTTTTTAGTAATTTCATCACGTATTTTTATTATTTCAATCCTTTACAAACCCCCCTTTTTTTTACCGTTTTTCAATAATCTGCATTCAACAAGTTTTGACACTAACATTAATTTCTGAGTCTCTGTGGGATCGACCCTACTTATCGCTATCACAATTTATTTTGAGTTAGAGATATTAGGAATTATTAATTTTGGTGGATTCGACACCTATCAAAATTTTGGCGCCGTTGCCGGGGACTCGGCAAAATTAACTGTTTTATGCCAAGATCATTACGTGCAGGTTCACCCTTACCAATAAATCCAGAAATCGAAAGAACCGCGAAGAAGCTAAGGAAGCAAGCTAAGCTTCGAAAGAAGCAAGGTGAGTCTACCTCGTCACCAGTTGTCAATATCTGGCAAGACATTGAACTTTCAAGCGATTTTGACGACCAAAAAGAGTCATTTGAAGAAGAATCAGTTCACACAGACGAGAACGAGCCATTTCAGATGGCAAACAAGCGCACTTTAAGACAATGGGCAGCACCCGATGTCACACAACAACTATTATGTATCACTTATCCCAACGAAGAGGTAAGTACTGTTTTAAAATCTGTACTAATTTGTTGCCTCGTTTTCATGGTCTAGATAATGAAGATCCCTACAAGCACCTCAAGGAATTCCACATAGTTTGCTCAAGCATGAAGCCTAATGGTACCACTGAGGACAATCTCAAATTAAGGGCATTCCCCTTCTCTTTAAGCGACCACGCTAAGGATTGGTTATTCTACCTTCCACCGGGAAGCATCACCACATGGGCACAGATGGCACGGGCATTCTTGGAGAAGTTCTTTCCAGCATCTAAAGCCGCCGGGCTTAGGAGAGATATTTCAGGGATCAAGCAACAGAATTCAGAATCTTTATATGAATATTGGGAGCGTTTCAAACGATTATGTGTAAGTTGTCCACAACATGGTATATCTGATCAACTACTAATCCAATATTTTTATGAAGGTTTGCTTCCAATGGAGAGAAAGATGCTGGATGCAGCAAGTTCTGGGGCAATTTTGGACAAGACACCAACCAAAGCACAAAACTTGATATCCGTCATGGCTGAAAATTCTCAATAATTCAGCACGCGAAATGACATGAGTAGAGGTGTCAATAAGGTACAAGTCACGCCACTAGAAACTCAAATTTCTGATTCGGCTAACCTTGTTAAGCAGATGGCGGCAACAAACTCGCAACTAAACCAAGGAGCGCAACAAGTAATGACATGTGGTATATGTGCAATGGTCGGCCATCCCACAGATATGTGTCCTACCCTTCAAGTTCAAGAATCACCAGAACAAGTGAGCGCGATGGCCAACTACCATGGGTCTTCAAGTCAAGGCTATGATCCATACTCGAACACATACAATCCTGGTTGGCGTGATCATCCGAACTTCAGTTATGCTCAGAGACCAAATCAAGCTCAATTTCAGTTGAGACCTCCATTTCAGCATCAACAATTCCAACCAAGGCCTCAGTTTCAACAACCACAACCTCCCCCCTTCTAGCGATTCAGGTACGAGCCTTGAAGATATTGTTAAATCATTAGCTAATAGTGTTCTTGAATTCAAACAGGAAACTCGCACCAGTATTCAGAATTTGGAGAATCAAGTTGGGCGCCTGATGAACAAAGGAAAGCTCCCTTCACAAACCGAGACCAACCCAAAGGAGAATGTTAGTGCAGTTACTTTGCGAAGTGGGAAAGAGCTAAAGGAAGGAGTAAGCAAGCAAAGAAGGGGTCGAGATGAGGAGGAAGAAAGGGAACTTAATCCACCTAATCAGAAAGAGGATAAAGTTCAGAAAGCACCTGATGTCATAGTTTCAAATCCATCATTTCCAGGACATTTTGAAAGTTCCAAGAAAGAGCGTGAGGAGAAAGAGATTCTTGATACTTTTCGAAAGGTGCAGGTAAATATCCCACTTTTAGATGCAATAAAGCAAGTGCCTAGATATGCAAAGTTTTTAAAGGAATTGTGCACTAATAAAAGGAAGCTAAAAGGGGAAGAAAAGATAAATATGAGTCGAAATGTATCTGCTGTTTTACAAAAGAAACTACCACCTAAGTGTTCTGATCCGGGCATGTTCACTATACCTTGTAAAGTGGGCAATGTCTCGGTCAATAATGCTATGTTGGATTTAGGGGCTTCGATAAATGTAATGCCTTCATCACTTTATTCATCTTTAAATGTCAGCCCTCTAAAACCAACTGGTGTAATTATTCAACTCGCGGATCGGTCGAATATTTATCCAAAGGGTGTCTTAGAAGATGTATTAGTTCAGGTGAATGAATTGGTTTTTCCTGCGGATTTCTATGTTATTGATATGGAGGAGAATAATACCTCCAAGTCAGGAATGATATTGTTAGGAAGACCATTCTTAAAAACCTCTAAGACAAAGATAGATGTTCATGATGATAATCTAACCATGGAATTTGATGGCGAGATCATAAAGTTCAATATATATGATGCCATGAGATACCCAAGTGATGTGTCTTCTCTATGCTTCGTTGATGTGGTTAAACCTCTTTCTCATGATATGTTTGATTTTTCTAACCAAGATGTGTTAGAAGTGATTCTGAGCAGGGATTTAAATGTTGCAAGTCTCAAGAAGCTTGCCAAAGCTTACGATTTAAGTGCAGAATTTTCCGAGATGGTTTCATGGATGGAGCATGAAAAAAAGCCAAGGTATGAAGTTTCCAAGCTAGAATTGCCTACCACTCACACGAAACTTTTACCTTCTATTGTGCAGGCTCCAGAACTTGAGTTAAAGCCACTGCCGGACCACTTAAAGTATGCATTTTTGGGTTCTGGAGACACGCTCCCAGTTATCATCTCTGCTGCACTTTCACACAAAGAGGAAGATGACTTGGTAAAAGTCTTAAAAGATCATAAAGAGGCTATCGGGTGGACAATAGCCGACATCAAAGGACTGAGCCCAACTTTGTGCAAACACAAGATCCTACTTGAAGAGGAGTTCAAACCGTTTCGTGAGGCACAAAGACGACTAAATCCACCGATGATGGACGTGGTAAAAAAGGAGATTCTTAAGCTATTAGATGCCAGTATAATCTATCCAATCTCAGATAGCAAATGGGTAAGCCCTATTCAGGTAGTCCCTAAGAAATATGACATTACCGTGGTTCAAAATGCCGAAGGTGAGTTGGTGCCCACTCGTATCCAAAACGGATGGCGGGTATGTATAGATTATTGTAAATTAAATGCATCAACTAGGAAAGATCACTTTCCCCTTCCATTTATAGATCAAATGCTTGAACGCCTAGCTGGCCGTACTCACTATTATTTTTTGGATGGTTATTCAGGTTTTCATTAGATTCCAGTTGCACCCGAAGATCAAGAAAAGACCACATTCACTTGCGTGTTCGACACCTTTGCCTATCGAAGGATGCCTTTTGGTCTTTGCAATGCACCTGCAACTTTTCAAAGATGTATGGTAAGCATCTTTTCAGACTATGTAGAGAGCATCATAGAGGTTTTTATGGACGATTTTACTGTTTATGGTGACTCTTTTAATTCATGTCTGGTAAATCTTACTAAAATTTTAAAGAGGTGTATTCAAACCAATCTGGTCTTGAACTTTGAGAAGTGTCATTTTAAGGTTAACCAAGGCATTGTGTTAGGCCATGTTGTTTCTGAAAAGGGGATTGAGGTTGATAAAGCCAAGGTTGATGTTATAAAAAAGCTTACCTTACCCCTCGAGTGTTAGAGAAGTACGTTCTTTCCTTGGACACGCGGGCTTCTACCGTCGATTTATAAAGGACTTCTCTAAGATCACTCGTCCTTTATGTGAGCTATTGCAAAAAGAGATAGACTTTGACTTCAGTGAGGTATGTAAGAGTTCTTTTGACTTGTTAAAAGATATGCTAACTTCTGCTCCGATCATTCAACCACCTAATTGGCAATTGCCTTTTGAAATAATGTGTGATGCGAGTAATCATGCCATTGGTGCGGTATTAGGGCAGAAAGATGGTAAGAACTCTCATGTTATTTACTATGCTTCTCGATCACTTGATAATGCTCAATGCAACTACTCAACTACTGAAAAGGAGTTGTTAGCAGTTGTATTTGCTTTAGAAAAGTTCAGATCATATTTGCTTGGTACTAAAGTGATTGTGTTTTCTGATCACGCAGCATTAAAGTACCTATTGAAGAAAAAGGATGCAAAGCCACGACTCATTAGGTGGATCCTACTGCTCCAGGAATTTAACTTGGAAATCAGAGACAAAAGTGGAGCAGAAAATCTTGTAGCTGATCACCTAAGTCGACTTGTTTTTTACGGAGAGCCAGGCCCACTCGCAGATGATTTTCCCGATGAGCATCTTTTTTCTCTTGCACAAGAACATCCCTGGTATGCTGATATTGTTAACTTTTAAGTGACCAAGACCTTTCCAGGTGAGTTATCTAGACACGAGAAAGATAAAATTAAGAGAGATGCTCGTTTCTACATTTGGGATGAACCTTATTTATGGAAACATATTTCTGACCAGGTTATTAGACGATGTGTGCCTCAACAAGAATTTGAATCCATACTTCAATTTTGTCATTCTTATTCTTGTGGGGGTCATTTTGGTCATAAAAGAACATATAGGAAAGTCCTTGAGTGTGGGTTATTTTGGCCAACTCTTATGCGTGATAGTTATTTATTTTGTAAGAGTAGTCCTAGATGTCAAATGACAGGAAACATTAGTTCCCGAAATCAAATGCCCCAAACCCCTATACTTTTTTTGCGAGATATTTGATGTTTGGGGAATGGATTTTATGGGACCGTTTCCTGCATCTTGTGGATATATGTATATACTACTTGCCGTTGACTATGTTTCAAAGTGGGTTGAGGCCAAAGCAACCCGGACTGATGATGCACGTATTGTTTCTGATTTTGTGAGAACTAACATCTTTTGCAGGTTTGGCACGCCAAGAGCCATCATTAGTGATAGAGGAACCCACTTTTGCAACAAAACCATAGAAGCACTCATGAAGAGGTATGGAGTTATACATCGTGTTTCTACGGCCTACCATCCTCAATCAAACGGACAAGCGGAAGTGTCAAATCGAGAGATCAAGGCTATTTTGGAGAAGACTGTGAGTCCTAACCGTAAGGACTGGAGTATGAGACTCAATGACGCTTTATGGGCTTATCGTACGGCGTACAAAACACCAATAGGCATGTCTCCCTTCCGGTTAGTATTTGGAAAGCCTTGTCATCTTCCTGTCGAGTTGGAGCACAAAGCTTTTTGGCGGTCAAAGAACGCAACATGGATTTGGAAGAAGCTGGTAAGTATAGGAAGCTGCAAATTCAAGAGTTAGAGGAGATCAGGATCGATGCATACGAGAATGCAAGAATCTACAAGTCAAAAACAAAAGCATTCCATGATCGTCGAATTTCACGAAAGAGTTTTTCTCAAGGTCAAAAGGTTCTTCTTTACCACTCTAGACTAAATTTATTCCCTGGTAAACTAAGGTCCCGATGGATAGGGCCTTTTGTTGTTACTAACGTGTTTGAGCATGGTGCAGTTGATATTCAAAGCTTATCTACAGGGAAGATCTTCAAAGTGAACGGCCACCGTTTAAAGCCATTCTACGAGGGCTTTGATGGTCAGAATTTAGAAAGCGTAGGCTTGGACACGCCACAAGGAACGAGCGGACTATGGTCTAGCCAAAGACATAAAAGAATGGCGCTACATGGGAGGCAACCCATGGATTTTCATTTCCTGCATTTTTTTTCTTATTTCCCTAATTTTATTTTATTTTATTGTTTTGTTAGCAAGTTTGTTCTGCTGGATTCTTCGATCTCACTCCTAACTTGCTATATTTTCACAGGTTCGTCGGATTTTGGAAGCTCGAAAGAGACACGCCCACCTTTACAAGATTTTTACATTGAGAGGCCACTTGTCCAATCAGGGGAGTATTCTGTTCCCTTTCTCTTTAATACTAAGAGTATCCTTTCTATTTTGCATACATTGAGGACAATGCATGAAATAAGTGTGGGGGTATGGTGTCGTGTTCTTTGACATGTCTTTGTGCATTGGCAAGACTCTGTGACATGTTTATGGTTGAAAGTTGATAGTGAATTTTCAAGAAGCTATAGCATGATTGAGTTTCATGATGAACACATAGAGTTGGTTAGTAGTAGAAGCGTGTCGAATCAAGTTGACTTTTGCTAATTTTATGAACAAAATTTCAACCCTGAGACTTTGAGCCTTAGACTATATATCCAAAATTAGTCTCAATTTCGTTTCTTGTGTGTTACATCTTCTCTATTTTATGTTTCTAGAACTTGCTTTAGCTCTCTTCAAGACTACATTGATAGATGCATGCTTGTGAATATGATAAAGGCCATCTTCTTGTTTTAGCCAATTTAGCCAAATGGCCTAACCTTATATATGATTCCCTAATTGCAAGCCACTTTGAGCCTCTTACCCGTTCATTTGTTAACCATGTCATAAACCAAAAACCAAACACTTTCCTACCCAATCAAATGACAAATGGGGTTTAATGCATTTATCATAGAAGAACAGTGAAGGATCAAAAAAAAAAACAAAAACAAAAGAAAGAAAACAAAGAGAAAAGAATAACAGAAAAAAAAACAAAGAAAAAAAAAAGAAAAGATAGATAGATAGATAGAAAATAAATGATCCTTACTATTTATAAGTATGTGTCGAAGCTCATGTGTGCATATTTTCCATTTGATTCATTTGGTTTGTAGTCACTTGTCCAAATTATATCATACCCTACCCTAAGCCTTGTTATGTCACAACCCATTATAAAGTCCTTTTGATTCATGTGTGTGTATTTTGTCCAAGTAGTGGCGGATGAGAGTTTTTGCAAGCTTATGGAAAACTCATTCTAGTTGAATCGATGTTTTTGAGAGACACACTTTAACCACTAGAGTGAATTGAGTGTTGATGACCATTCGTGAGTGTTCATGAAATTAGCTTACGTCAATTTGAAGTGTATGTTTATGCTAACTGATAATACGTGTCTATCTTGAACTCATGAAATGCTATGGATGTCGAAAATTTTTTGTTTGATTCTTGAAACCATTGTATGTCTAGATAATGTCATTGCCGAGGACGGTCAATGAACTAAGTGTGGGGGTATTTGATAAGCATTAAAGTATACATATTTTATTATTAAAACCCTTATATTACACCATTGTTTTATGATTAAAAGTGCATCAATAACCATGGGTTTGAAATTATTACCAAAAAAAGCCATGACTTGGTACTTAATGGATTAATATATGTTTTCCAGGGGAATTATGGCTTGATGGTGAAGTTGAAAACAAGCATTTGGACCACCTCAAAGAAAAGAAAAAAAAAAAAGAAAGAAAAGAAAGCAGCTTTATTTTGCTAGATTTCATAGGTTGTTTCTATTTTGACTTTGGGAAAGTCAAAGATGTATTTGGAATTTTGAGGCCCACGCAAGAAAAAGAAGGAGGAGAACGTGGGCCGAATAAAAAAAAAAGGGGGGCAGAGGAGAAAAACGGATGCAGGGGGGAAAAGGGAAGTACGGACGCAGAAAAAAAAAGGAGAAAAACGCAGAAAGAGAGGCGGAGACGACCGAGAGTGATCGGAATCGAACCGGTAGCAACTTTGATTTCTTCCTTTTGTTTTTGGATTTATGAACTCTTCGAACCTGGGTTTAACGGACCAGGTATGAATAGCTAAACACTTCGATTTCTAGTAATGGATTTGTAGTCGGTTGATTTCAAGATTGTATTGAGACTTTGGATATGTTTCTTGTTGGTTCCAGTTACGAAGGTTTGTTTGAATTTGTTCACCATTGATGCATTCAATTTAATTTGGCAGTTGATTGTTTGCCTCAATTTTGGGTTGTTAATCAAAATTAGGGATACGTAATTGTTCTTGATTTTGATAAAAGTAACAATTAACACTTTGGATTGTTATTAGGCGGTTCAATTTTGTGTTAAAAGCTTCCGTAATATGGTTATACAATTAGGCTACTGACTGTTAACCAGGATTGATGTTTATTTGAACGTTAATGCGATTGGTAACTTAATTTCCATGTTCGATACTAGAATTTTGTTAACTGATCAGGGGTTAATTATGTGCTTTGCAAGTTAATCTATTATTTTGAATGAACAGGATAGTGATGCTTGTTATTGTCTATGATCAATCTGGAATCATAAAAGAATTCATGTTAAATAAGTCTATGATATATAATCTTGAATTGAAATCGAGTACCATCCATTGCTAGAAGCTTCTTACGATTGTTTTTTTAGTAATTTCATCACGTATTTTTATTATTTCAATCATTTACAAACCCCCCTTTTTTACCGTTTTTCAATAATCTGCATTCAACAAGTTTTGACACTAACATTAATTTCTGAGTCTCTGTGGGATCGACCCTACTTATCGCTATCACAATTTATTTTGAGTTAGAGATATTAGGAATTATTAATTTTGGTGGATTCGACACCTATCAGATCCTAATCTGGATGATTTTGTTTTCATGAATTACAGATTAATAAATAAAGCAATATGATATATATATATATATATATATATATATATATATATATATATATATATATATATATATATATATATATATATCTTCTGAGAATTCAAAGAAACAAAGAAAAGAACAAACGAAATGATTAATGAGTTATCAGTTATCAGAATCAGATAAAGATTTTAAAGCTAAAAGCTAATGATATGACATGATATGATTCTGGACAGGTTCAGTTAAATTCTGAACATAGATCTAAAGATTTGAAGATATTGAAAGCGGGTCAAAGAATTGAAAAGAAAGCCAGAGATCAGATAGACAAAGATTTAAAGTTAAATCCTGAGATAACTCAGGTGGTGGATTTTAAATCTGCTTGATAAAGACCACAGACCTGTGAGTTATAGATATTCAACTTTACATGCGAGATTTCCGGTTGAGACATATTGTTGATGATAGATTAATTTGACATTCATACATGATCAGCTGGATTCTGACCTGTGCACACCATGGTTCGTTGCTGCCCTGTGGATCATGATAGCTATTTAATTTATCATTTCGCATGACATTAATTTATAGTTCATTTCAGATTTTGCTATGACATTATTGCTATCATGACCTTGATGACTTATGCTTTCACTATTGCTCGCACCTTTGACATATCGATTTAGCTTAGAATGATTAGCCTTGACATACTATTGTTCTAGACCATGCTATTTCACCAGTTCTATTGAACTTGGTAATGATACTCTGATGTTCCTCCATGTTGATTTACTGGTAGCTAGCCCAGTATGTGGTTGATTCCCACAATTTAAGCGTGAGTGTGGCTTGAACATCATCTGTTCTATGACTTCTATGTCTCAATCATGAGTGGCTGTAGCGACAGTCAAGATATATCACGCTAGACCCCTGATCCGCTTGATTAATGCATGTAATCTGAAAATCTATATTCTCACTAAGCTTTGCTTACAGTTGCTGTTTACACTTTTTACAGGAAAAGATAAAGGAAAGTCACCTGCCGGACCTAGTACTTAGGTCGTACAAGAATCAAGTGAAGTTTTCATAGACCTCTACTCAGCAAACCCTTTTGGTACTGATTGAAAGATGATAATGTGGTGGTCTGGGTAAATTTATCCTGATTGTATGATGACATGAATTAGATTAGACTTGTGCCCTTTATAAGTTTAATTTTAAAACTATAATCTGTACTAAAACTGTATTAAACTTAATCTTAATAGTTAGTACTTGTAATTCATAATTCCGCAACTTAATTACTCTATCTTAGTTACGATTGATATCGTATTGCATGATGTGGGACCTAGACTCTGAGGACTGCCCCGTAAGGGATGGGCTTCACAGGATGGTATCAGAGCCCATAGTTTGAGTGAATCAAGTATTACGTGAGTAATACTTGGTCTCAAACTGAAGCAATACATATGTGTTAGACATTTAATTTCGATCTTATGGAGTTATTTTGTGATAATTATTTACTTAGCATTTAGCTTTGTATTTGTTTCCTTGTAATTTATTTTCAATGTAAAAGTCTAGGGGGCAATTGTGTCATTGCCCCATAGTTAATTAAATGAAGCTATAAAGCTTCTAGGGTTGCTTTTTGTAAAGGGACGGTTCATAATATTGAAATACACGGCCGCCACTTTTGCATTTACTCTCAATATTCCTTTTGTCTATTCTTCATCATAACCTAATTATTGAGCTAGTTTCTTCTTGGGATATGATAAAGAGATTATTAAGGTGCTGAATATATACGGGAATAGTGATTTACAATTGGTATCAGAGCCTCCAAGGTGGATTTCAACTTGTTTCTACACGGATTCTGCTGGGTTTTTCTAGTGTTCTTCGAGTTCTTCATCTTATTCACCGGTTAGAACCTTTTAAGCTTCAGTTTTTGGTTGTTTGTTGTGTTATTCTTGTCATATCATCACCACATTATCATCCTCTACTGATTTCTAGCTTATTATGTTCCATATTTCCACTAAAATCATCAAGAATCGGATATTTTAAAAAGTTTAAAAATATGGGTTTTTAGTGGGTTTTAGCTTGTTTTTTACTGATTTTTAAGTGTTTTGGTATATTTTAAATCATCAAAAGTGTTTAAAATAGTTACCCATTCATTTAGAAACATTTTTAGGCTCTCAATCTGCTAAAATAGACATCTGCACTTACTGCCTTAGAAAATCTGCTTAAAACCTGTTGTATTTCGGACCCACAACTGTAGCATTTCGGACCAAGTTAGATCCAAATTCGGACCATATATACCCCTAGTTCGGACCTCATTTTGGTCCAATTCGGACCAGCTTTAGGTGTATTTCGGACCAATTTGTGCCCATTTCGGACCCTCATTCGGTCCCATCCGAACTTCGGACCATCCGAAGTTCCGATCAGGCATCCTCATTTTACCATTTTGGACTTGTGCTTTAATTTTTAAATTTCCACTTCGGACCATATCCATTTCGGACCACCCGAACTCGGCCCATCCGAATTCGGTCCCCTTCCTGGACATTTTCCTAAGTGCCTGTCCACTATTCACCCGAATTCGGACCATCCGAATTTGGTTCCATCACTCATCCGGAGTACCCTCTGTTCATCCGAAGTCACCACTGTCATCCGAATCCGGTTCATCCGAATTCGGTCCATCAGACTTCATACCATCCGAACTAGGTCCCTACCCTGTCAACTTAGAGTACCCATCCGAATTCGTCCCCATCCGAATTAGGTCTCCCATCCGAACTCCAACTTCATCCGAATTTGGTCCTTGCCGAACCCCCGCCCATCCGAAATACTGCCCATCCGAAATACTGTTCACCCGCACTGCTGTTCATCCGAATTACATTTCATCCAAAATCAGTATTTCATCCGAATTAGCACCATCCAGTGTGCTATTCTTCCGCAGTCCAGCCCATCCGTTTCAAGTTTCCACCTTTAAGATCTCATCTTTTTAATCAGCACCAAAATCATGTCTCGCGAAGCTCTCGTGCTCGGATCTGAGAACAGACCACCTGTTCTGTATCCCGATGAGTATGAACAATGGAAATCCCGGTTCCTCAAATTCGTTGGAATGCAACCGCTCAACCAAGTCCGGAACTCAGATGCTCATCGAAGGAGATTCAGGATATCCTGAGCGACATTAAATACCTGAACAAAAGGCTACATTTGAGACAAGTGACCAGACGCTTTGACGCCATCCTTGGACTCCGAGAATCGTCTGATCATGTCAGAGTTCCAGGACCTCCAAAATGATCGAAAAGGGGGAGATTGTTAGACATTTAATTTCGATCTTATTGAGTTATTTTGTAATAATTATTTACTTAGCATTTAGCTTTGTATTTGTTTCCTTGTAATTTATTTTCAATGTAAAAGTCTTGGGGACAATTGTGTCATTGTCCCATAGTTAATTAAATGAAGCTATAAAGCTTCTAGGGTTGCTTTTTGTAAAGGGACGGTTCATAATATTGAAATACACAGCCGCCACTTTTGCATTTACTCTCAATATTCCTTATGTCTATTCTTCATCATAACCTAATTATTGAGCTAGTTTCTTCTTGGGATATGATAAAGAGATTATTAAGGTGCTGAATATATACGGGAATAGTGATTTACAATATGTATCAATCATTTAGGTGGTTTGAACTGAGATAGGATGTACAGACTGTTAGGATGGGAAAAAGGGTACATAGATCTAAGTCTATAAACTAATAGTTAAATGATTTTAATTTTCAGTAGATATGTCAGGATCAGGTGATATTCCCAACAACATGACCCCACAGCAAATGTTTGAAATGGTACAACAATTATTAGGCCAACACTCTGAACAACAAAACAAGAATATGCAAGAACAGCTTCAGGCTAGAGATGAGGCCGAAGCAAAAAGACGCGCTGATAAAAAGAATAAGAGAAAAGAAAAACAAGTCCAGAATGATGAATCTGATTCTGATAACTCAAACCCTGAAACCCAAATTGTACAGCCAAAAGGCTGTAAGTTCAAAGATTTCAAAGCGAGCGTTGCCCTGAACTTTGAGGGTACAGTTAACCCAATCCAGGCGATGGATTGGATAAGCCATACTTAGGAAATCTTCAGAATTTCCGACTGCTTAGAATCCAAGAAAGTGAGTTATGCATCTGCGTTGTTCGTTGGTGCTGCCCGTGCTTGGTGGAAAACTCAGAGAAGCATATATGGAGAAGAGGTAATACAGACTTTAGAGTGGGAACAGTTCCTAGATATGTTCAACGCGAAGTATTGACCTGTTGATCAACGAGACAAGATGGAGGTTCAACTGATGCAGCTGACCCAAGGAACCAAATCTGTTGACGAGTACGAGCACGAATTCTCACGACTCTGTGGCTACTCCTCGTAACCAGTAGCTACTGAGGAAAGGAAGATGAATAGATTTCACGGAGGGCTTAATCCGAGATACAGACACCCGATGAGCGCAATGAAGTAGTAAGTCTTATCTGGAAATGGTTGAAGCGGCAAGGCAGATTGAGAGGGGATACTTAGAGTATGGCGATCAACTCTATGCTCCCTCAACGAACCCGACATGTCCATCTCCTCCAAAGAAGCAGAGATTCGGCAGATTCTTCAAGACAAACAAATCCCAGTCTCAGCAACCCCAGCAATCTCAGCAGTATAGTTCACCACCGAAAGTTCAAGCATATTCTCTAACGAACGAACCACGGTTCTGCAAGAGATGCAGAAAATTACATATGGGACTATGTAATCCGAACGACGTCGCATGCTTTGCATGTAGCAGAATTGGTCATAGCAGTGAAGAATGCCCTCAGCGAGGACTTGGATGTGCAAAGTGCGGAAAGCGCAGACACTTCATGTATCAGTGTCGTAGTGGACAACGAGGCCAATCGCAATCATCAGCTGGAGGTTCTACGATGAAAAGCTCAGCTGCAACTCTAACTGCAAGGACTCGTGCATTTCATATAACAGTCGAGGAAGCAAAGGAAACCCCTGACGTGGTTACCGATACGTTCTTGTTAAATTCGATACCTGCTCATGTATTATTCGATTCCGGTGTCAGTCGTTCCTTTATATCAACTACTTTTGCCCGGAGACTGTCTAAATCTCCATCGAAGCTTTCCGTTATACTCGATATAGAGACGGCCAGTAACAATTACGTTATGGCTGATGCTGTTTTCTGAAATTGCACTCTGCTCGTTAATAACATCGTGTTCAACCTTGATCTCATTCTGATTCCGTTGAAAGAGTTTGATGTCATTATCGACATGGTCTGGTTAACGAACAATGAAGCTACAATCGTCTGCAACCGCCGGATCATCAGAATCAAGTCTTCAGATGGCCGAGTGTTAGAAATAAAAGGCGACAAGCAAAAAGGTGCTCACTACTTCATTTCTGTTGTGTAACTATCTATCTAAGGGTCATGAATCTTACTTGTGTTTTGTATCGTCTGAATCCACCTCTGAAACCAACAAGAAATCTGTATCTGATATTCCTATCATCTGTAATTTCCCAGATGTATTCTCTGATGATATTTTTGGAGTGCCACCGGAACGTAAAGTTGAATTCGGAATTGACTTAGTTCCTGGTGTGGCTCCAATCGCTAAAGCTCTCTACAGACTTGCGCCTGCAGAGATGCAGGAAATGTCAAAGCAATTGCAAGAACTGCTAGAAAAGGGATTTATCCGACCTCGTTCATCTCTGTGGGGTGCACCTGTCTTATTTGTTAAAAAGAAAGACGGAACTCTCCATATGTGCATCGACTATCGCGAGTTGAGCAAAGTCACTATCAAGAATAAATATCCTCTGCCCAGAATTGAAGATTTATTTGATCAGCTACAAGGAGCAAGCTACTTCTCAAAAATCGATCTTCGTTCTGGGTATCGTCAGTTAAAAGTCAGAGATGAGGATATTCCGAAGATAGCCTTCCGAACAAGATATGGTCATTACGAATTTCTCGTAATGCCATTTGGTTTGACTAATGCACCAGCGGCGTTCATGGATCTCATGAAATGCGTGTGCAGACCGATGCTGGATAAGTCAGTTATCGTATTCATAGACGATATTCTGATTTACTCCAAAACGGAGGCTGATCATTCTATTCATTTGCGTCAATTGCTAGAGTTATTGAGAAAAGAAAGACTCTATGCAAAATTTTCTAAGTGTGAATTCTGGCTCAGACAGGTATAATCTTATATTGTCTCGAGCTATTTCCTAAACGTTCTTTGATTGAATAAAAGATTGAACTTCTTCATTGTTATTTTATAGATCCAATTCCTTGGCCATGTCATATCTGGCGAAGGTATTTCAGTCGATCCTTCTAAAGTCGAGGCTGTTCAGAAATGGCAAACACCTCGCAATGCCTCCGAAATATGAAGTTTCCTTGGATTGGCTGGTTACTACTGGCGATTCATTAAGGACTTCTCGAAGATTGTTGTGCCGCTCACAATGCTAACACGAAAGAATACACCTTTCGTATGGGCTGATAAACAGCAAGAGGCATTTGAAACATTGAAACAGAAGCTAATTCAAGCGCCGATCCTAGCCTTACCAGAAGGCAATGATGACTTTGTTGTCTATAGCGATGCATATGGTATAGGTTTAGGCTGTGTTCTCATGCAAAGGGGAAAACTCATTGCCTACGCTTCAAGGCAATTGAAAGACTATGAGAAAAGTGCACCAACTCATGATCTTGAGTTGGCTGTTGTTACCTTTGCACTGAAGATTTGGCGTCACTATCTCTATGGGACTCGGTGTCAGCTTTACACCGACCATAAAAGTCTCAAGCATCTATTTACTCAAAAGTATCTGAATATGAAACATCGACGGTCCTTAGAACTCATCAAGGACTATGATTGCGAGATCCTATATCATCCCGGCAAAGCTAACGTGGTCGCGGATGCTTTGAGTAGAAAAGTCTATCCAGAGAAGTGTTGCTATGCCCTAACTCCCGTTGTGTTTTCTTCTGATCTTATTGAAGACATTAAATTTGTTCAAGCCGAAGCATTGAAAGAAGAAAATATCTGTTCTGAAAATCTCAAAGGGCAAATTCAATTTCTGTCTATGAATCATTTGGGACTTCAATGTCTCAAGGGAAACCGAATCTGGATTCCTAAATATGGTTCAATCCGCAACACTCTTCTATCTGAAGCTCGTAAGTCTAAGTTATCCATTCATCCTGGCAGCTCAAAGATGTACATCGATCTGAAAGCAGATTATTGGTGGCCAGGAATGAAGAAAGGCATCGGTCAATACGTTGAAAGCTGCAGAGTCTGTTCGATGGTTAAGGCAGAACATCAGAATTCCTTCGGGGATATGCAACCACTGCCAGTTCCTGAGTGGAAGTGGGAGCATATAAGCATTGATTTTCTTACTATGTTGCCGAAAACCAAGAGACAGCACGACTCCATATGGGTAGTCGTGGATCAATTAACGAAGTCAGCTCACTTTATACCGATGAAAGAAACATACTCCCTTGATAGATTGGCACAGATATACATACTGAGATCATTTCTTGTCACGGTGTGCTAAAATCTATTGTCTCTGATCGTGATAGTCGTTTCACTTCAAGCATCTGGAAAGCGCTGCAAGATGGGATGGGTACTCGAATCTCTATAAGTACTGCTTATCACCCTAATGCAGATGGTCAAAGTGAATGCACTATACTGACTCTAGAAGATATGCTACGTGCCTGCGTTCTTGATTTAGGTGTTATCTGGGATGATCACTTGCCTTTGGTCGAATTCTCATACAACAACAGTTATCATTCAACGATCAAGATAGCTCCTTTTGAAGCTCTATACGGACGAAAGTGCAGAACTCCCACCTGTTGGCACGAAACAGGTGAATCGCCAATAGCGGGTCCTGCCTTTCTACAGTTGACTCATGAGAAGATTCAACTTGTCAGAAGGAATATACTTGAAGCTCAAAGCAGGCAGAAGTCATACTATGACAATCGTCATCGATCCATAAGCTTTGAAGTTAATGATTGGGTGATGCTGAAAGTATCCCCAATGAAGAATGTGGTACGGTTTATAAAGCGAAACAAGCTAGCTCCGAGATTTATTGGCCCGTTTAAGATCGTTGAAAAGATAGGAAATCAATCTTATCGTCTTGAACTACCAACTGACTTAGCAGGAATACATCCTGTATTCCATGTTAGTCATTTGAGAAATAGCTTAGCTGATGAAAGAGAAGTACAGATACCACATGTTAGTCTGCAAATTGATGAAAAGCTTCGAGTGGTTGAAGAGCAAGAATGTATACTGGACTCGAAGACCAAAAATCTTCGCAATAAAGAGATACAGATGGTGCTCGTTCAGTGGAAACACCACAAAGGTTCACATCAGTCTTGGGAATCTAAAGATGTCATGAAAGCTACTTATCCAAGTCTGTTTGAACATAGCTAACTTCGAGGACGAAGTTTGTGCGTGGTGGAGCCCATTCTGTAACAACCTAGCTTTTGGCCAAATATGTAATATCTAATTTTGATCCAATAATGTAATTTTATTAAATTTTATGTTTTATAATTTAATTAAGTATGAAATGATTTAATTAAATTATATGAATGATATAAAGAATTTAAATGATCAAATTAAAAGATATGTAAAATACAAAAGTATAGTGGGTTAAATGGCAAATATAACCAAATTGCTATATATAAACTAAATTAATGGTTTTTAAAGATCATTAACCACATTTAAAAAGATTTCACTCTCTCTCTCTACTCTCACTCTAACCTTCGGCCATCTCCAAATTTTTACCAAGAAATCCAAATTTGCTCAATCAATTGAAGATCTAATACAAGGAGGAGTTACAACAATCATCAAACATCATTAATCTGCAAGAATTTGAGGTAATACTTGATTAAAATTTGAAACTTTTATGATTTTGGTTCGGTTTTGTTAAAAACCGAAACCTATGATTAAAATATGAAATTTATGTATTGCATGTGTGAATTTTTAATGTATAATCGTGAATCTAAGTTAATAGAAGTCATAGAAACACAAATTGTGGGTTGGATCATTCAAATAGAAGAAGAAATATGAATTTTTGTAAAAATTAGTGTTCTTGACAAAAATAGCATATTTTGGATGATTTTGATCAAATAAGTGTGTTAATGATAGGGAAAATAATGTAGAAACAACCCAATAATGATAATATAACTTATTCTTAAATTGCATGTTAATAAAAATGTATTTTGTGAATTTTTGGTGAAAATCCGTAAGTATAAAAGATGAACACCAAGAACAATTTCTGGAAAATTTTCTAAGGAAGGATCCGAATTCGGATATAGTACCCACTTCGGATCCCATCTCGGATCCTATAATTCGGATGAAAGTTGAGCTCAATTCGGATGTGGACCTATTTCGGATGAAAGGCTTAGTTCGGATGAGAGAGGACCGAACTCGGATGACCCAAGTTCAGATGATCCAATTCAGATGGCCAGCTCGGTCGGTCCTAATTCGGGTTAGTCATTCGGTCCGAATCCAGGTGCCGGATCTGGATTAGTCCGAATCCGGATGACCAATCCGGATTGTCCAATTAATAAATAAAGCAATATGATATTACAGATTAATAAATAAAGCAATATGATATATATATATATATATATATATATATATATATATATATATATATATATATATTCTCACTAAGCTTTGCTTACAGTTGCTGTTTACACTATTTACAGGAAAAGATAAAGGAAAGTCACATGCCGGACCTAGTACTTAGGTCGTACAAGAATCAAGTAAAGTTTTCATAGACCTCTACTCATCAAACCCTTTTGGTACTGATTGAAAGATGATAATGTGGTGGTCTGGGTACATTTATCCTGATTGTATGATGACATGAATTAGATTAGACTTGTGCCCTTTATAAGTTTAATTTCGAAACTGTAATCTGTACTAAAACTGTATTAAACTTAATCTTAATAGTTTGTACTTGTAATTCATAATTCCGCAACTTAATTACTCTATCTTAGTTATGATTGATATCGTATTGCATGATGTGGGACCTAGACTCTGAGGACTGCCCCATAAGGGATGGTCTTCACAGCTTCTACTTACTTCCGAGTGGAACCCGTACTTCAAAGAAATGACTTCTGCATCAAGACAAATCATAACCCGTTCTTTCATGTTTAGATGGTTTCTAAACACCCAGTTTAGAACCCGTGTTTACGCGACTTCTCTGGAATTTTCCCTACTTTTTATGCTTATCAGTTTGAGTTTGAGTTTCATTCTTGAAATTCACTCACAACATTTTATGTTTCACTGATACTGTTCTTATTTGCAGGGGGAGTTTTATATGCGCTCTGAAGATGACTTCTTAACGAAAAGTGTGTAAGCATTCTGAATACTCTAATGCACACTTTAAAAGGTTTTGTTAGAATAATCTGATTCTCTGACTGGATAGATTTCCACCAAGATTAATCGATCTAATCTTCGTGATGATCTTGATCTCATTGATCCTGAGATTCTCTCGAATATTCTAATTTCTCCCACGTATTCTGATTCTATCATAAATCAAGTTTCTCCCATACAAGCTAATTCTTTCATGATAGTCTGATTCATTTCCAAATCTCATATCAGACTTTCTATTGAAGTTCTCTCATACATTCTCTCAAACTTCCCAAGATATTTCATTCAACTCTCATCCATCTTCTGGAATACTCCATAACCTTAACTGCTATATCCTTCAAGATATCATGCTGACTCCGATGATGCCTATTATGTGTGATTAGGCATATATATATATATATATATATATATATATATATATATATATATATATATATATATATATATATATATATATATATATATATCGTTCCTATGGTCTAAACCGCCGGAAGACCTACCCAAGGAGAAAGACCACTTTAGTTTGTGTGATAAGGGTTCCTTGGTCAAGTTAGTTGGAGGAGTGTTAGTTACGCCAAAACGTAGGTACTAAGCAGGGTCGAGCATAGATAAAATGCAAATGATAGGGGTTTATCGAAAGGAGATGGGGTGCATCATGAGCTAAAAGTGAGTCGGAGAGAGTACAGTTGAAAAATGACGAGAGCTGAGGGGTGAGAAAGGATTAAAAGAAAAGATAAATCCTACCAATACTGTGTCAGTCTACTAGGTTTCCTACATCTGCTACCAAATTCCATGTGTTGGAATTAGGTAATTGAACAAGACGTCATGGACCCAGTGACGCATGCACCTAACCTCCCTAGCTTCTCAGTTGTCTCTTAAAAGACTATTGTTTCAATTCACATGGAGTTATATCACATACTCTATCGACATATCATTTGGATATTGTTGATATTGAAACAAGGAAGACATCCTCTCCGGTCTCCGACTTCAGTTGATGCACTTTGAGTCTAGAGCTTAATGTTATAAACTTTTAGGACACATGGAGTCTACAGTCTGCGTGACTATAAACAGCTTGTCTGCCGAGACAAAGTTGGAACAAATATGAGTGATTCTTTCATGATAAAGGATTTCACGATGATTATTTGGAAATCCTACTAGTGTTAATGTCACGCCAGTGCTGAACGTAGGTCACATAGACTTAGGGGGTGTTTGATAGCCACTTATCAGACTCTTATCAGAGGTAACCTCTTATTCGGTAAGAGGAAATACTGATAAGTGTGTTTGATATGCAGAAGACATAAGAGTCAAAATTCTATTATCATGTCTTATCAGGATAAGACTTTAATATGCTTCTTATCACCACTTATCACACCAAAAAAAACACGTCTCTCCCACCCCACCCCACCACATACCTTACCTCACCCACCCTACCCCTACCCTACCCTATCCTAAACCCCCTACCCCACGCAACCCCACGCAACCCCACCCTCAACATACCCTACCCTCAACCACCTAATCTCACCCTACCCTAACTACCCTTAACTTACTTATACCACCCCATCCCCATCCCCATCCCCATCTCCACCCTTAACCCTACCCACCCCACTCCCATACTTTCCCTATCCCACTCTACCCCACCCCTACACTAACCCATCAAACCTACCCACCCCACCTCACCCCTCTTATCCCACCCCACCCTACCCCTATCTCTTCCCACCCCTACCCCTCAAACCTACCCACCTCACCCCTACCCTACCCCTCAAATCTACCCATCCCCACCCACCTTACCCCTCAACCTACCCACCCTACCCCTACACCATTACCCTACCCTATTTACCCCACCCCACCCTCAACCAACCCCACCCCTACCCTACCTCTTACCATATTTATTAAAACGAGAAATATTCCAACACTATTTTATAAAATTTATTATTTTTCAATAACATATCTATATAACTTATAAACTTCAGTTATTTAGAAGTTAATAAACGTAACCTTATAAACTTGATTATAACTTATAAACTTTAATTGTTATTTGATTCTTGAAAGCATGTTGGTTATATGTTTATTGAATGCATTTATGTTACTTGATTATAATTTATAAACTTGAATTGGTTTATTACTTAAATTTTGTTAATGTTATTTGAATGATATTAAATGTTTACATAGATCACTTTGATTCAATGGATTATTCTTACTTGATATTTGACTTTAATCAATGATATATGTTTGGTTTTGGGAATTAATATGTAAAATTAACAAAAATAACAGATTCAGATAATTTATAAAACAAACAGACTTATTGAATTCTCTTATCATATCTTAGTATCTTATCAGGACCACCTCTCATCAATCAGAAGTGGAATCAGACATCAGACAATTAACATCTTATGCAATCAAACAACACATTAGTCTATTGTGCAAACAGAACTCCTATGTGGAACTGGAATGTGACTTACAAATGAATTTGTTTCATTTTCTTATATTCAGGTTGCAAAGCCATGATCTTTACTTTAATATCCTTTTGGTCCTGAATATATTGTAATGAGGGAGAGATTGTTGTTTCTGAAGGCGAGAGAAAGTTTTATGATGTAACTGTTTATATTTTGTTATTGAGGGGGAGCGTTACTGATTGAGTTTGTAACATGAGAGAGATAAGTATTTTTGTGTCTATAATGTTCTTAAATGTAATATTTTCTTTCTGAGTCTGTAATCCTCTACTTCGACAAAGAAAGAAGATTTGAAGACACATTGAGGTTATTTCATTTGAAGGGGAGAGCTAAAGAGATTACATGATGATCATAATTCTGATGATCATCATGAGGGGGAGAATGTTCTGAAAAGAGTTGCAATATTTTGAAAGACCTACTAAACGCAAGGGGAGAGCCACCGATCTGAAACATTTAAGGGGAGAGTCATCTGAAGAAGATCAATTATGTACTTCAAAGTTCTGAGATCAAAGTCACTTCAAAGTTCAAAGACTTCAGAAAGATACAAAGCCTTGATTACAAGAAGGGGGAGATTGTTACAAATTTTATTTCTTGTAATTCAAGCTTGTGTAATTGCGCTTAATTGTAAATATTTAATTATACAGTAAAGGGGAGATTGTTAGCTTAGGGTTTTAAAAGAATTCGAAAAAGGTGCCTCCACCCTAAGTGTGTGTTTTGAGAGTGAAATTCATAGAGATTGAGTGTCAAAATTCTCTCTTGTAATCTTCATATTTCTTAATACAAATTGTTTGGTTTTATGCATTGGAGTGCAAAATAATAGGGAATCAAAGTTAGCAAAAACCATCCGAATACATAAAATATAATTAAATATCATTCAAGTATCAATATAGTTTCGTTAGTTTTGGCAATAAAATGTTTTAGAAAATTATTAAACAAAAACAAACTTAACTTATAAAATAAAATATTACTGAATAGTACAAATAATTATTTGAATTTGTAATATATCATTTACCTCTCGTTTAAACTAGCTAGAAAAACAAATTATCTGATGATAACACATTAAAAGTATTTATAAGTTTCTATAATATTACAGTTATTCTTGTTATATTTATTTTTTCTCGATAAAATTTGGACGTGATTGACATCAATGATAATTAATATTTGGATTGGTTTGTAATGAATGCTTTGATAGTTGAATAGTTTAAGATAACATTTTTAAACTTTTTGGTGGATACAATAAAAAAGGTGGAGAGAGAAAGATAATATTTTTTCTTCCAAAAATATCATTTTGATCCAAGGGCTCTAAAAGGTTCCTAAGTTCTCACCATCTTTGAGGTTCTTAAAAGAATCCTTCCCTATACACACACATATATTGTTATTTATTTTTAAAATTATTTAATTTAATCAAGAATTTATAACTGTCACTTGTTATATGGATTCAATGTATAACATAATATGTGTGTGCGTGCGTGCGCTTAATAGTTATTAATAATACAAAAAACCAAGATCAATATGACAAACTCATTGGCTTTCATAATACTAACTGTTCTTTTCATGTATACAGGTAAATATGAATTATCTTTTTACGATTTTTATAACATATTCTTGATTTTTAGAAGAGGTCAGACCTACTTTTTGTCGTTTTTAAGCTCATTTTCAAGTAGTTAGTTTTTAATCATTTTCTTTATTTTTTCGGTGAAGTTTTATACGTAGGAATATTTTGATGATGGTGGAGGGGGTGTGTGCTCTCTAATTAATTCAACAATAACCAAGAAAAATTGTTGTTGCAGATGTTATCTTTATTACTAGGGTAAATTACGATTTTCGTCCCTGTGCTTATATAAAAATTATGGTTACCGTCCTTTTTCATGATAAAATTACAATTACAGTACTTATAGTTGATGTTTTATTATGCTTTTGGTCCCTTTATTCAAAAAATTTTAAATATGACAATTTTACCCTTTCACTTTATTACATTTTTGGTCGCTCATCAAAATATTTCTTTTATATTTCATTTTCTTAATGATTTATTATTCTTTTTATCATTTATTTATATTTTTCTTATTGTTACTATTAAAATTTAATGAAGTAATAAATTATTTAACATATTTTATTTTCATTATTTATTTGACATTAGTATTACTAGTATTATTATTATTTTAATATAGTTTAAGTATTTACATGAATAAGTAGTATTAATTGTAAATAACTTGTATGTGACTAAATTTAATATATTGTATTGTTGTTAATTATTGCTATTAATATTGTTAATATTGTTCTTACAAATAAAATTTAAACAAATACTGAACTATTTATATATTTAGTTTTTAAAAGGTATTTATTTGTTTTATTACTCTTCATTTATTGTAACATCCCGGATTTGAGTCTGGTACGTGGATTTAATTTATTGGCTCATTATTTTAATATTATTGCGTTGTTCCAATTAAATCCTGTTTCGTGTTTTAAATGTGTCGAGACCGAGTGATACGTGTCTCCGGATTAATAATTAGTGGATTATTATAATCACTGAGATCGTGGATTTAATTGGGTCCAAATGATATTAATATTGAAAAAGTGATATCTGGTCCGGGTTAATGGGTTCGGGACCGGCCAAATTAGAGATAAACATATACGTACTTATCTCCTTCCCTTACCTTTTCAAGAAAACCCAGAGGTGTGTGTGTGTATTTGGTGTGGAGCTCCAGCAAGAATTGAAGCCAAGATTGAAATTGGGTGCTGTATCTTGCTTCCATCTTCCTCTTCATTGTGTTCTTGAGGTGCTCAATGTACGGAACTTCAATTTAGGGGTTTTAATTTGTGATTTATGTTGTGAAAGTTGTGTGGAGTAGTTTATATGTTATAAGGGTCTGTTGTGTAGTGTTTGTACATGTAAGTTGAGGTTGAAATCGTGTGGGGAGGGTTGAAACCTTCTGGGCAGCCATGGAAATTGCAAGTCAAGGTGCAGAGCACCGCTCGGTCGCGGCACGACCCACAGGGTCCTAGCGGCGCGAGCCGCAGCCTGCAGGAGAAATTTGGTTTGAGGTTTATGGGGGAGTTGTGGGTCGTTGTTGGTTTGGATTCCTTCGGGTCAATGTCGGGATGAGTTATATGGGTTTTGGGGTATCGGTAGGAGCCTCGTGAAGGGATTTCAGGAGTCAGTTATTGTTTTTTTTTAATTAAAAATGTTTTTTTAATTAAAAATGTTTTTTTAATTAAAAAAAGGTCTTTTTTAGTATAGAAATTTATTCTACTTCTAGAAATTTAACACATTCTATATAGAAAATATAAATATAATATTATGTAATTTTATAAAATGTTATATGATCCTATATATATATATATATATATATATATAAGATTAATATCACTATTCATAATCTATGTAGAATGTTGTGTTCCTATACATTTCGTATATTCTATATAAAAATAAATTAACTTGTACATCAATAACAATATTCTACATAGAATAATATGTATGCTATATAGATTCAACAATAACAAATAAACTGTTGAACGTATTCTATATAGATTATCACGTATACTGTGTAGATTACACCAAAACACAACTTTTAAAAAATTAACCGGTGAACGTAGTCTATATAGATTATCATGTATTTTATGTAGAGTGTCATGTATTCTATGTAAAAATACACCAAAAACACAGTTTAACAAATTAGTTGGTGAACATATTCTTGTATAGATTATCATGTATTCTATGAAAGTATCATGTATTCTATATAGATACAATAATAACAAATTAACTAGTACAACAATAACAATATTCTACATAGATACAAACTAGCTACAATCAATTCTGTATATAATACTGTAACATCCGTCAATTAGGTAATTATTTAACAGACTAAAACCCTAGTATATAATAGCTTAATTATTATTATTTGAACATAGTCATCTAGCTTTCATATTTCGATTTAGTTATTAAACTTAAATACTTAATGACTTATTTTGGTGTGTGTGCTATTAATGCTTATACCTTGTGAATTAAGAATGGTACATATATTTAATAGTTTAGAATGAGATTCCATGCCATACGTTGAGTTATGAATAAGAAATAAAACTGTGGTGGCAAAAATAGACTAGAGTAAAAGAAGGAAGGACTCAATTGCAATTTAGGAAATTAAAAATTAGATTTTTCAAAGAAACGACCTGATTGGTCTAGAAGCTTATACCCCATCTATATAAGCAATCTCCATCTTCATTTTTCCAACGTTTTGGGAGCTCTTTTGAGACCAAGAATAATTTCAACAAAATCTAAAACTTAGAAGAAGGAAGGAGTGCTAGTGGTGTTGTATAGCTAACTTCGACGGCACATGGAGCTCGTGGGCGAGACATTAACTAATTTAATGAGCACATGTAATAACAAGATCTTTTATTGTTAGGCACATAAAGGTCTCAATCAAACCTACTCAATATCATAGGGGGAGATTCTTATTCAAACCTGACTGATACACTTAAGAGGAGAACTTAAGCCTTTTTAATGTCTTATTGAAATCTGATAAGTGATTTGCAAAATCAGCCTAAGTCTATTTACACTGTTACATTCGTTGTAACTTGGCAGATAGTCAAAGTTGTCGACAATTGTTGGACAGGTTTGACAGAAACTGTCTAAGCTGTTCATGTCCGTTGAACAGTTTTGACTTAAGATAGTATTCTATTCTTTGTGAACAGGGCTTACACTTTATGGAATTTGTTCCCATGTCCTCATGCAAAGACTTGAACGAAAAAATCAGTCAACAACTCAAGACAAAACGGAAAATCAGAAGCTTCCAGTTCTACCAAAGCTGTTCTGAAGCATGAACACATAAGGGATATCTGAAATGAGTGACAGCTCGTTTCTTATATCAAAATAGCATTACTTAAAGAGTAAAGGTCTAAAGTTGACATTCCTCTTTAAGGTAAAGTAGTGGACAATAGAGACAAAAAGAAAAGGACAAAGCATTTGCAACAAGTGGACAAAGTCTGACTTGTCAGACGTGCAGAAAAGCATCATTGTCTTTTTGCAAGACATTCCCACTTTGTTAGAATCAATTTTAGTTGATGATTTTAATATGTCTAGGGTTTGTTTTGTAAGTAATGCATAGTTATGCATTTGTATATAAATAGAATATTCTCTTTGTAAATGGTACGGTTTTGGTAATTGTATTTTTGCACGGATCTGACAGTCAGGATTGCACGAAATTCTAAGAAGATTAGGGCTACAGTACTTTGTATTCAATCATCTCTCTGTAATCATCTTTTGGTGGAAATTAATCTTTCGGTTAGTGTTTCTGATATTCATAATTGTTTGATTGATTAATCTGGATTCACAATTGGGATTAGAGCCTAATATGGCTGAATTTGTGTGAATTTTGAATATGAAAAACCAATTTTTTGAACACTGTTATATCGTTTTTTTTAAATTAGAAAATCATCGAGGGTTTTTGATTTACTGGATGGATTGAAATGAAACTTGGATCGAGTGTGCATTTTTAATAGTCGAATTCATTGAGATAAGCCTCAAATTCTAATTCCAAACACACAGAAATTAATCTGGAATTTACTGATATTCAGAAAAAGTAGTGTTCTTCACGTTTTTTTGACTAATTTTGGGTGTTTAATCTGAAATTAGCCAAACTCTTTTTACAAAAAGTGTTTCTGTGTGTAAAATGAACCTTCGTAATCAATTTGAGTTCAATTCATGGATTTTTGTTGAAATAGTTTGAATCTGAACTTGTTTTTATTAAAAAAAAAAAACGATAAAACTCGGGCAAAACAGAGTTCATAGTGTTAATCGAGTTTTATAAAGAAGCATTCGAGTTTCATCAAGTTTTATTCGAGTTTGATGCCTTTGATATTCGAGTTTGATGCCTTTAATATTCGAGTTTGATGGCTTTGATATTCGAGTTTGATGCCTTTGATATTCGAGTTTGATGCCTTTGATATCCGGGTTTGATTGATCTTTCATTCGAGTTTGATAATTTGTGCATCGAGTTTCATCATATATTCTTAGAGTTTTATACTTCATTGATCGAGTTTTATACTTCATTAATCGAGTTTGATACTTTTTTGATCGAGGTTGATACTTCTTTGATCGAGTTTGATCCTTCATTGCTCTAGTTTCATACTTCATTGTTCGAATTTGATTCTTATTCATTCGAGTTTTATCATTAATCATTCAAGTTTGACTATATAACCTTAGCTGATTAAATTGACCATAACTTTTGACTGGAATATTGTTAGAATGCCTACCATATGGCAAAGCCGGTTCAGTAAATTTTCGAGGCCCAATTCCACTCCAGAAAAAAGTTACGGACAATTTTCTGCAGAAAAGCTGAAATTTCAACGTCAAAAAGTCAATTCATAGCTGATTTTTCACAAGTTATCATTTACAGATATTGTTTTCAAAATTTTATCAGAATTCACTCAATTTTCCATAAAAGATCTTGGAAGATTCAATTTCAAGCAATTCAAAATGGCATATGAATCTGAGCTGATTGAAAAACTTACTGAATTTGAAAAGATTCGTAAGAACAATTATGATATCCTTGTTCAGATAAATACAGATAAAGCTTTGGCTTTGCATGATGTATTAATACTGAAGGAAGAAATTTTGAGCTTAAAAGACAAACAAAATTCTGAGAAGTGTGCTCTTAAATTGAAAATATCTGAATTAAATAAAGAACTTGATGAGTTGAAACGAGAGAATCTTCATACTACAACTCATATGAAATATCTTTTGCCTGAAAGATCTGAACTTTATAAGAAAGTTAAAGATCTTGAAGAAACACTTTCCAAGATAAATCATACTGATCAAAGTTGTGTTTTAAACAAATCTGAATAATTTTTTGCTCTTGAAAAAGAGTTATCTTTAACTAAAGATTCTCTTGAGAAGGAAAGACATGAGTTCTTACTGAAAAAACAAGATTTTAAAACAAAATCTAAGTTGTTTGAAGATGAAAGAAAGATGTTCTTAATAAAAGAACAATCTTTTATAACTGATTTCCAATCATTTGATGATGACAGAAATTCTTATTTGGTCATTATCAAAGGTTTAAAAGATCAGATGTTTCATCTTACCAAACAAATTAGTGATTCTCCTTGTTCAAAAGAATCAAAGGTTGAGATTCCTTCAGTTTGTTTAAAATCCAAAGTTGATCATTCTGATTTATCTACAGGAAGTGAAAAGAATACAACTGAATTTTCTGAATTTGATTCTTCTTTAGATCTTAAACTTAAGTATCTGTTAAAGATACACAGAGACAAAGATAAAGTTGTTGAACAACTTCCGGTAAAGATTTACACTGGTGAATCTTCAAAGTCAAATTGTCCTAAAGTTTCTGGCAATTCTGGTCATTCTTCACAGAAAAGAATTTCTCAGAAATACACCAAGTATTACCAGAAACAGGCTAGAACCGGACAGTTGTTCATAAAGAAGAGTTTGAAAAAGTTTGAACATTCAAAGTCAAGTTTCTTTAGAAATTCAGATATTCAATTTTCAAATACTCCTTTTCATAGAGAAGCTGATTGTTATAATCTGCACTGGGTACCTAAACCCCAGTTTAAGTGGGTACCAAAACCCGTTTTGAAATGGGTACACAAAAGTACTAACAAGTCTGGATCCAAATCTGTTTGGATACCAAAGACATCTTAAATTTTTACAGATAATAAGCTCTTGATTACTTCAGATCAAGACCCGTGCTTCAACTCAAATAGGTTTCTGTACACATCAGTGCAGAACCCGTTCTTAAATTCCACAGGCTTCTAGTTACAACAGACTAGAACCCGGTTTTCATTTTTAATTGGTTTTTAGTCAATTCAGACTAGAACCCGGTTTTCATCGGAGATGGTTTTTGTACTTCTTAGTACAGAACCAGAACTAGAGGCTTTAAGTTACTTCAGACTAAAACCCGAACTTCCGCGAGAAATGGCTTCTAATCACTTCCGATTAAAACCCGAGTCTGAAAGACAAATCTTACTGGAATTCATGCCCTGAATTCAACTCTGATGCTGATTTGTAATAGAGTGAGTTTTATTTTTATAACTTTTTTGCTCTTGATTAATTTCTATGACTTGACTACCTGTTTGTGCTTATTTCCAAGGGGAGTTTCAGACATCCTTTGACGCTGATATTTTTCAAACAAAAATGTGTGTGCTTTTCACGACAATATTTTATTCACAAATAAAAAGATATTTGAGTTGAAAAGAAAATTTTTTTCATCTTATTCTCTGAATCTATCTTTGAGATTAATTGGTCTAATCTCTTTGATTTTCAAAATCTCATTGATTCTGATATTCTTTTTGATATTCTCCCTTTCATAGAATTCTCTCATATTCTTCCAAGTGCTAATTTTTTCATAAAAATCTGATTCATTTCATATCTTATATCAGATTTTACATTTCATTCTGATATCTCCCAACTAATCATTCCCCAAATTCATTCTGAATTATTTGTGTGATATAATTCAGCTAACTGTGATATACCATGAGCTGAAATGCTGAACTTTTTTTTTGTTGACTCCGATTATGCACCTAACTGTGTGATAGGCATAAATATCGCTTCTATGGTCTAACCAGAACCGGAAGACCTACCCAAGGAGCAAACCATCTATAGTTTGTGTGGGTGAGGGTTCTTTAGGTGTATTAGTTGAGAAGTGTCAGTTATCACGGGATACTTACAGGGTTGAGCAGAGGTAAAATGTAAATGAGAGGGGTGTAATGATGTATTCCCGTAATGTTTTCAGCACCTTGATGATTTTCTTATCAAACACATGAAGAATCAAGCTCAATAAATGTGATATGATGAAGAAGAGACAATATGAATGTTGAGAGAAAAAGACAATATGGCGGCTGTAGCAATATTCAAATGTCAACCGTGTATTTTCAAAAGGCAAACCCTAGGAGCTATAATAGCTCCATTTAATTAAGTTTCACACATTGGCACATTTGGCCCCTAGACTATTACATAAACATAAATTACATGGAAAGTAAATACAAGACAAAATACAAGGATAATAAATATTACAAAACAACTCCTATGATTGAAATAATAAATCTAACAATCTCCCCCTTTTCGATCATTTAGGAGGTCCTGGAACTCTGGCGTGGTCAGTTGATTCTCGGAGTCCAAGGATGACGTCGAAGCGTCTGGTCACTTGTCTCAGATGTAGCCGTTCGTTCAGGTATTCAATGCCGCTGAGGATGTCCTGAATCTCCTGTGGTGAGCATCTAAGTTCTGGATTTGGTTGAGCGTCAAAGTCTTGAACTTTCTGAGTAAGCGCTGCTCGAACCAATCTGATAGTGCCGTCGGAGTAACAAGGAAGATCCTCAAAGCGCATGAATTTTTTGTATCCTTTCTGGTTCAAAAAGATAACCCCTGGCTGTCCTCGATGCAGAACTTTGTATGCTGGATAGTGGTCTAGCAAAAATATATCTTGTTCGGGAGCTTTCAGACCCACTTTCACTAAGGCACTCTCAATCGCCATCTGGAAATCTCTGAGGCACATAATGATTGATCGGCGATTCATGCATCGAACCAGGGCTGCTAGAGCAGTCATATGTGTCAGACAACCCTTGACTCTGTTTACCATCTTTCTGTGCAGACGCTCTATGTCGTCTATGTTTACGAAGTCAAGGTCGCTTTCATGCAACTCTTGAACAGTACCGTCTTCTCTGAGTACCTCAAAGGCTGGAGTGAAGACTCTGGCTCTCTTGTACATATGAATGTTATTGATTTTGACTATTTTGGACTTTGACCAGTATTTGCTCTTGTCTCTCGTTTCTCTTAGCATCATCTGATTGTATTCAACTTGAATGCATCGAGATGCATCGGTCATTACCATTAGAAGACGTCTACTGTAAGATCCCGGCTTCTTTCTGAAGACCATTTTGAACCTTTCTTCCAAGAAAGGATTTTGAAATTGATCAGCCGGGAACTTCTTCAAAAATTCTTTTAACCCCTGGACCGGAGGTTTTTCTAATTCTTTAGGAGGAGCCTCAAGAAGTTTCAATACTCGGTCTCTCCGGTCCTGACATAACTCTTCTTTTGTTTCCGCATCCAGACTGTGGACTTGTCCCCATGAGTACCACTTTATCCATTCCTCATCAGACCTGTCATATGTTGCGGTGACTTCTCTAGTATCAAAACAGTCGACAGTTCTGGATCCGGATGTTTCAGCGATATGGGCATGTGGAGCTGATTGAGTTGGAAGGGTTGATTGGACTGATGGAGTAGGTTTAACTGATGGCAATTCTTTTGGTGTGGGAGTGGGTTGGATTGATGGAGTTTCTGTGGGAGTGAATGAAGGTGATTGGATGGAAGAAGATGTTTGTGCTTGGGGTTCATGAGATGGAGAATCCAAAATCTCAATTGGAATTGGAGGTGATTGTTGTGGAGATTTGGGTTCAGATTTTGGTGTGAGAAAGGTATAGTCGTTTTCAGTATCAGAGTCTGAGTCTGAGTCAGACACTAATATGATTTCGACTTTATCGAATTTAGGCTCATAGATCACCATTGCTGAGTTAGGGTCTAACGAAGCTGGGCCCTCAATCTGTAGAGGTTCATATTCGATCATCAGTGCTTCCGTAGCCTCATAAGTCTGATCCCCAGACCCAAACCCTTGAATTTCTGTGCCTTCAGCCTCTGCTCCCCGTACAATAATCATGGAATCCTCATGATGAACCTTTTGTCGTTTCTCCCCCTCATGACGATCAGGGTCGTCCTGGTCGTCATGTTTTCTTTTGGGGCTTCGGCTTGAGTGCGGCATTGGAGTTCAATAACTGCCGACTCCAGGCGATCCATTCTGGAATTAAGCTTTTCCTGGACTTGCAAAATTAGGCGGTTAAGCGCATCAATCTTGTCCGACAGCTCCGATATCTGATGATGGACTGAATGCGAACCTGGTGGGGGGTCAGCTTCGGAGGCGACACCCTTACCCTTGATGAATGAAAGAAGGGCGGTGTGACGTTCCTCGGCGGCTTCCCTTTGGGCGTCCAGGTCAGCCCGGGTAACCACTCCGGCAGCACGTAATGCTGCCGTTAGCATCTCCAGATTGATTGGGAGATGGCCTGAAGTGGATGGCGTTGATGGAGCGACCTCAGGTCTTCCCTCCGTCATTTCTGGCTCCACTAAGGGACGCTCAGATCCGGAAGTTTGTTGAGCTGCCACGGAGGCAGCTCTTGGGGATGCCACAGAGGCATCGTGCGTGGTGTGTATTTGTGGGGATGGAATCGTGAATGAAGGAATTTCGGTCACGTGGGGAGGAGTATGACCTCGTTCAACACCGCCGCTCTCCGAATAAGAGGGCGATGGAGTATGTGGTAGTTCCTCGTGGAATGAAGTGGTTTCCCTTTGAGGGGAAACCAAGTGGGTGGTGGGGGTGATTTCGACCGCTGGACGGACGGTCTTATGAAGAGGAGTCCGGCTTATTGGGCTCAGTTCTCCCTCAGATGGAATCTCCCTCGCTCTCACGACAGAGACGGTTCTTTCAGAATCCGCCGTCTCTGCCGTCTCACCTACTTCTCCATCCCTCACAATCACAGTCTCCCCCTCACCGAAACCCATAGATTGCTGAATATCCATCCTTTCTCCCTCATGCTCACTCTCTCTTTGCTCACCTTCGGATTGGTTAGTCTCAGTCGATTCTGACTGAGACTCATCCGGATAACTCTCCTTTATATAAGCCCTTACCCGATCCATGCCCCGAGACCTCATTAGTAGAGATAGAGGATTCTTCATTGCCGGTATCGTCGGGGCCCCCTTTGGCAGAGTTAACTTTTGAATTGCCACTGTGGGGTAGACATCAGCCTCCGGACGCTCGTGAATATCGTCGTCTTGGTCCATTGCAAACTGAATAATGAGTTGCAGGAATTGTTGAAGAGGAATGTACTTCCTGCCTTTCTTTGTTCCCCTTTCTATATGGACTCTTCGAAGCTCTTCGAACAAGAATGAAGCATAGTCCACGTGTCGGTCACAGGCAAAGCCTGTGAACATGGCTAGTACCTGTGCCGACGCCGAGTCATGACCTGAATGCTTTGCGGTGAAGCATTTGTTGAGCACATCGAATAGTATCCGCCAGTGGGATTGAAGGTTTTTGGTGCGGAAGTCTGATGGTTTGGAAAGAGGACCGTCATACCCTAGAGTTTGGATTTCAGTTAGGGTTTCAGAGACGGATGGGTTTGGGTCGAACACTTCACGGGTGGGAAGGTAGACTTCAGCGGGTAGATGAAGAATGTGGCGGATGGCAGATGTAGTGATTTTGACTGGAACGCAGTCAATCGTGGATGTGAAGTGAGGTGCGGGGTCGGTTACATACTTTAGCCTGTTCCAGAATTGTTGGAGATAAATCTGGGGAACAGCTATGGCAGTGGATAGTGCATAGTAGATGGGATGGCGGGTGAGGATGTCGAAGGCTAGGGTTTGGGTTTCTTTGTTGAGGATGGAAACGTCGAGTTGCCAGTTATGTGGAATAAACTCGACAAACTCGGTGCTGGGTAGGATGGATTCCTCGGGTAGTTGAGCATTGTTATTTGGGATGGGGGGATGGGGTACGGTGAGAATGATTGCGGGTTCCATCATCCTGCAAAGTGCAACAGAGTTAGAATAATAATACTTGATGATTCATTGATGTGAAGTCTAGATGAGTGTGAAATAGAAACTGTCTGATCTGTTTAGCATCGGGTCTTTATTAGCAGAATAAAATTACACTAATAAAGTCCAAAGTCAATCGTTAAGAGACCGATGTTAGATAAGACCGTTTCACTCAAACACTGATCCTAACTCTAATCAATGGTGCACTTGGATGGAACTATTTTTTGTGATTTTTTGAATTTATATAAAAATGCAGAAATGGAAAAATGAAAATTTTAAAAAAATGCTAAGTGTTGGATTTCGGATGGTCCGAATTCGGATGAACAGTGTCACCGAATTCGGATCAGTCCGAAATCGGATGATGCATGAATGCTTTTTGGGGGGTCCGAATTCGGATGAGATGAAAACAGGGACCGAATTCGGATGATGGTCCGAAATGTAAGGCATGGAATGAATGAAAGTGGTCTGAATTCGGATGGGTCATGAAACATGATCCGAATTCGGATGATGTCTTATGTAAATGCATGCAATGATATGGATAGGTCCTGAATTCGGATGGTACTCAGAATTCGGGTATCATCCGAATTCGGATGAACAGTGGTGTACATACTTAGACTAAATTCAAGTTTTGAAAATTTTTGCCTTGCTTTGATGGTCCGAATTCGGATCAACAGTGGTCCGAAATTGGTATTTGTACTTTGAAATTTTTGAAACTTAGTCTAAGTCGGACATCCGAATTCGGGTGGTGGTCCGAATTCGGACATCCGAAACTGCATGAGTGCAGTTAATGTGTTCATGCAACAATAATCGTGAACAGTTGAAATGTAACAAAAATACATGAAATTACAGATCCTAAGCTAAAACAACTTACTGAACACTTTATCTAACTACAACTAAGGAAAAATAACACATTAAAGTACCTAAAATGTATAAAAACCGAAAATAAAAACTAGAAAAATTTTGAAAATCAAACAAGTAAACTAGGAAGTTAAACACTGGAATAAGGTGAAAAAGATGTTACCTGATGATGCCGATGTTGGAAAATGCAAGAAAAACAGAAGAAGATGAAGATCAAAAAGCTTCGAATGATGATAATGGTGGTTCGGCGGTGGTATTTCGACGAGAGCAAGGTGAGGAAGAAGAGAGAAAAGAAAGCTTGGAAGAGAAGCATTTGACCGTTTGACTCCCTTTTTAAACTCGCGTACGGGTCGGGTCGGGGCGAGAGGATCCGCGCTCGACATGTATATGGGCTGCCGGATATGACTCAACACACACACAAAATTAAATTAAATGGGCTTTTAATGAAATTAATAAAAACAAGATTAAAAAGAAATTTTGGCCCAATTTTTATTGCATCTTTTGGAGTTTTTCTATGAGACTTCAAAATAAAATATTTTTTTGGTATTTTCTTTAATTTTGAAATTAAAATAAAATGAAATAAAGTAAACTAAAATCTTTTTGGCTTTTTGATAGATTTGAAAGATAAAATCTTTTTGTGATTTTCTGACCTATTAAATTAAAACTTAAAATTAAATTAAAACTTAAGACCAACCTAAAATTTAAAATTTAACTATAAAAGAAATAAAGAGAAACACAGAATTATAAAATTTAAAATCCTAACTATACTCCCCCTCAAATAAATACCGGTTCTTTTTCTTTTCTTTTTCAGATTTAAACTCGACAACCCTTTTTAGCTTTTCAAGCACAGACAAACCTGGATATTGTTTGCATCCCACTCCGTGATGAACAATTCACACAACAATTTATCAGGATCATTAATTATTAAAAATATACGCAGATAAGGAAACATTGAGTTTCAATTTTGTGACACAATCCTTAAATTTAAATAACAGATATTTTCTAAAATAAAGGAATTTCAATCATGATAGATTGAAATAGAATTATTTAAGACAATATCTGATATTTAATTAGAAGGCGGATTCAACATGCCGATATGAGATACTAAAAACTGAAAACGAGGTTCGTCTAAAGGTTTAGTAAATATATCCGCAAGTTGGTATTCCGTGTCAACAAAATACAACTCAATGGTTCCCTTTTCTACGTGATCTTTAATAAAATGATACCTGATATCTATGTGTTTTGTTCGAGAGTGCTGCACGGGATTGCAAGAGATGGCAATTGCACTTCGAGAATCACAGTAGATAGGGATATTGGTGAGTGAGAATCCATAATCGCGTAATTGTGTTCTCATCCACAGCACTTGAGAGCAACAGCTTGCAGCTGCTACATACTCAGCCTCAGCTGTAGATGTGGATACACAATTCTGCTTTTTGGAAGACCAACTCACCGGTCTATCTCCTAAAATTTGAATTCCTCTCGACGTGCTTTTTCTGTCCACTCTACAACCTGCAAAATCAGCATCTGAAAACGCGGTAAGATCGAAATCGGTTCCCTTTGGATACGATAGACCAAGTTCGGGTGTACCCTTAAGATAACGAAAAATGCATTTTACCGCAGTTAGGTGTGATTCTTTTGGGTCGGCCTGAAATCTAGCACAAAGACATGTTGAAAACACTATATCCGGCCTACTGGCAGTCAAGTATAGCAAGGATCCTATCATCCCTTTGTAAGTTGAATTATCGACACTTTTCCCGGAAGGATCGGTGTCTAACTTACAGTTGGAGGCCATGGGAGTTGCGATACTCGTGCAAGAGTCTAACTTATACTTCTTGAGAATGTCAAGAGTATATTTCGACTGGTTCACAAAAATCCCATCCTCAAGTTGTTTGACTTGTAATCCGAGGAAAAAGTTCATTTCCCCCATCATACTCATCTCAAACCTGGACTCCATTAGGGCTGAAAAATCCTTACAAAAATTACTGTCAGTAGATCCAAATATAATATCGTCGACATAAATTTGTACTAGCATTATGTGTGGGCCTTCCCTTTTTGTGAACAGAGTTGTGTCCACCACACCTTTATAGAAACCGGCAGAAATAAGGAAATTTGAAAGACTATCATACCATGCTCGAGGTGCTTGTTTTAAACCATAGAGGGCCTTATCTAGCACATAAACATGGTCGGGTTTATGTGCATCAACAAAGCCTTGTGGTTGTTCAACATACACCTCCTCGTTAAGTTCACCGTTTAGAAGGGCAGTCTTGACGTCCATTTGGTACACTTTGAAATCTTTGTGTGCCGCGTACGCCAAGAAGATTCTGATTGCTTCGATCCGTGCAACTGGAGCGAAGGTCTCGTCATAATCTATCCCTTCTTGTTGTCGGTAGCCTTTGGCAACAAGTCTTGCTTTATTCCTTATCACAATGCCGTTTTCATCTCGTTTGTTCTTAAAGATCCACTTTGTTCCGATGACTGTACGGTCTTTTGGCTTGCGAACTAACCGCCATACTCTTAGCTGTTCAAACTGGTTGAGTTCCTCTTGCATTGCAACTATCCAATCCGGATCTGTGAGGGCTTCATCCACACGAGCGGGCTCTATCATACTCAAGAATGATGCGAAGAGACATTCATTAGCAGATGCCCTACGAGTTTGGACTCCTGTTGATACATCACCAATGATTTGATCTGTTGGGTGACTTCGGGTCCATTTGATCTCATGTGGAAGGGGTGCTCGGGATGGAATCTCTGTCGTTAATGTGGGGATGGATGAGGATTCATGGTCAATGGTTTCAAATGAAGGTACCACTGGTTCAGGTCCGATTCCCGAGTGTTCAGGTGAAGGAAGAATTGTTGGTATTATATGTGAGGGTATTATAGGAGTAGATTCAACTGCGGATGTGTCGGTGGATGATGTGGATGGATGAGGGTACGTTGAAGAAGATGGAGCGGAAAAACTTTGCGGCGCAGTTGAATTGGAAGGATTACCTACATTATTGACAACATTAGACACACTAGCATTAGGACCGAAAAATTCAACATAAAAAGGATCAAATAAATTAACCAAATCAGAAAAAGAAAAAGAAATGGGGTTATTTGAAGAGTCTCCAGGCATTTGAGTAATGCGTGGTCCTGATTGATCAACTTCGGGTGCCAGTTCAGCCAACTCATCAAATGTGGCGTGCACACTTTCATTGACTGTTCTGGTTCGGGTATTGAATGCGCGATACGCCTTCGAGTTGGATGAGTATCCAATGAAGATCGCTTCATCCGCCTTTTCGTTAAATTTCCCGAGGTTGTCTTTGTCATTCAGCACATAGCACCTGCAACCAAATACACGTATGTACTTGATAAATGGTACTTTATTAAAAAAGAGTTGGTAAGGAGTTTTGTTAAAGCGCTTATGGATGATGGAGCGATTTTGTGTGTAGCATGCTGTTGATACGGCTTCGGCCCACAAGAACGGAGGTAGCTTTGAGTATGTGAGCATTGTACGAGCGGCTTCCACTAGCGTACGGTTACGCCTTTCCACGACCCCATTTTGTTGAGGTGTTCGAGCAGTAGAGTATTGATGCTGAACACCTTTGGATCGAAGGAAGCCCTCCACTACTGAGTTCTTGAACTCCGTGCCGTTATTAGATCTGATTGATTGCACTGACAGCTGCTGTTGGGTCTCGACACTCTTGATAAAATCAATGATTTCTTGAGCTGTCTCGTCCTTGGAACGCAAGAACCTGACCCAGGTGTATCGAGAATAATCATCAACGATAACCAACTCATATCGTTTTCCATTTATACTTTGAGTTCTCATCGGTCCGCATAAATCCATATGAAGTAACTCCAATACTCTTTTTGTTGATGGTTCGGGCTTTGGTTTGTGAGATGATCGTTTCATTTTTCCTTTCTCACAAGCTCCACACAGATGGTCCTTTTCGTAGCGCAATTCAGGAAGTCCTTTGACCAATTGTTTCGCAGCCAGCTTGTTGATATTATCAAAATTCAAATGGGATAATCTTCGATGCCACAACCAAGAGTCTTTTGACGAGGCTTTTGATAGTAGGCAAATGTTATCCTTCACTATTAGCTTAGCTACGTCAATGGTGTAAAGGTTAGAGTTTCGGGAACCAGTTAAGATTTCTTTTCCATCCATACTCTTAACACTGCAGTTCTTGGCTCTAAACGTTACTTCTAGTCCTTTGTCGCAGAGATGTCCTATGCTAAAAAGATTATGTGATAACCCCTCAACATAGTCAACGTCCTTGATGACCAGATTGTTTAGAACTAAGTCCCCGTATCCTTTTATGTGAGCCTAATGGTTGTTCCCGAATTTCACAGTTCCGCAATACTGTTCAACAACGTTGGACAGCAATTCTCTTCTTCCAGTCATGCGCTTGGAGCAACCCGAATCCATATACCAAATGGACTTAGCCTGAAAAACACATAAATTCATATAATGAAAAACTATATGCATTCAAACACATCCATTTTTAATTCACAATCAAACCGTGTTCTGAACCGAGATGTTCAGAAAACATGATGAGTTAAGACCGGGTCCTGGGCTGTGTGCACAGAAGCCAAACGTGTCGGTTTAAGCACAACCGACAAGCAAAAGAACGGGTCCTAGTCTAAGGTAACTAGAAGCCATTTCTTTGAAGCACGGGTCTTGATCAGAAGTAACCAAGAACCATCTGCATTAAGATTACACAACCTTGGGTACCCACCTCAATATGGGTCCCTTTTGTTAGGATTTCCAGTTTTATATGGCACGTGTACAGATTTAGAATCCCAACTAGCATTTGTGTGTGGACCGGATGCACAACCCTTTGGAATCCATTGAAGATTGGATTTATTGAGTTTTGGAACCTTAGGCACTGAAATTGCCTTCGGTTTTTGTCTTTTTGAGACCTGTTTGACCGTTGCTTTGGTTTTGGGCCTTGACAACGGACACATCTCAATTTTGTTTGTGGCCGATGATGCACTATTTTAGTTTTCTTTTTCCGAATACGTTTAGCAGGATATGGCACAAAAGCATTCATTTCAGGAACCTGTCGTCTATATTTAGTTGGACATAGATTAAACAAATCACTGAAAGAGTACTTTAATGGAATAGCAGAATTCAGTTCAACATTACAGACATTGTCACACACATTGTTACACAAATTGTCTTTAGAGATTACAGACATCCTATCTCTAGTAGCAAATTCACTTGGCATTAAAGCCTTCTTCACAAAAAAACTTGTAAAATCCTGCATGGTGGTTTTTGGGACTCTCCTTATATAATCTGTAGGAACAAAACGATTAGAGTCAGTAAGCATGGAAGATTTAGACTTGACAAACTTTTCTTTTTGGTGGTGAGTGGGTTTCTTAAAAGACTTGGATTTAATCTGAATCTTTTGAGGAACCTCATTTTTGAAAACTTTTGAGCACTCACCTTCGACAATGATAGAAGAAGATTCAGCTTTAGCCTTACCTTTATCAGATGACACACATGGATTTTTTTGAATGAGAAAGTGTTCGTTCTTTTGAAAGATCTTTCAATTTTTGTGAAACCATTTCAAAATTTTCTCTGTAGACAGTTACTTCCACAGAATGTTGAAAAGATTGATTTACCAATTCTTCTTCTCTCTTAAGAAGAGCATCTTGAAGATCAAGTGCTTTCTCTTGAGACGACCTCAATTCCTTTTCTAAAACAGTGATTTGTTGTTTAAGAACTTTTGCAGGAATATAAAGTTGAGGAGTTGATTTTACAGTTTCAGTTTTCAATTCTGCTTCTGAATAAGTTGACAAGAGATCTTCCTCTAAAATGGGTACTCTAGAAGAATAACTCTCGTTAAGTTCTTCATATTGAAAAGAAATTTCTTTATCTTTACGAGCGACACGTTTCTCATTTTCTTGGTTTAAAACTTCTTTTGATGACTCAAAAAAGAAAGATTTAAGACCTGCTCCCATGTAGTTCATGTCATAAAATACAGGTAAACATTTTGAGCTTCAAGTATTTAGGATTTTTAAAACCAATTCCTTGTTTAGAATGGTAAAACCTAGTTTCTTTGGGCTGATTTAAATGAATAGTTTCTTGTGTTTGACCCCTTTTCAAAAATGCATCGTCAAGGGTCTTCATTCTTGAGTACAAACTTATTCATTCTTCTTCAATCATTTTGTATTTTTCTAAACTATCTATATTTTCCATATTTACCACATCTAATTGTTTTGTAAGAACAGAAATTTCTTCTTTTAAAGAGAGTTTTTCATTTGAAAGCGTTTCCATGCAAGATTCAAGATATATATTCCTATCCTGAACATCTACTTTTTCAATTAACATCTGTTTTATAACATTATGATTAGTTAACCACTTTGAATGATATAATTCAGATTTTTCTTTCAGAGTATGAGCTTGATGTTCAGCCTGTACACACCTTGCAGTTTCAGCATTTAATCTAGCTTGGAGATCAAGTATTTGTGTGTGCAGTGTACATTCATTATCTACAAATAATTTATTTACATGTGCAGGAATGTAACAGGAATATACCTCATTGGACTCAGAACCGGATGTGGAGCATTCGGGATCGTTGGTTGTAGCCATCAAACATGCTTGTGGATTTTTCAGTGTCTCCCCCTCAGCAGCATGATCTGAATTATCAGCAGTGAAATCAGCACATGTCTTCAACCGAATACGATCAACCATGTAGCAATTCTTGCCCTTGTCATCCTCGTCTTCAGAATCTTCAGCATCCCAGTAGTCTTCCTGGGCGACGAGGGCTAATGCATCCGTTCTCTTCTTGGCTGCCTCGAGCTTTCTCTCGTAGTATGCAACGTCTCTGTCGAAATTGTTCTTGCATTCCCTAGCAAAGTGGCCCGGTTTGCCACATTTGTAGCAGAGACGTTCATCTGCGGCCTTTGGCTCATCAGCTCTTGGCCTGTCCTCTCTCCTTTCCACCGGCCTCTTATCGGCCCGGCGATGCTCGCGGCTGTCATCGCGCCTCCTTTCCCGTCTTTCGGGCTCTCTCCGCTCTTCCCTGCGGTCATCCCGACGATCATCCCTTCGATCGTCCCGCCTGTCATCCCTGTGATCATCACGCCTATCATCTCGCCTTTCATAACGGCGATCATCTCGATAGTCGCGTCTATCGTCATGGCGGCGATCATCCCTATCATCCCTTCGGTAGTCATCGCGTCGGTCATCCCTTCTATCATCTGAGTACCTCCGTGGACCGGTGTCATAACGGAGTTGGTTGTTAGTCTTGTTGGAGAACCGTCGCTGTTGGAGACGGTTGGTCCACAAGGCTATCTGTTCCTGAATCGAAGCTTCCTCTGCATCATAGACCTCACGCGGAGGAGAAGCATACCTGCACTGAGATGACGAAGAACTTGGAGCAAAGGATGGTGTCGGAATCTGCGTGTTAGTGATCAAGGCTAGAGAATCATTCGGTTTCAACCCTGTGTTGGCTGATAGCAGTAGAGAGGCCAATTGATTTGCCATCAGCTTCTGTTGATCTACATCCCCTTAATACTTTTTCAGCTCCTTGAAGACGACATTAATGGATACCTCAGGAATGTTCAGGACTCTCTTTGTGGCCCTACATGCAAGCTGCCACTCGGGGGCTAAGGCGGCAAAGAATTGGATATTGATATCATCCCTATCCTTCTTGATGTGCAGTTTGTTTAACTCGTTAAGGACTGCACAGAACCTGGTGAATGTGGCTTGCAGAGATTCCCCGTCTTTGGCGCGGAATTCCGTAAACTTTGCCTTGGCCTCCTCTATTTTGGCACGATTATCGAGATCTGCCCCCAGCATTTGGACTTCCAGCTCGTCCCACATTTCTTTTGCAGACATTTTACTGTCTACACCGACTAGAATATCAGTGGGGAGGGCTTGATAAATCAGATATTCTACCCTCTTGTCAGCGTGTTGTCGGTCTCTCTCGGCGTCATTTGTCGGTTCTCTTTCAACTTTGGAGGCTTGGACAGGGGGGTCAGCCTCAGGTCTGGCGGCTATCTCTCGATAGTAGATTACGGGTCCTTCGGATATAGATTGAAGCATCAAGTTCCCGAGAGGTTGCATTCCAACGAACTTAAGGAACCGGGATTTCCATTGTTCGTACTCATCGGGATAGAGAACTGGTGGTCTGTTCTCAGATCCGAGTACTAGAGCTTCGCGAGACATTATGATGACGGGTGCTGATTAAGAATATGAAGATCTTAGAGGTGGAAACTGGACACGGATGGGTTGGACTGAAAACAGAAGGTTCTGAATTCGGATGGTGTTACTTCGGATGAACAGTGTTTCGGATGAGGGAACCGAATTCGGATAGGGTGATTTCGGATGGGTTGGTTTCGGATGTATGAACAGTAATTTGGATGGCTATGGTTCGGATGAGGTTCAAGTTCGGAAGGGGTCCTAATTCGGATGAACAGTACTACGGTTGGGGACCAAGTTCGGTTGAACCTAATTTCGGATGAAACTAAGGGACCGAATTCGGATGAACAGTGCACAGGACCGAATCCGGATGGACCGAAATAGGTATGGTCCGAAATAGGAAAAATTTAAGTACAAGTCCCAAATTGAAAGATGGAGAGCCTGATCTGAACTTCGGATGGTCCGAAGTTCGGATGGGACCGAATTGAGGTCCGAAATAGGCTTATGGGGGGTCCGAAATGCACCTAAGGATGGTCCGAAATAAGGTCCGAATTAGGGTGATGGGTGGTCCGAAATTGGTGCCTAGGTGGTCCGAAATGCTACAGTGGTGATCTGAAATACATCAGGTTTTTTACGATTTCTAAGGCAGAATGAGCAGAATTCAATTTTTAGCAGTTTTAAAGCCTAAAAACAGTTCTAAATGATTTATAAACTATTTTAAACACTATTGGTGAGTTAAAATAACCTAAAAAACACTTAAAAAGAGCATGAACACGTTAAAAACCCACTTAAAAAACCCATATTTTCAAACTTGAAAATAGCCGATTCTTGATGATTTTAACAAAGATATGGAACTAAATGAGCTTAAAATCAGTAGAGAATAATAATGTGGTGTTTATATGAGCATTATAACACAAGAAACTCGGAAAAACAAAGGAAAATGAAGATCTAACCGAATGGAATGGAAGAACACGAAGAACACTTAGAAAACCCAGCAGAATCCGTATGAATCAGTTTAAATCCACCCCTCTGAGCTCTGATACCAATTGTAATGATGTATTCCCGTAATGTTTTCAGCACCTTGATGATTTTCTTATCAAACACATGAAGAATCAAGCTCAATAAATGTGATATGATGAAGAAGAGACAATATGAATGTTGAGAGAAAAAGACAATATGGCGGCTGTAGCAATATTCAAATGTCAACCGTGTATTTTCAAAAGGCAAACCCTAGGAGCTATAATAGCTCCATTTAATTAAGTTTCACACATTGGCACATTTGGCCCCTAGACTATTACATAAACATAAATTACATGGAAAGTAAATACAAGACAAAATACAAGGATAATAAATATTACAAAACAACTCCTATGATTGAAATAATAAATCTAACAAGGGGTATATTGAAAGGAGATGGTGGTGCATCAAATCGTGCTTTCAAAGCTGACTGAATTTATTTCTGAAAAAGTGAGTCGGAGGGAGCTTAGTTGAAAAATGCTGAGAGCTGAGAGTTGAGAAAGGATTTGAAGAAAAGAAATCCTACCTACACTGTGTCTACTGGGTAAACCACATAATCTATCAAACCCTATGCGACTTGATATTAAAAAATACGTCATGGACCTAGTGACGCATACACTTAACCCCACCAACTACTCAGTTATCTCTCAAAATATTTCTATTTCAATAATCACAGAGATATTGCTCATCTGTATCGATATATCATTTGGATATTATTGATATTGAAAGAAGCAAGACATTGCTCCGTCTCCGACTTCATTTGATGCACATTGTGTCTAGAGCTGATTATATACACTTTTAAGACACATCGAGTCTAACATTCTGTGTGACTGTAAACTGCTAGTCCAAAGTGACTAAGCCGGAACAAATAATAGTGATTCTTTCATGATAAAGGATTTCAGGATGACTATTTGGAAATCTTACCAATGTTAACATCACGCCAGCGCTGAACGTAGGTCACATAGATTATGTCTATTGTGCAAACAGGAATCCTATGTGGACCTGGACTCGTTATCTTCCAAATGTATTTGTTTCATTTTCCCCAAAGTTGAAATGCTTTATTTCATTATGTAAAGAAAAATTATTAATTTGAGGGGGAATGAAATTTTTTGTTCAATATAGGGGGAGTGATAAATTTTGTTCAGGATATGGGGAGAGAGAAAATCTTTATATTGTTGTTATATTTCTGCTACTGCCTTTTCACTGCATCTACGTCTCTGAAAGTTTTTGCATGATGTTCATAATTTTTATGATCATCATGAGGGGGAGTAAAGATATATTTCAGAGACATCTACTGAGTAGTCTGAAGATAATTGGAACAACAATTCAAGTAATTTGATCAAGGGAGAGATTCAAAAGATATTCAAGATCCAAGGGGGAGTGTGCTTACAAGAAAAAGAGAAGATCAGAGAAGAAGAGATGTGAAGATCAGAGAGAGACAATAAAGAAGAAGCTTTTATCAGAAGATTCAAAGATCAAAGAAAAGAAGAAGATTTAAGAAAACCTTGACTTGGAAACCTTATTTTGTAATTATTCTTGACTTGGAAACTATAGGATGGATTTGTTGATATTATGAACAGGTAATGCCCAATTTTTGTCAGAATTTATGTGACTTATAATTATTATTGAGAATCGGAGATTATAGTGTTACAAATACTATCTATTATATATAAAGTATCATATATTCTATACAAAAAATACAAACAAAATCTACATAGGATATATAAATACGCAAAACCATGAAAGACAAAATCATTAGGAACCAGAACCTCGACGACCAGATGAACGTAATCTGTGTAGATACCGATTATTTTATGTAGAGTATCATGTAATCTATGTAAAATATTGCAGACAAGTTTAAACAGAAAAAATGATTTCATTTAGACATTTTATCAAACACTTGGTATACAACTTATACAAAATACACCAAAAACATAGTTTTAAACAACAAAAATAAACATTCAAATATGTTGAATCATAAACAAAAACTGTGTTAACAAAAACATTATATAATGTTAGGCACAAAAAGGCCTCAGTCAAACCTGTTATACATCTTAGGGGGAGATTATTAATCAAACCTATTTGATGCACTTGAAGGTACAATTTAAGGCATGTTAATGCCTTATTGAAACCTGATAAGTGATTTGCAATATTAGTCAAAGCTGTTTACCCTGTTGCATTTGTTGCAACTAAGGCAGAATGTCCAAGTTGTTCTACTCTGTTGAACAGGCTGGACATAAACTGTCTACACTGCTCTAACCTGTTGAGCAGTTTAAACAAATTCTAAGTATTCTATTCTTTGTGAATAGAACATGTTCTTTGTGAACAAGCTAAACACTTTATGGAATATGTTTCCATATCCTCATGTATTGTCTTGGACCAAAATATCAGTTTACAAAGTCAAAGACAAAGTGGAAAAACAGAAGCTGCAAAGACTGCCTACGCTGCTCTGTTACATGAAGACAAAGTGGATATTCGAAATGGGTGACAAACCATTTCTTATATCAAAATGGCCAAAACAGAAGATGAAAGGTTTAAAGTTGACATTCCTCTTTTAGTTAAAGCTCTCTGCAACAGAGACAAAAAGGAAAAGACAAAGATCTTGCAATGTGGAGACAAATATTGCTTTGTCAGAACGTGCAGAAAAGTATTCTTGTCTTTTTGGAAAGACATTCCACTATCTCTACGTCCAATGATGAAGCTTCACTGGGATTCTCAGTAAGAGTATAAAATGAAGCTTCTAAGGAATGTGAGATAACCAAGAGTGTGATATTCAGAACGTGCAAAGAAGTGTGTTTTCATGCATGCAAAGTCTGCTTGAATAAAACAGTAAAGTGTGTCCATGTTGTTCTTGTTCAAGCTGTTCGTCTGTCTATCTTGTAAACAATGAGTTCATCTTTGTGAGTGTATTCATTGTAACTGGTTTGAGTGTGTCTTAGATTAGTAAAACATCTGTTATATCTGTCATCTCAGTTTGAACCTTTTCGCAGTTCAAGCTTTTTTGTAATTAACACTTGTTGATAATACATACAAACATTGAGAAAGTGTGTTGAATTTTTAAATAGGTGTATTCCCCCCCCCCCCCCTCTACAGCTTAGAGCAACATACTAGGGAAACCTTTTGGGACCTATAACTGGTATCAGAGCAGTTTAGAGTGTGTGTTAACTCTAGATCTCTATCATCTCCCTATTTCCCACCATGGACAACAGTGCTGTCAGCTCCTCCTCTTACTGATGACAATGGCTCTATGGGAAAACCTCCCAAGTTCAATCATCAGAACTTCTCCGGCTGGAAGTGCAGAATGATGTTCTATTTAGAGAATTTGGACGTACAACTACCAGAGATAGAAATGGAAGGTCCCTATGTGTCAACCTCCGTTAGTACTATCACTCCTGCAGCTGAATGAGCTGTTCCTGAAATTAGGACCTTTGAAAAGGCTAAAGCTCAATGGTCTGATGAAGACAAAAGGCTGGTTGCTCTTGATGCAAAGGTTAGGAACAACCTGGTTATTTCTCTTCCTGATGATGTGTTCAAACAGGTTGAGAAAATGAAGACTGCAAAGGAGATGTGGGATACTTTGTGTACCATCTATGATGGTCCCACTATCACACTGGATAACATGATCAACAATCTTGTTAGACAGCATGAACTATTCTTTGCAAAGCTAAAGGAGTCTCTCACTGAAACCTTTACCAGGTTCACTACTCTAATCAATGATCTCAAAGCTGTTGGGATCACCAAAGACAGTTTAACTCTAGTAAACAAGTTTTTGGACATTCTGCCTAAGGAATGGAACTATTTCTCTACTATCCTCTGGAACTCAGGCACCATCAAAGGTATGGATCTTGTAAATCTGTATGAATCCTTAATAAATGATGAACAGTCAAGGAAACTGAAAAGCAATGTCTTAGAAATGTCCAAAAGAGGTGCTGCCTTGGTAGCCACATGAGACAACCTGCTAGTCAGGTGTGTGATGTGTTCACACAAGCTGATCAACAGGCTGATGATGAAATGGAAGAATTGCCTGAGGAAGAGGACTGTGAAGATCTTACTGAGTTTGATGATTAGAAGATGATTGCCATGCTTGTCAGAAAATTCAATAAGAAGAGGTTTGGTGGAAAGATGCTGCAAAAGAATTCAGGTGCCATCAAGAAGAAAGCATTTGACAAAACTAAGGCTTAGTGCTTTAAATGTGGCAAAATAGGTCATATAGCTACTGACTGTGTGTCTAAAGTTGTCGGTCCTTCCTCCAAACCATACAAGACAAACAAAAATGATGGCTACAAGGTTAAGTACCTAATGGCCATGGCTAAGCTAAGAAAGTTGGCTTCCAACAAGCAAAAGGGACTCATGGCTGAGACTTATGACTGGGAGGAGTCTGATTCATCATCTAATGAAAAGGACAACAACTATCTGATGGCCAACACTGATGTCCCTTCAACAAACAACTTCAAACAGGACTTGGCTGAAGCTGAAGCTCTCAGCTGCTTGGAGAACTGGAACCCAACTATGATATATAAGGTACAAAATTTTATGGATTACAGTTTGATGAAAAAGTTAAAATGTTTGAATATTTACTTATTGATTTAAAAGCTGCTGTTGAGAAGCATGGTGCTTTGAAGTTTGAGATCTCTAAGTTAAAAACAGATCTTGAAACAAAAACTAATGAACTGGAAAATTTTCATAAGTTGAAAACTGAGCTTGATGAAGTAAAACACACCAAAACCATTTAATTTGAAGAAAAGAGAGACACAGACTCAAAGCATGCTAAGCTTCAAAAGATTGTTGACTCTTGGTGCCAATTAGCCCAGAAAGTCAACCATTGTATCAGTCAGCAGATACCTGCTCAGATCCAAGCCTATCTTGGAGGAGATCTTGATACAGCAGCTTCTATTGTTCAGATTAAAAATCTGGAAAAAGAATTATCCACTCTTGGTAAGCTTCCAAGTACTTTTATCCAAAGAGTAAATGGAAAGTTGGTCTCACCAAACAGGTTTGTCAGGCCTCAAAACACTGACAGTTCGTGTGAAAAAACTTTAAAGACTGATGATGGAATGTGTTCTCCATCAAATCAGCGTGCAAAGTGAATTACATATTTATTTAACTTAATTACCTACGGATAATGTGGTTAACGTGTGTTAGTAGTTAAAAAGGTCAAGTTGGCCTGACAACCGTTCTGACATGGCAAACCGTTCCGTTTTCCGTTAAGAACATTTCAAATCAACCGCCCAAACCTTTATCTCTCCTACTCACTCACATTCAAATCCTATAAATACCTAAACCACTGTTTCATCTTCTTCTTCTCTACTGCTTCCATAACTTCCTGATAAACCCTAACCGACTAAGTATCAAATATCGAGCATCATTGCTACTTTCCAAATGGCTCACCAAAACAATCCCCTTTTACCTGTGTTCGTTGGTGATGATGTTGAAAAACATATCTCTGTCACCACAATGCTCACAATCAAATCCACCAAATACATTGCTAATCTGACCATTCCTGAAAATTATGTGGGTAAAGGTTATGAATCCATGATGGAGTTTTTGCAAGCCCATCCCCTGCACTATGCAATGACTGCCTCTCCTAGTGTCATGTATCAGGAGATAGTCTATGAGTTTTGGTACACCTGTTCATATGATTCATCCACCAAGACAATCAGGGGAACTATTCTCAATGGCACTCAATCCATTGAGATCATTCTTGCTCTTCTCATGGAGGTACTTTATCTTCCCGTTGTTGATAAAGTATGACAAACCTCAGCCTGAGAACGAACAGATGGGAAACCTGCTACGCTTCTGTGGTGTGGCAGAACCAAAAGTGGGTGCTATCTTGTTCAGGAGGGATATATCTCCAACCTACAGCTTTCTCTTTGCCTCAGTGATGATGAGCCTAAGCTGCAAGGTTGGTTCATTTGACCAACTCAGCAGAGATGAGATCCCCATTGTCTTACAGCTTGTGGATGGCACAACTTTGAACATGGCAAGATGGATTTTCCTAAATCTGAGGAATCTAGTGGAGCAACAACAACGTCCAGCAGCTGTCAAATATCCAAGATTCCTCGGTCTCATTGTCAAGCATGTATGTGGTGAGAAACTTTACAACACTCAACCTTACGTGTCTAAAACTGCATTTCCTGTTATTGGGAATAGGGTAATCTATGCCCCAGTTCTTGAGAATGATCCTCCTTTGTCTACACCAATGAGGAGGTTGCTTGGTTTGGTGGAAGGACCTTCTACTCAAAAGGTAAGGTGGATCCAGTCACTGCTCCCAAGGGAAAATCCAAATCAAAGCCCAAACTGATTAAAAGGGCCTTGCAAACTAGTGAAGCTGAGCCTGTCCGCAAGAAGGCTAAAACAACTAAGTCTGCCCCATCAGCCTTAGTGGCTGAGGGGGAGCAGGCTGGTCACCCTGGTTCATCAATTGAACCTGAGACCATGGAACAGGCTGAACCTCCTGTTTCTGACCCAGTCTCACTTCCAGTACAAACAGAACCCCTCCTTACTTCCCCACAACATCCATCTTCTACCTCATCCCTCAAATCCTATAACAGAAGAAAATCATTAGCCAAAAAGAAACCATACTCCCAAACTAGATTTTCTGACCCCTCCCAACAGGAGTCAGTTGAAAAAGAAGCCACCCCTACAGCTTTTGCTTCTCCTATTTTGGGAGTAAGTGCAGCCACTATGGAGCAGGCTTCACTCCATACAGAGTCAACCCAGAGTCAGCCTGAGCCCTCTGGTTCCTCCCAACAGGAACCAGTTGTACAAAAGGAGACCACCACCTCAACTGTCCAAGCCTCTCAATAGACTGAAGACATTGAAAGACAGCAGCCCTCTCCACTCCACACTGAGTCCACACAGTCACCCCCTCATATTTCTTCTCCACATACTGAGTCTGCACAAGGTGCCAAAGCTGCTGGAATAGACCATCCAGCAGATCAGCCTTCCACTTCTGTTCCTAGTGATGCAGTTGTTCAACACCCAACAGCTGTTGAAGGACCATCTTCCCAAGCTGATGAACCTGAGGGAATAGAACATCCCTCTGGTGAGGCTGCTCCCCATGTGCACATTCCATCATCAATTTTCACCACTGATGATGTTGAAATGCACATCCCATCTTCCCATGAAGAGGTACCTATAAACCAAGGTACTACTGAAGGAACCACTCAAGGTCTTCATGAAGGTGCCACCATCCCAGTGACATCTAAAAGGCCACCAACTCCCCCTGCCTCACCTAATGATGCAGCTACAGCCACTGTTTAAGGTATCATTGACCCTTCCAAGCTGGGCCATTTAACTTATGCCCAGGCTATGGAATTACTTTCTAAAGTCTCTCTACCTTCACCTACTGACCCCCATACTCCTCAGTCCTCACCATCACCATCACACTCCTCACCATCAACCCAATCAAAACAGTCTACCTATACTCCTCCATCCCCCAAAGATCTTTCTTTGAAGGATCAGTTTTCAGTGCTGACCAACAAAGTTAGTTCTTTAGAAAACTCTATGACCTCCCTTTCTTCTACAATAGCAGACTCCATGTCTGCTCAGCTTCAGGGGTTTCTTGATTTGTTCAGGATCTCTATCCCCACCCCTGTTCCCCAAGCTGACCATTCTTCTTAGCTGTTTGCACTCACTGCACAGCTGCAACAACCATCCTCTTCCCTCTCCTTAATTCTTTCTCACCAACAGGACTTCATGTCCAAACTATCAGCGTTTCCCAACAGCTGTCAGCCCTTGCTGAAACATGCTCAACTACTCTACCCTCCACTTTGGCCGGCCTAAATACCTTAGTGGTATCTCTGTCCAATTTCGTGTCCTCAAACTTTGATGATATATAAGATTCCCTTGAACTGACTCTTGCACAGCTTCAAAGTTTGGTGTTCACAGAATTTGACAAGGCTGCTATCTCACATTTGTCCTCCCTTGCAACCTCTCATTCTTCTTCTCTTCACACCTGTGTTACCCAGTTAGCAGAGGTTAAGGACAACTTGGCGTTCTTAGTGCCTAGCCTTGTTGGTTCTAAACATGTTCCCAAAGTTGCTGCTACCCAGCCTGTTGAATCCGTTCCTACAGACAGAAATGCTGTTTAAGGCTCTATGCCATCTCCTTCAAAGGGGGAGAAGATATCTGTCTCGAAGAACAAGTCTAAGGGGGAGAAATCTTCTTCTCCCTCTAAGGAGAAATCAGCTTCAGTAGAACATGCAACAGGTCTTTCACAAACTGGTCCTATTGCAGGTTCTTCTAAAGTATCTGAAACTGCTCAGCCTACTCAGGTTGGATCTCCAAATCCTGCATCATCTAAGGGGGAGGAATCCATTCCTAAGGACAGGCCAAGCAGGAGGAGACATCTGATTTTAGAACAAACTGAAGAAGAGGAGGAAGAGGAGACTGAAGCTGTTATAGCTAAAATAACAAAGGGTAAAGAAAATGCCTCTGTGGACACTGACTGTCTCAAAGCTGCTCAGCTCAAATTTGACAAGTCTCAAGCCAAAGAAATTGGCATTTAACTGGAGTCTTATAATTTAATCAAGGAAGAGCATCTTGAGATTCTGGAAAGATAGAAGAAGGAAGTAGCCTCTACCAAAGCTGCCAAGGTCTTTGCATTCAAAGAGGTAAGAAAATTTAAAATGCCCTCCTTGGATGTTCAAAGGAAACTGCTAGAGGCTGCAAAAGAGTCAGTGACTGAGAAAGAGGGAGAGAAGAAAAAGAGTGCACATGTCTTAGTGACCAAGTCAAAGCCTGTATCCTCCTCAGCAAAAGCCTAAGTACATTTTGACAACATGGCAAGGAAGAAATTATTTGATGTGGCCAACAGAAGACTTGCCAAGGAAACCATTATCAAAGTTGTCCCTATTTCAAAGAAAGGAAAGCAATGGAAGCTTCAGATTACCAGGCTAGGTGTTGAGGGTCCGATACTAGAAGCTTATGAGTATGACGATGTTGCTTGCATGGGGTACAAAGAATGGGTTGAATTGGCAGTTGCCCTGAGTTAAGTCGAAATCTCAAACTGCTAAAATTATAAGGGCTTATGTCAAAACGTTGATGGAGAAAGTTAAAAACCTGGGCCTGATATCTGAAGAACAAATCAAGGGTACCTCACTAGTGGAACCCAATATCAAGCCCTAGAGAAAGAGAAAAGATACAGAGCTTGAAGAGCTCCTCATGATGATTGACCAAGGCATCCTTGCTGTTGAAATCAAATGGGTGGATCACAGTCTGCCAAGGGGAGTTGAGCCTGAGGAAGGCAAACTCATAGAAGAGTCTGAGCTAGGGGTATTCTTTGTGGTCCCCTTAACAAAGAAAATGTGTTTTCAAAGAGCATATGATCTTCACAATGTTGGTCTCAGGCAGATCATAGCCTTTAGACTCTCCAACACTTTTGGTAAATCTTCAAAATGGAGAGCAGCTATCTGGGAACAGCTCACGGGTTTCTATGAAAGAGGAGAACCTCAACACCCTGACTTCATGTTTCTCAGGCATGAAATAGAAGAGATTGATGACACCATGGAGCACTTTGAACACCTGTTTGAATCAAGACCACAGCTTGAAGGTCCATCTACTGCTGAGTAGATGAAGAATGGAAGTTGTCCATAAGTTGGACATGCTTGCCATTATTTGCTCCCACCATCAACAGTCCAATTTGTTGAAATTCTCTTTGTACATATGTTGTCCTTTATTACATCAGTTGTAATCTATTTTCTTACAATATTTGTAATTTACTCTAGTACATCAGTTGTACTTCTGTAAAACATGTGTTGTTTGTAATCAATATCAGTGTATATATAAACTGATCTTTTACTTTGCCTCAATGTTGTAATTTCATTTCAGCAAATGTAATGTAAAAATATATAGTGATAATTGATAGAATCAACTTAGACTGATTATTGCAAATAGGGGGAGATTGTTAGGCACAAAAAGGCCTCAGTCAAACCTGTTATACATCTTAGAGGGAGATTATTAATCAAACATGTTTGAGGCACTTGAAGGTATAATTTAAGGCCATGTTAATGCCTTATTGAAACCTGATAAGTGATTTGCAATATAAGTCAAAGTTGCTTACCCTGTTGCATTTGTTGCAACTAAGGCAGATTGTCTAAGCTGTTCTATTCTGTTGAACAGGCTGGACATAAACTGTCTACGCTGCTCAACTTGGACAAATTCTAATGTTCTGTTCTTTCTGAACAGAACCTGTTCTTTGTGAACAAGCTAAACACTTTATGGAATATGTTTCCATGTCCTCATGTATTGTCTTGGACCAAAAGATCAGTTTACAAAGTCGAAGACAAAGTGGAAAACCAGAATCTGCTTACACTGCCCAAGCTGTTTTGATACATGAAGAGAAATTGGATATTTGAAATGGGTGACAGACCATTTCTTATATCAAAATGGCTATACAAGAAGATGAAAGGTTTAAAGTTGACATTCTTCTTTAAGTTAAAGCCTTCTGCAACGGAGACATAAAGGAAAAGACAAAGATTATGCAATGTAGAGACAAATGCTGCTTTGTCAGAACGTGCAGAAAAGTATTTTTGTCTTTTTGGAAAGACACTCCACTATCTCTACATCCAATGAGGAAGCTTCACTGGGATTCTCTATGAGAGTATACAAGGAAGCTTCTAAGGAATGTGAGATAACCAAGAGTGTGATATTCAGAATGTTCAAAGAAGTGTGTTTTCATGCATGCAAAGTCTGCTTGAATAAAACAGTTGAGTGTGTCCAAGCTGTTATTGTTCAAGCTGTCTGTCTTGTAAAAACAGTGAGTCCATCTTAGTGAGTGAATTCATCGTAACAGATTAGTAGTCTGTCTGTTCTATCTGTCATCTCAGCTTGAACCTTTCCGTAGTTCAAGCTTGTTTGTAATTAACACTTGTTGATAATATACATACAAACATTGAGAAAGTGTGTTGAAATTTTTAAGTAGTTGTATTCACCCCCCCCCCCCCTAGAGCAACATACTAGGAAAACCTTTTGGGACATACACTTGTCAAGTTGCTACTGATGAAATATAAGCACACACACACACACACACACACACACATATATATATATATATATATATATATATGTGTGTGTGTGTGTGTGTGTTCTACTATTGTTGCATTAATTGAAAGACACACACATATGCTTCCAGTTGAAGCCTCACGCAAGAATCGCAGGTTTTGTTTTTTGGAATAGGGATTCTTCTGCCAAGGATTTCAGAGGGTGAAAGGAGAGCTCAGGTTCGTTCCATGGCAGAAGAGAGACGTTTTAGGGTTTAGGAAAGGAAGTGTGTGTTTCAGTTTCCAAAGAGATTGTACAGAGGAGGTGTGTGTTTTTTTCCCAATGTTGGTGATTCCCTATGCGCTCCATTGCTCAATAAAATCAAAATCTGTCTTTTTATTTTTTTGCTTTAAAGGTTGTACCTTAAGCTTTGTAAGTTGTATGTCTTAAAATTCAAGAAATCAGCTTTAAGAGGTTGTACCTTGTGCGTTATGAATAGTAAAAACCTAAATGCTTTATTAGTAGTAAAGATAAAGATACATATATATATATATATATATATATATATATATATATATATATATATAGAGAGAGAGAGAGATGGGAGTCGGATGGTCAAGAAATGACGATTTGAAAGTCGGATGGTCAACAAATGAAGATTAAGAAGTCGGACAGTCAAAAAGTGAAAATTATTTGTAAGATGAATGTAATAGTTATTAGATGTTTTTTGTTAAAAAAAAAAAAAGTTTTTGTTTATGATTCACAAGATTAGTGGTTTTTTTTGTTTAAAAATGTGTTTTTTATATATTTTATATCAGTTGCATACCAAATGTTTGATAAAATGTCTAAATAAAATCTTATTTTTTTGTTTCAGTACGTCTACGATACTCTACCTAGAATATATGATACTTGACGTTCTACACAACGTTCTACATAGATTACATGATAATCTATATAGAATATGACAGCTTCATTTTTCATAGATTTTGAAGTTTAAAATCATTTCCAAACATGTTTTTTGTTAAAAAAAAAAAGATTTTTGTGTATGATGCACAAGATTTAAATGTTCTTGTTGTTAAAAAAACATGTTTTTGGTACATAGTTTTTGTTAAAAAAATGTGTTTTTGGTATATTTTTATGTTCAAAAATGTTTTTTTTTTTGTTTCATTGCGATAATCTACGTAGAATATATGATACTTGACATTCTACGCGATACTTTACATAGAATACTTGACATTCTACATAGATTACGTTCATCGGTTCGTCAAAGGTTCTGGTTCCTAATGGTTGTGTCTCTGATGGTTCAACGTCTTTATGTATTATATCTAGATTTGGTTTGTATTTTTATAGATATATGATATTTTATATAGAATACATGATATTCTATACAAACTTAATTTTAACTAGTTTTGTATCTATGTAGAATTTTGCTATTGTCGTATCTATATAGAATACATGATATTTTATACAAAATAGATTGTAGCTAGTTTGTATTTATGTAGAATATTGTTATTGTCGTACTAGTAAATTGTTATCGTTGTATCTATATTGAATACATTATATTTTACATAGATTACATGATAATCTACATATAATACGTTTGCCGGTTAATTTGTTAAAACTGTGTTTTTAATGTATTTCTACATAGAATACGCGATACTCTACATGGATTATGAATATTAATGTTAATCTACATAGATTATGAATGGTAATTTGTTAAAATTGTGTTCTTACATATCTTCTATGTAACATTCTACATAGATTATGAATAGTAATGCTAATCTAAATAGATTATGAATAGTAATTTGTTAAAACTGTGTTCTTACATATCATTCTATGTAACAATCTACATACATTATGAATAGTAATGTTAATCTACATAAAAAGATATCGAAATATATATGAAACATAAAAATATATAAAATTTATAAGAAAAAATAACATTTTATATAAATTATGAATAGTAATGTTAATCTACATAAATATATATAGAATTATATAACATTCTATATAGATACATAATATTTCTATATAAAATACGTTAATTTTTTAGCAGTTAAATAATTTTCTATATAGAAAAAAAAAATATTTTTTTACTATAAAAATCAATTCTCATGAAACTAAAAGAAAATGAAAATGAAAAAAGTAAGAGAGAGAAAGAGAAAAAAACATATTTTTTTTCTTTCAAAAATACATTTTCCACACCTTTTCAAGATTCCCCACTATTAAAGTTCTAAATAATTACAAAAATGTCATTTGACAATTTTGAGTCATAGATCTTCTTGATCTAATGGTCCCAAATGGTTCTTAGGTTCTCACAATTTAGGTTCTCACAAGAACCCTTCCCTCTATATATATATATATATATATATATATATATATATATATATATATATATATATATATATATATATATATATATATATATATATATATATATATATATATATATATATGGAGTGGATCAAATGAGGACCGTCCTTAAAATGAAGACGGTAAGAACCAGTAAAATTGAGACATGTCATCAATATTAATCCACATCATCAAGGGTATTTTGGACATTTACAAATATAAATTAAATTATAAAATAAAAAAAATTAATTCACTCTCTTCAATTTTCATAATTACATCCTTAAATCTCTCTCTCTCTCTCTCTCTCTCTCTCTCTCTCTCTCTCTCTTCCACCATAATTATACATATCCCAAAATAAAAATTTTCTCTCTCTCTCTCCCCCCCCCCCATGGTGCCACACACACCACCATCTTCTCCGGCGGTCCTCCACCCCTTTCACTCTTTCACGGTCACCGCCGCTGTGATATCACCGTCAATGACGTGAAATGTGTACAGTCACCACCGTGAATAGCTTGCTTGAACCGTGAACCGACGCTCGCCTCCTCAACCTCCTCTTTTTCTTGAAACGTGAACCATCATTCGCCGTGAACCCTCTGCCTTCGTGAACCGTGTACCACCGCCGACGTGAATCGCTTGCTTGAACCTTGAACCGCTCATCACCTCCTCCTCACTTGCTTGAACTATGAACCGTCGTAAACAGCTCAAAGACCAAACATCTGCCTTCGTGAATCACAGTGGCAACCTGAATCATTGTAGGTGTTATGAATCACAGTGGGTCATCGAACCGATTCATAATAAGTGATGTCATCGAAATCGGTGTTGTAAACCATATGTTGTGTCGTCGAAATCGGTGGTGTCATGAATCACGATGATGTAACATCCGAAATCTAGCAGCAGGTACGTGTAATTTAATTATTGACTTTCAGAGTTATCTTGATGAGTTGGTGAAATTTAATTGGCTAATTACGCGTGATTGGGTAAAGTAAGTTGTTATGATGTGTAATTTTAATCGGTTGAGATAATAACCAGTTTAGTAGTAATTACAGGTTTGGGGTTCTTTTAATGAGTTAATTAACATTCTAATCCCGAGTTGTTGATTCGAGATTAATTGGGTTAACGGGTGTTTACCCAGTGGTTAGTGACTATTGTAGCCGTTTTAACTAGGATCGAGACCCAACACGTATAATATATCACTTTAGGCTTCCTTCTCTTCACTTCATTGATACTCCAAGTGTATATGTGTGTGTGTGTGTGTGTGTGTGTTTCAGCTGATCAAGGAGGAAATGGGAGGAAGGAGGATCAAGGCAACTATAACTAAGGAATCATCTCTTCAAGACTATCGAATGATCGGATAATCGGTTAGTAATTATGTGGAATTCAATTGTGTGTTATAATGAGTAGTAATAGTAATTTAAGAAGGGTAATACCCCTGCTGTACGTGAAATCGGAGCTGGGAGATGAGGTCTCCCTGGTTAAGCTGAAAAATAGAGCATCAGCTGTTCTGTTCGTCGCCGCAGCGCGACTGCGCTCCCCTGGTCGCGACCGCGATCAGGGTGAATCGGTTGAGGTGATCGCTGGCGGTGAGATCGCGCCCGCGGTCCCAGACCGCGACCGCGATCGTGGCCGTGCTCCTGGCCGCGCTCGTGGGTCCGGGTTTGTTGACTGATGTTGAGTCCGTGAATTTAGTAGTATAGTTGTTGTGGGTTCGGTAGCTAGTTGTTACAGTGTAGTTGTATTTATTGTTGCCAGGATTCGTAGCTAAGCCTGTGACTTGTAGAGATCATCGTTGATAGCGAACTTGTAGTCGTGCTTCAGGTGAGTTACTTACTTGTTGTTTATTATCCGGGTCCAGTGCGGATCCTTTTATATGTTGACACTCGTTAGCACAAACCAGAGCACGTGGATTACGCGTACTGTTGTGGTGCTAAGAGTAGAGAGGCCTGTTGGGTCATTCCCAACTCAGATGTCCTGACTACCCACTACTTTGTGGAGTGGGCTATGCAGGCTACTCCGGGTCGCTCCCGATGAGACGTCAGGCAGTTGAGGCCGGCCGCATGTTGATTATTAGTCGTTATATTGTGTTAACTATTTTATAAACTGTTTTAAAGTTGTTTATAGTAGCTCACCAGCTTTTCGCTGACTGTTGTTTTAACTGTGGATCTCAGGTTCGAGGACTGAGGCTAGGGATACAGCGGGCAGTAGTCGAGACCCGCCACGTGGATCGTAGCTAGTAATTACTTTCGTAAGTAGTTTTGATATATGTGGTTTGACTTATCAGCCAGTGGCATGTTGGATGACTGTAACCTAAACTTACGTTGTGGTTGACTGACGTTATCGACGAGGGTTGGTTCCCGCCTCGTCGCTACTTTATGCTTGATAAATGATGCTTAGTAGTTAATTAGCTGTTTACCCTTGATGTTGTTGCTTATGATTGGATGACGTGGACTATAAGTCCTATGTGGCATTAGTCGTAAAAGTATGGTGTTACAGATGACATTGTGAATCATTGTAGGTGTTGTGAATCACGATGGTGCCAACGAAATTGGTGTTGCCTGATTCACAATTAAAATACTAATAAAACTAATTTGAAATATATGGTGCACAATGACCAAAATGCCCTTTTATTAGATTCCACCTCATATAATATTCAACTTACTTACAATTATGTCACCTTACTTCTTATTGGTTGATTCACAAAATAAAGTAATTCTATTGGTTCTTACCGTCCTCATTTTAAGCATGTTCCTCATTTTATCCTAACTTTATATTTATATATATATATATATATATATATATATATATATATATATATATATATATATATATATAATCAGGTTCATCAGTGTACCTATGAGATTACAGTGTACCCAGCATACCCTAATGTGAATGATCATTTACATATATATATATATATATATATTTTCTAATAGACATGTATAAGACAACATTATAAGACTTTTTTTCCCAAAATGAGCAACATCAAAAATATTGTGGATAGTAAAAAAAAAAAAGATCATGTGAATGGTGTGAATGATCATTCACTTGGATGACCATTCACATAAATATGCATTGAGCATTCATATAATTTTTAAGGACACAAAAAGTGTGAATTTATGTGAAATTTATATATCATGCGTATAACATTAAATTAAACATGGTTATGTGAAAAAAAAAAATTTTATAAGTTTTTAAAGTTAGTACCTTCGGGTGCACTTGATTTCGAGGGGTACTTTTTTGAACCTGACTATATATATATATATATATATATATATATATATATATATATATATATATATATATATATATATATATATATATATATATATATATATATATATATATATATATATATATATATATATATATATATATATATATATATATATATATATATATATATATATATGTATATATATATATATATATATATATATATATATATATGTATATATATACATTAGATCTTTAGTTTTGATGAATTTGTTTCTATATAAATATATAGATAAGATTTATAAATTTTTATGATATTTGATTTAGATTAGTTGTTTATTTTATTTTAAATTTTAATTACTGTCAGCTGTATTTATCTTTTATTTTAAAAATAATAATATGTATTTAAGAATTATGGTAAACGTAGATGTGACACGCGACAATAAATGTCCTCTTTTATTATGCAAGATTATAGATACGATTTTCGGTTTAATGAAATTACAATATTGCATTGCATTTATGTCCTCATTTGTTTGAATTGAGAATTCAAAATCATGGCTCCTTGGTAAATGTATAAATTGAAATTGTTTTATAAAAGTAAGGGCTTTCTTCTTGGAGTAGTTGAAACCACTTCATCGTTATTGCATTCCTAACATTGCTATTTGTAGGTCCCGAGAGGTTCCCAAAGTATATAGTTATAAGCTGTAGAGGGGGGGTGAATACAGCAATTTAAAAACTACACACTCTTTTCTCAATGTTTGTATGTATTATCAACAATTTGTTAATTACAAACAAGCTTGAATGCGGAATAGTTCAAGCCAAGCTTGAATGCGGAATAGTTCAAGCTGAGATGACAGATACAACAGTATGCTTACTATCTGAGACAGACTCGAACTAGTATACAATGAATACACTCACTAAGAAGCACTCACTGTGTTTACAAGACTTAAGGAACAGCTTAGGTAAAACAGCTTAGACACACAGATGCTGTTTTACAGAAGACTTGCATGCATGAAGATCACACTTGCACGTTCACTCTTGGTTTAAGCACTTAGCTTTCTTCACCTATCTTTCTGACCTTAGAAGCTTCCTTTTATACTCACTTAGAGGATCTCAGAGAAACATCTTCATTGGACAGAATGAAAAGGAAAAGTCTTGTTGAAAAGACAACATAACCTTTTCTGCACTTTTCTGAAAAGCAGACTTGTCTTCACATGTGCAGAACTTTTGTCTTTTTACTTTGTCTACTGTTGCATTGCCTTTAACTAATTTAGGAATGTCAACTTTGCGTCTTTCTTCCCTGTAAAGGCCTATTTTGATATAAGAAAAAGGTCTGTCACCCTTTTTCAAATATCCTTTTGTCTTCATGTTACAGAACAGCGTGGGCAGGCTGAGCAGTTCTGTTTTCCACTTTGTCTTCGACTTTGTAAACTGATCTTGTAGTCAAAAACAATACATGATGACTTGGAAACAAATTCCATAAAGTGTTTAGCCTGTTCACAAAGAACAGGTTCTGTTCACAAAGAACAGAACACTTTAAAAAATGCCCAAGCTGCTCAACAGTGTAGAGCAGCGTAGACAGTTTATGTCCAGCCTGTTCAGCAGACAGAGCAGCTTGGACAAACTGTCTTAGTTGCAACACATGCAACATATAGAACAGCTTTAGACTGATATTGCAAATCATTTTCAGGTTTCAATAAGGCATATAACAGGCCTTAAATTCAACCTTCAAATGCATCAACAGGATTGATTATAAAATCTCCCCCTCAGATGTAGAACAGGTTTGACTGAGGCCTTTTTGTGCCTAACAAGGATGGTAAAGAATCTCACAATCGTAATCCTTTATTAGTTCCATCGAACGTCTCTGCCTCATGTTAAGTTCTTTCTGGCTGAAGATGTACTTCAGGCTCTTATGATCCGTGTATAACTGACACTTAGTTCCATAGAGATAGTGTCTCCACAGTTTCAGTGCAAATGTGACAGCTGTCAACTCAAGATCATGAGTTGAGTAGTTCTTTTCATGCTGCTTAAGTTGTCTCGAGGCATACGCTATTACTTTCCCGCGCTGCATCAATACCGCACCAAGCCCCAACCTCGAAGCATCCGTGTAAACCACAAAATCTTCATTGCCCTCTGGTAGAGCAAGTATCGGTGCTTCACTTAACATCTTCTTCAAAACATCAAACGCCTCTTGCTGCACGGTTTCCCAGACAAAAGGTGCATTCTTCTTCGTTAATGCAGTCAAAGGAACTGCAATCTTAGAAAAATCTTTTATAAACCTCCGATAATAGCCCGCCAGCCCAAGAAAACTTCTAACTTCCGTAGCTGAACGAGGCGGCTCCCAATTCCTTACCGCTTCTACCTTAGCCGGATCTACAGAAATTCCGTCCCCGGAAATCACATGCCCCAAAAACTGAATCTGTTGCAGCCAAAACTCACATTTTGAGAATTTGGCATACAACTTCTCTTTTCTCAATAACTCCAACAGTTCCCTTAGATGTTCAGCATGCTCAGCCTAAGACTTTGAATACACCAGAATGTCGTCCATGAACACAATCACCGATTTATCTAACATCGGTCTACATACCCTGTTCATCAGATCCATAAAAACAGCCGGGGCATTGGTTAACCCAAAAGGCATAACCAAGAACTCGTAATACCCGTAACGTGTCCTAAAAGCTGTCTTAGGCACATCCTCCTCTCTAACTTTTAATTGATGATACCCCGACCTCAAGTCAATCTTAGAAAAGACACAAGCTCCGTGTAACTGATGAAACAAGTCATCTATCCGCGGCAGCGGATACTTGTTCTTAATTGTCAATTTATTCAGCTCCCGGTAATCGATGCACATCCTCATGGTGCCATCTTTCTTCTTCACAAACAATACCGGAGCTCCCCACGGCGATGAACTCGGTCGAATGAAGCCCTTGTCCAACAACTCCTGGAGTTGTGTCATCATCTCTTTCATTTCAGTAGGAGCAAGGCGATAAGGGGAACGAGCTACCGGTGCAGCTCCAGGGATCAAGTCAATGCGAAATTCCACTTGTCTCACAGGCGGCACGCCAGACAAGTCATCCGGAAACACATCCGGGAATTGTGATACAACAGGCACATCGGCCAACGTCTTCTTCTCAGCCTTAGCATCAATAGCATATGCTAAGTAGGCGTCACATCCCTTTGCAACAAGCTTTCGGGGTTTTGAAATAGTCAATAAGCACAGATCCCCACTTCTCCTATGATCTCACGCCCCTCCGGAGTAGTTATCTTTATCATCCGCTTCTTACATACTATGTGGGCTTCATTCTCTATCAACCAATCCATCCCGATGATTACATCAAACTCACTAAACTCGATCGGAATCAAGTCCAAATTGAAGAGTACATCTTCAATCACTAAGGTGCAGTTACGGTATACATGATCTACTTTGACTAGAGTATTAATAGCAGTTTCAATATCTAGTACAGCAGATAACTTTGATAAAGGCATACACAATTGTTGAGCAAACATAGTAGACACAAACGATCTATTGGCACCCGAATCAAATAACACTCTTGCAGGTAAAGAGTTTACAATAAACATACCCGTACCCACCTCGGGGTTTTCCCTAGCCTCCTCCGCAGTAATTTGAAAAGCACGAGTCGGTGCCCTTTGTGGCTGGTTCCGGCGGTTGACTGAACCACCACTAGATCCTCCAGATGATCGCGTTGATGATGGAGCAGCAGCTGCTGGAGTATTCTTTCGACAATTCCGACTATAGTGCCCCCATACCCCACACTTATGGCAAGCATCAGATTTCCGTGGGCATTCATTCTGAAAGTGGCCTAACTCTCCACAACAAAAACACGCACGCCCATTTGTGCACTTGCCGAAATGTTCTAGATGGCACTTATTACAATACTGTGGCTCGGTGTTGATAGAGTAAGCACGTGCATGACCAGAAGAACTAGACTGTCGACAGAAGGACTGTTGCGGCGAGTACTGCGATGATCGTGAAGAACCAGAGTAGCCTCCTTCGCGTTGACGTTTCGTTGGTGAAGGTTGAGTAGGGTTAGCTGAAGCAGCAGCGGACCCCATCACGTATCCAGACATACTTAGAATCTGTTCCACATTTCTGGCGGCTTCCAGTAGACCAGCAAATGTGGGGTAGCGTACATTGCTCATCACCCTTCGGATTTCCAAATCAAGACCAGCCTCAAACCTGGTCACTTTCCTTTCCTCGGTATCCACTTGATGAGGCGCGAAAACTTAGCCTCGTGAACTCTACAGCATACTGGCACACAGACTTAGTCCCCTGAATCAGCGTCATGAACTTAGCTTCAAGTCTTCGGCGCTCATCGGCCGGACAATATTGCTGAGTGAAAACTTCAATGAACTCAGCCCATGTCATTACGGAAACCTTCTCCATTGTTAGTGCATTCACCATCGAATTCCACCACATAATTGCATCTTTGGTGAACATTGCAGTAGCGAACCGGACCATATCCTTCTTAGCACAGTCGCTGATTCGGAATGTTCGTTCGGTTGCCGTTATCCATTCAAGTGCGGCAACAGCATCTCCCAATCCATTAAATTCTACAGCTCCGTTTCCTTTGAAATCCTTAAAACGACAGCCTCTGGGTTTGTTAGATGACCCAGTATTGTCATCTTATTCCTCATTGTTGCCCCCTTCTTTCTCCTTGTTCTTTCTCTTATCCTCTATTCTCTTAGCATCGGCCTCGTCTCGAGCCCGAAACTGATCTTGTATCATCTTGTTCTGCTCAGCCATCATGGCTAGCATCATCTCTCTGGCTTCTTCGGGTGTCATTCCTCCTCCAGACATGTTCTGAAATATGAAACATATAACTTATTTAGTAAGATGTCATTAATTTATAGACACCACCCAATTGTCCCGTACGATAATCAATATTCTTATGATTACTAGATCGTAACCTATCTTAGTTCAGATCATTACTTAGAATCACTACATTTCAACACTTAATGTTTGAGACCAAGACCTCACGGACACTTGAATCTCAAACTACTGCTCTGATACCATCTCGACGTGACACCCTTGCCACAATAACCACCATTTACATATCACCCAGGATTAATCATCAACACACGATTACATAATGATCTGATAACTTAGTTAAAGTGCGGAAGCATAAATTACAAAAAAAAAATAATACAAATTTGTGTCCAACACCCTACGGTGCTACATGCGTTACATGTCTAAGTCTACAAACTCAAAAGTATTACATCATTCCCAAATTTATTACAAAATTAATTCCATAAACCAAATACCAAGTTAAACAGTAGAAATCTTCAAATACTTCAATAAACGTCCTAGCTAGACGGACCCGCAGCGGATTTCCCTTTTCCTGTTAAAAGTCAACAACTGAAGGGGTAAGCTAATGCTTAGTGAATACCATATGATTTTACACATTCTACAAATCATTATGATGCCACCCAGAGTAACCGCGGTAACACATACCGTATACTCCACACGTACCCAAGGTACGCAAACCCGAGCTGCAGCTCCTTCGAGCTGACACTCGGCATAAGAAAACCAACCATCTGAGGCAGACATTACATCGGGGATGACTTACTTTCTATCCTGACCACAGAGGTGTCAAACTCTTGGTCATATAGCACAGTAACATCAGAATACAGATGCGACCACGCAGGTCCATTGAAAGGATGCACAACAAATGAACAGACATGCAACAAGTATGAATGTGCATCAACATATACGCATGTTAGTAGAGTGTCAAACGAAAATGAAACAACATGCCTCAGCAGGCAATGCAAACATAATGCAGATGCAGCAATGTTAAAATCAAAGGTACTCACAGTGGGTGCGTTATTAATCTTTAAGCAATATTATTTCTCCTCGGAATTTCAACCGGATCCACAAAGTACCCCACTGAGGGTTAAACAACACCACAAGGGACCTGTTTCATTTCCATAAGGAAAACATATTATCATTATATGTTCTTTAACAATTTGACATTATCTTGTATAAATAAATGTGTTACAACATTCGAAACCGTCATCCGAAACTCATATTTAAATCTCACCATATGGTGTGTTATCCATCTCAATTAACCCTTCTTTATATACCTTAATATGGTACCAAAAATATCCCATAAGTGTGATTATTTGACTATCGATTCGGGTCCTTAATAACCCATCCGAATCACACCTAAATTGCAGGCGACTCGCCGAGTCGAGGTCCGAATTACGGATCCTCGGCCGGATTTCGGATCCATATGAATCAAGTTGACCCATCCGAATTCGGGTCCATCCGAGTTCGGTTCTTATTTGTTTTCTGTCCAATTCAATTTCGGGTCTCATCCGAATTCGGGTCCAAACCGGATTCGGATTTAACACTTATGAATTTTTGAAGTTTTTATGCAAGTGTTCTTGGTGACTCGCCGAGTCACCCATGCGACTCGCCGAGTCGACCATCAGGTATGAAGGTCGCAGCATACGGATTTTAAGCAAAAACTTCCAAAACTTAAATCTAACAACATGCAATCCATACATTTGATATACTACTATATATTGAACGTTTCTACATCATTTTCTATATCATTTACAACCAATTTTGTCCAGATTTGACCAAAAATATGAACTTTTCTTCAAGAACACAATATTTCATAAAAACTCAGATTTCTTACCTTCTGGATCGATTCAACTAACGATTCTTGTTTCCTAAGCTTCAGTAATCTTCCAAGAATAATTTCCAACTACTATAACAAACATGCATTACAAATTTTCAGATTTAAAAATCTGAATTTTGTTTCATTATTCTTCAAAATAAAACCCCAAAACTCAAAATTATGTTCTTACCTTAATTTCCACTTGAATCTTGTTAATTTCCAGATATAAATCCACGAATTTATCTTCACAATTTCGAATTTCAGCAAAGATCTAGAGAGATTGAGAGAGTACTTTGTGATGATAGATAGAAATGAGAATGAAAGACTCAAAGAGTCTTTTATTCCAAAGTTTCGGGTTTTGTCATAAGTGGCCCCTCCACTTATCTGATTTCACTAAATACTGATTTTGTCTTAGTTTTATCATTTTCTAACATTTATGAATCATCTTATTTCATAATTATAATTCAAAATTCCAAAGCTTCATAATTTCTCAAAATAGCAACCAACTTTCATAATCCAAATACATAATCATTTTCGTAATTCAACTTAATTATACAAAAATTCATCTAGTTATCCCAATTACAATAAATTAAAATCCGAGGATGTTACATTTATACACTTTGCTGAATCTCAATTGATGGTCAAAATTGAAACTTCTTAGTCAAACTTGAATATATATATATATATATATATATATATATATATATATATATATATATATATATATATATATATATATATATATATATATATATATATATATGTATATATATATATATATATATTAAATTCGAATAGTGGACTTTTCATATGTATTAAATTGAAATGAGTGGATTAAATTCGAATGCTTATCTCAACTTTATGATTAAATTCGAAAACCATTCGAATTTAATTGGTCAAATTCGAATTTGGATTCGATTTTAATTAAAATCGAGTTTGTTCCATGTATTTCGAGTTTGTTCTTGGCATCTCAAATTTGTTCATATTTTACATCTTAAAAACATACATTTCTACATCTAAATCACGAATATGATAAATATTAAACGTAGGTTCGTTTATATTATACTTATTCCAGTTAAAACTCAAGTTAAATTAGCTTTAATCACACAAATTAGTCAAATTTGAATTTATTCTTAAAAAAACCAAAAATATAAAAGCTAAAAAGAGTCGATTTTTACCTTGAATTTGCGTTGATTGTTTGTTGATTAGTAATTGTAACTCTGTTCTTGCTTCAATCTTCGAATTTATAGCAGATTATGGTGAATTTTTGAGATTTTTAAAGAGAGAGTAGAGAGAGAGTGTGTGTGTAGAGAGAGAGAGTAAAGTGATTAATGAATAGTAAATCTCGTTTATATACTTCATCTAGTTATATTTGCTACTTAACTCACTTTCATTTTTGTATATTATATCTCTTTTATTTAATTATCTTTAATAATTTATTAATTCATAATATAAATATTTATATAATTTAATTAAATATTTCATAACTTAATTAAATTATAATTCAAATAATGTAATAATATTACATTATCGGATCAAATACTGAATTTTAAGACTAGATCAAAAGTTAGGTTGTTACAGAATGGGATCCACCACGCACAAACTTCGTCCCCGAAGTTAGCTATGTTCGAAGAGATTGGGATATGTTGCTTTCATGACATCATCAGATTCCCAAGACTGATGCGAACCTTTGTGGTGTTTCCACTGGACGAGCACCATCTGTATCTCTTTATGCCGAAGCTTTTTGGTCTTCGAGTCCAGAATACACTCCGGCTCTTCAACCACTCGAAGCTTCTCATCAATTTGCAAGTTAACATGTGGTATTTGAACTTCTCTTTCGTCAGCTAAGCTCTTTCTCAGATGACTTACATGGAATACAGGATGTATTCCAGATAAGTCCGCTGGCAGTTCACGACGATAAGATTGATTTCCTATCTTTTTCACAATCTTGAACGGACCGATGAATCTCGGAGCTAGCTTTTTTCTCTTTATGAATCTCACCACATTCTTCATTGGGGACACTTTCAACATCACCCAATCGTTAACCGCAAAGCTTATTGATCTGTGTCTATTATCATAATATGACTTCTGCCTGCTTTGAGCTTCGAGTATGTTGCTTCTAACAAGTTGAATCTTCTCGTGAGTCAACTGTAGAAGGGCAGGACCCGCTATTGGTGATTCACCTGTTTCACGCCAACAGGAAGGAGTTCTGCACTTTCTTCCATACAAAGCTTCAAATGGAGCCATCTTGATCGTTGAATGATAACTATTATTATATGAGAATTCGACCAAAGGAAAGTGGTCATCCCAGTTACCACCTAGATCAAGAACACAGGCACGAAGCATATCTTCGAGAGTAAGGATATTACGCTCACTCTGGCCATCTGTATTAGGATGATAAGCAGTACTCATAGAGATCCGAGTACCCATCCCGTCTTGTAAAGCTTGCCAGAATCTAGATGTGAAACGACTATCACGATCAGATACGATGGACTTTGGCACACCGTGACGAGATATAATTTCAGTGATGTACATCTGTGCCAATCTATCAAGGGAGTACGTCTCTTTCATCGGTATGAAGTGAGCTGACTTCATTAATCGGTCCACGACTACCCAAATGGAGTCGTGTTGTCTCTTGGTTTTTGGCAACTTCGTGATGAAGTCCATGGTTATATGCTCCCACTTCCATTCAAGAACTGGTAGTGGTTGCATATCCCCGAAGGGTTTCTGGTGTTCTGCCTTAACCATTTGACATACTCTGCAGCTTTCAACATATAGACCGATGTCTTTCTTCATTCATGGCCACCAGTAATCAGCTTTAAGATCGAAGTACATCTTTGAGCTGTCAGGATGAACAGATAACTTAGACTTGTGGGCTTCAGATAGAAGAGTGTTGCGAATAGAACTATATTTAGGAATCCAGGTTCGGTTTCCCTAGAGACAGTGAAGTCCCAAATGGTTCAGAGATAAGAATTGTAACTGCCCTTTGAGATTTTCAGAACCGGTATTCTCTTCTTTCAGGGCTTCAACTTGAGCAGATCTAATATCTTCAATAAGATCAGAAGAGAATACAACAGGAGTCAGGGCATAGCAACACTTTTCTGGATACACTTTCCTACTCAAAGCATCCGCGACAACATTAGCTTTGCCGGGATGATATAGGATCTCGCAATCATAATCCTTGATAAGCTCCAAGGACCGTCGTTGTTTCATATTCAGATCCTTTTAAGTAAAGAGATGTTTGAGACTCTTATGATCGGTGTAAAGCTGACACCGAGTCCCATAGAGATAGTGACGTCAGATCTTCAGTGCAAAGGTAACGGCAGCCAACTCAAGATCATGAGTCAGTGCACTTTTCTCATAGTCTTTCAATTGCCTTGAAGCGTAGGCAATTACTTTTTCCCTTTGCATTAGAACACATCCTAAGCCAGTACCAGATGCGTCGCTGTAAACGACAAAATCATCGTTGCCCTCTGGTAAGGCTAGGATTGGCGCTTGAATAAGCTTTTGCTTCAGAGTTTCAAATGCCTCTTGCTGTTTATCCGCCCATACGAAAGGTGTATTCTTTCGTGTTAACATCGTAAGTGGCACAGCAATCTTCGAGAAGTCCTTTATGAATCGCCGATTATAACCGGCCAATCCAAGAAAACTTCTTATTTCGGAGGCATTGCGAGGCGTTTGCCATTTTTGAACAGCCTCGACTTTAGACGGATCAACGAAATACCTTCGCCAGAAACAACATGACCAAGGAATTGAATCTATAAAAGCAACAAAGTAGAGTTTCAAGTTTTGTTCAATCAAAGAACGCTTAAGGAATAGCTCAAGACAATGTAAAGTTATACCTGTCTGAGCCAGAATTCGCACTTAGAAAATTTTGCATAGTCTTTCTTTTCTCAGTAACTCTAGCAATTGCCGCAAATGAATAGCATGATCAGCCTCCGTTTTGGAGTAAATCAGAATATCGTCTATGAATATAATAACTGACTTATCCAGCATCGGTCTGCACACACGATTCATGAGGTCCATGAACGCCGCTGGTGCATTCGTTAAACCAAACGGCATTACGAGAAATTCGTAATGACCGTATCTTGTTCGGAAGGCTGTCTTCAGAATATCCTCATCTCTGACTTTTAATTGATGATACCCAGAACGAAGATCGATTTTCGAGAAGTAGCTGGCTCCTTGTAGCTGATCAAATAGATCATCAATTCTGGGCAGAGGATACTTATTCTTTATTGTGACTTTGTTCAACTCCCGATAATCGATGCACATTCGAAAAGTTCCATCTTTTTTCTTAACGAATAAGACAGGTGCACCCCACGGAGATGAACTCAGTCGGATAAATCCCTTTTCTAACAGCTCTTGCAACTGCTTGACATTTCCTGCATTTCTGCAGGTGCAAGTCTGTAGGGAGCTTTAGCAATGGGAGCCGCACCAGGAACCAAGTCAATACCAAACTCGACTTGACGTTCCGGTGGCACTCTAGAAATGTCATCCGGAAATACGTCTGGGAACTCACAGACGATTGGAATATCAGATAAGGATTTCTTTTGGGCTTCAGGGATAGATTCAGACGATACGTAGCATAAATAAGATTTGTGACCCTTAGATAGATACTTATACGCTTTGTCAACTTATATGAAACAATGTGCACCTTTTCTCTTCTCTCCTTTGATTTCCAATACTCGGCCGTCTGAAGACCTAATTCTGATGATTCGCCGATTGCAGACGATCGTAGCCTCGTTATTCATTAGCCAGTCCATGCCGATAATGACGTCGAACTCTTTCAACGGAATAGGAATGAGATCAAGGTTGAATACGATGTTATCGACGAGTAGAGTGTAGTTTCGGTATACAGAATCAGCCATAACGTAACTGTTACTGGTCGTCTCAATATCAATCACAACAGGAAGCTTCGATGGAGACTTATATAATTTTTGTGCAAAAGATGTTGATATGAAAGAACGACTAGCACCGGAATTGAATATTACGCGAGCAGGGATTGAGTTAAGCAGGAACGTACCAGTAACTACGTCAGGTGTTTCTTTTGCTTCCTCGGCTGTTATTTGAAAAGCTCGAGTCCTTGCGGTCGGAGTAGCAGCTGAACTCTTCATCGTAGATCCTCCAGCTGACGACTGTGACTGTCCTCGTTGCCCGCTGCGACACTGATACATGAAGTGTCCTCGTTTCCCACATTTAGCACATCCGAGTCCTCACTGTGGACACTCTTCGCTACTGTGACCAATTCTGTTGCAAGCAAAGCATGTGACGTCGTCCGGATTACATAGTCCCATGTGTGACTTTCTGCATCTTTTACAAAACCGAGGTTCATTCGTAAGTGAGTAAGCTTGAACTTTCTGTGATGAGCTGTACTGCTGAGATTGTTGAGATTGCTGGGACTGAGACTTGTTCGGTCTGAAGAATCTGCCGAATCTCTGCTTCTTCGGTGGAGAAGGACATGTCGGGTTTGCTAATGGAGCATAAAGCCGATCGCCGTACTCTAAATAACCCCTCTCGATCTGTCTAGCTGGTTCAACCATTTCTAAGTAACTCTTGTATTTTATCGCACTCATCGGATGTCGGTATCTCGGGTTGAGCCCTCCGCGGAATCTATTCATCTTCCTTTCCTCAGTAGCTACTTGATATGAGGAATAACCGCAAAGCCGAGAAAATTCGTGCTCGTATTCATCAACAGTCTTTGTTCCCTTGGTCAGCTGCATTATTTGAACCTCCATCTTGTCTCGTTGATCAATCGGACAATACTTAGCATTGAACATGTCTAAGAATTGTTCCCATTCTAAAGTCTGAATCACTTCCTCTCCATAGATACTCCTCTGAGTTTTCCACCAGGCACGGACAGCTCCAACAAACAGCGCAGACGCATAACTCACTTTCTTCGATTCTAAGCAATCAGAGATTCTGAAAATCTCTTCGGTATGGCTGATCCAATCCATCACCTGAATTGGATTCACTGTACTATCAAAGCTCAGGGCATCGCTTGCTTTAAAATCTTTAAATTTACAGCCTTTAGGCTGCTCAATTTGGGCATCAGGGGTAGAGTTATCAGAATCAGTTTCATCGTTCTGGACTTGTTTATCTTTTCGCTTATTTCTTTTATCATCACATCTTTTAGCTTCGGCCTCATCTCTGGTCTGAAACTGTTCTTGCATTATTTTATTTTGTTGCTCAGAGTGTTGGGCTAACAATTGTTGCATCATTTCGAACATTTGTTGTGGGGTCATGTTGTTTGGTATGTCACCTGATCCTGATCCTGACATCTTCTACTGAAAATTAAAATCATTCAACTATCAGTTTATAGACTTAGATCTATGTACCCTTTTTCCCATCCTAATAGTCTGTACATCTCATCTCAGTTCAAACCACCTAAATGATTGATACATATGTATTGCTTCAGTTTGAGACCAAGTATACTCACGTAATACTTGATTCACTCAAACTATGGGCTCTGATACCATCCTGTGAAGAACACCCCTTACGGGGCAGTTCTCACGATTCTAGGTCCCACATCATGCAATACGATATCAATCAAACTAAGATAGAGTAATTGCGGAAATTTAAATTACAGTACAAGCATATTAGGATAAGTTTAATACAGTTTTACGGTTTTAAATTAAACTTATAAAGGGCACAAGTCTAATCTAATTCATATCATCATATATTCAAAATAAATCTACCCAGAGCATCATTTTATTATCATCCAATTAGTACCAAAAGGGTTGCTGAGTAGAGGTCTATGGAACTTCTGTCTTGATCTTTGTAAGACCTAAGAACTAGGTCTGGCAGGTGACTTTCCTTTATCTTTTCCTGTAAAAATATTAATGTAGCAACCATAAACAATGCTTAGTGAGTAAATAGATTTTCAAATTAACATGCAATGTCAAACGGAACATTAGTCTAGCGTGATATGTCTTGGCTGCCGCTTCAGCCCTCATGATTGAGACATAGAAGTCACAGAGTCGGATGATGCTCAGGTCACGCTCACGCTTAAATCGTGGGGATCAACCACATACTGGGCTAGCTACCAGTAAATCAACGTGGCGGAACATCGGAGGTCATTACCAAGTTCAATAGAACTGGTGAAATAGCCAGGTCTGGAACAATAGACCAATCAGGGCTAATCAAGCTGAATCAATATGTCAAGTATATGCAATGATGAAGCATACATATTCAAAGTCATGATAGCAGTAATCTTATAGCAATATCTGAAATGAACAATAAAAGCAATATCATATGAAGTGATAGGTCAAATAGCTATCATGATCCACTGGGCAACACCGAACCATAGTGTGCACAGGTCACAATCCAGCTGATAATATGAATTTCAATTTAATCTAGCATCAACAATATGTCTCAACTGGAAATTCAAGCATGTTAAATCTGAATATCTATAACTCACAGATCTGGGTCTTTATCAAACAGATGTAAAATCTGCCATCTGAGTTATCTCAGGATTTTATCTTTGTCAGTCTGTTCTCTGTCAATTCAAATCTTTGACCCGCTTTAAATCTTTAACTAAATGTTCAGAATTTCACTGAACCTGTCCAGAATTATCATATCATATCATGTCAATTTCATATCATTATCATCATCCTTTCATCTTTAAAATCTTTATTTTATCTGATTCTGATAACTTGTTTACTTTCATTAATATTCTTTGTTTCATATATTCTCAAAGGTCAATATATATATATATATATATATATATATATATATATATATATATATATATATATATATATATATATATATATATTAATATATATACTCATTTTGCTAATTATTATGTTAATTTATAAGTGTTTTATTCAATATATTCGAATTTAAGGAGTGGGTTTCAAGTTTATTACTTAAATTCGAATATGTAGGAGATTAAATTCGAACTAAATTCAAATATATATATTAAGTTCGAATCTCAACATTAAATTCGAATCATATGTATAAATTCGAATACATGACTCGACTTTATACTCAGTTTCAACATAGGAGTCAAATTATGGAGTCAAAATTGAATTCCATAATCATATTCGAATTTAATAGCCAAATTTATACACTTTGCTGAATCTCAATTGATGGTCAAAATTGAAACTTCTTAGTCAAACTTGAATATATATATATTAAATTCGAATAGTGGACTTTTCATATGTATTAAATTGAAATGAGTGGATTAAATTCGAATGCTTATCTCAACTTTATGATTAAATTCGAAAACCATTAGAATTTAATTGGTCAAATTCGAATTTGGATTCGATTTTAATTAAAATCGAGTTTGTTCCATGTATTTCGAGTTTGTTCTTGGCATCTCGAATTTGTTCATATTTTACATCTTAAAAACAAACATTTCTACATCTAAAATCACGAATATGATAAATATTAAACCTAGGTTCGTTTATATTATACTTATTCCAGTTAAAACTCAAGTTAAATTAGCTTTAATCACACAAATTAGTCAAATTCGAATTTATTCTTAAAAAAACCAAAAATATAAAAGCTAAAAGAGTCGATTTTTACCTTGAATTTGCGTTGATTGTTTGTTGATTAGTAATTGTAACTCTGTCTTTGCTTCAATCTTCGAATCTATTGCAGATTATGGTGAATTTTTGAGATTTTTAGAGAGAGAGTAGAGAGAGTGTGTGTGTAGAGAGAGAGAGTAAAGTGATTCATGAATAGTAAATCTCGTTTATATACTTCATCTAGTTATATTTGCTACTTAACCCACTTTCATTTTTGTATATTATATCTCTTTTATTTAATTATCTTTAATAATTTATTAATTCATAATATAAATATTTATATAATTTGATTAAATCTTTCATAACTTAATTAAATTATAATTCAAATAATGTAATAATATTACATTATCGGATCAAATACTGAATTTTAAGACTAGATCAAAAGTTAGGTTGTTACATTGCAATGCCTTTAGACTCACATAAACTGTTTAGGATATCATTTTTAAACTCAGTTCCATTGTCTGTCCTGATCACCTTAACTTTTAAATTGGATTGGTTTTCAATCTTAAGAATAAAGGATTTGACTTGCTCAACAGTTTCATCCTTAGTCCTAAGAAAATAAACCCATGTAAACCTGGTGAAATCATCAACAATAACTAAACAGTAAGCTCTTTTATTCAAACTCAAAACAGATGTTGGACCAAAAAGATCCATATGAATAAGATGAAGAGCAGATAAGATTGAATTTACTTCCTTGGCCTTATGAGAAGTTTTGTGTTGCTTGCCTTTGAGACATGCTACACAATGATCATCACAAATGAACTCCTTTTGTGGTAAACCTCTTACCAAGTTCTTTTTGACTAAAACATTCATGGATTTGAAGTTCATGTGACACATCCTTCTGTGCCAAAGAGCAGACTCATTTGATGACGCTTTGGATATCAAACAGCTTAAAGTATTTGATTTGGATAAAAGATCTGTGTCCAAACAGTAGACATTGTCCTTTCTTATATTTCTGAATAAAACAAGATTTTCAGGTATTTCACTCAGAGTCTGTGAATAAAACAAGATTTTGTTTTTCACAAACTTGAGACAACTTAGTAAATTGTACTTCAGCTGTTCAACATACAAAACATCATTGAATATCATATTGCCTGCTTTGGCAGTACACTTACCTGTTACCTTACCTCCCTTGGAATTTCCACCAAATGCAGCAAACCCTCCTTCAAAGCTTTTGAAATTTGACAAGCACTCAGAGTTTCCTGTCATGTGCCTAGAGCATCCACTGTCCATATGCCTTATTGTCTTATGTTGGGTCTTGTGGTTGCCCTGCACAAAAAAAAAGCTTAGTTAGTAGTGGAGTAAACCCAAACCAAATTGGTTTTGGGTTGTCATAACTAAATACTGTTTATGTCTTTTTAAACTTAGTGAGATCCACATGTGGATTTTGTGAGGAGTATTTAGTTATGACATGAGGTATCCAGGTGTTCTTTCCAACCTTTTCATTAACAGTCTCAGAAGATCCACTACCAGTTTCAGTTTTAGACTGAGCAGTTGGAACTAGGTACTGAGTGCTAGCAGCTTCAGAATTTGCACTACCAGTTCCAACTTTTGGCTTAACAGTTTGATCTGTGTTTTTGCCTTTAACACACCATACCTTTTTCATGTTTGATTTTGCTAAAACTTGTTTTTGGTGTATAGGCTGTCTTTTAGTGACTTTTAAATACCTATGATCAACTGTCTACTTTGGAACTGGTGTCACAGGTGTTTGGGCCTTTGAAACTTTTAAATTTTGAACAACAGCATGCTTTTGAACCACAGTCTGTTTTGTAACAGATGGTTTATATAAACAGTGTCTGGCCAAATGATTTTTCCTGCCACAGTGGAAACATCTTTTGATTGTTTTGATTGGAGAACCAGAAGAAGAGGAAAAGGCCAACAGGGCCTTCCAAGGCAGAACACATAAGATTTTTTTTCAATTTCTCTGTAACAGCTGGTATATCGAAGGTTATTGCTCAAACTTGGTCAACTGAGAAGCTTCAGGCTCTATATGACAGAGAAAAAGAAAAAGAAAAAGCTTCCATAGCCTCCCAACAAGTCCAAGATCCACAAGAACTAGCTCAAACTGTTTCTGATGCTCCTCAACCAGAATCTATCCAACAAGCAAAGTTTGATCAAGTTTAGAGAGTGTTGTTTGATCAACAACTACAAAAGGCTATGGAGATTGAAAAGACCCTGGATCAGCATGACTTCTCTAAACCTCCAATTACTTATTGGTATGCTAAGTCAATGGATGATATTGATTTAGTATATCATTTTGTAATCAAAAGAGAAGGTGGTCCAGAAGAAGAATACAAGAGCCTAATCCAACTGGTTCAAAGATTGACTAGAGATGAGCTGACACAAATGCATAATATTGGAACTGCCAGTCACTCTAGGTCACCAATTGTTTGGGTTCAGACAAATTTGAAAGATCTCATAAGCATTTTTGATCCAGAATCCACCAGAGTGGATATGGAAGCTGCCAAGGAAATGAAGATTGTACAGGTTGATTTATATGCCAAATCAATGACATATAGACTCAAGCTTGCAGACAGATCCAGCAGATTCTACAATATTGAATTTCTTGATTTGCCAAAAGCATGGCTACTCCAGATGAGCTCTATGAAGATTGAATGTGATAAAGTGGAGTTAAAGAGAGAATTCATAAAGGCTATAAGGCAGAAACTTTCACAGTTGTAAGTTTTTGGATGCATTAGTTTGTATATAACAGTTTTACTTTGTTTTATTTCCTTATTTGTATAGAAACTTAAAGTCTTGTGTAAAGAATTTAAGTTAGGGGGAGATTGTCGGGGAATAATCTAAGTATGTCAAGCTGTTAGTTAGATTTCTCAAGCTGTTAGTAGTATTTCTGTGTAATTACAAAGTTCAAGCCGCCAGTTCAACAAACTCAAGCTGCTAGTTCAAAAGTTCAAGCTGCCAGAGTTACAACTTCAAGCTGCTCAACAGATTGATAACAGAAAGTGCTGAAATTCAGGAAGTGATATATATTTCAAGATTTGAAGACCTTCCTAGCATATCTACTACCAGAGAAATCAGAGTCCGTCAAGGAAACAAATCAGAAGACTATATATATAGATAGACTAGGTCTTTCTATTGTAAGTGTAAGTGTGTGTGCAAGTCCTGTAATCGTGGTGCTTTATTGTAATTGCTTTCTGATAAGTTTCTCAAGCCTCTAAGGTTATAAAACCCTAAGAACAATTAGTGTTCTTCGTCTAATCAAAACAGATTAGAGGTGATTGTAATCAGAGATTTTGGCAATATAAAGGTTTTGATATTGGTTATATTTATTTGAATATCTGTTCTTTATTGTTCTGAAAGTTTTCTTAAAACAGTTAAGTGTTATTCCGCAAACTTCTTAATTGGACTTTGATTCAAAACAAGGTTATTGTTTTAAACTCTGAACTATTAAAACCAGTTAATCATAGGTGATTTTGATCCTGACAGTTTTTAGGTCTATTTATTTCTGGAGATGTTAAAAAGAAATAAAAAATATTGGTTTATAAGTCTAAGATAACATATCAAAACTCAATGATTGACTTGATAAAATGGTATATATGTTTTTTTAATAACCCTATTTTTGATGTTTTGGTTCTCTTATTTGCTATTTTTGTTTAGTTTAATAAATGTAAATACAAATTAATCATTGGTCGGTTTTTATCTTTTGCATTGTAAGTGTAATAAATTATGATTATCAGTTAAATATTTTTATGTTACAACACGTTTTGACAACCTTTAGGTGTCTGAAAATTTTTTTGTTTGAGTTTCATTCTAGCAAACATATAAAGGTTGTGGTTGATATGTTATACATTTATTATTACATGTAGTTTATGTTATTGGAAAAAATGATTGATCATTATAATTCAAAGAGTTTTATGTTACAGGCTACGTTTGGCAGAGAGCTTTTAAAAGCTTTTAGGAGCTTTTGTTTTTAAAAAGCTCTACTAAAACTAAAAGTCTCGTTTGGAAGAAAAACATAGAGCTTTCTTTTTCTAAAAAAAAGTTTTATTATAAAAAGCTAGTAGAAGTAGTTTTTCAAAAGCTCTAGAGCTTTTGGTCAAATATAATTACTTTTTTACCCTCCTACTAATCATAAACTATCACATTTAATTATTATTAATGTCCTTTTACGTAATTTAATACCAAAAACTACAACTACAGCTACTTTTACCAAACACATTTATAAAACTAAAATCTCCGGCTCTTTTAAAAAGTTTCAGCTCTCAAAAGCTTCAGCTACTAAAAGTTCTACCTATTTTAAAAACACAAAGCTACAGCTAGTTTTGCCAAACATACCCACAATAGGATTTTACACTTGAGGTAATTTTGTTTATTCGAGATTTCATTTTGGTTTGGTGTTGTAGATGTTTATTACATGTAATTCATCAATTATTTTGAAGTGTGTGTATCCCATTCTTCTAAAATAAATGCCCACAAAATAAAAATACAAAGTTTGAGGAAAACGTAATTATTACAATTTTAGTTAAGAAAATGACAATTGCATCCTTAATTATTAATTATTTTTAAAAATGTCAACTTTTAAAACCACATAATAAAGCGCTTATTTAATATTTCATTTGGTAGTGCTTATAACGTTGAAGGTTGATTTTTTAGACTTGTATTATTAGATGGAAAATAATAATGATGAATATAATTTAATGAAACAACTTATTTTTTGCACTTGAAAATAGTTATTTTATTTAAGATTTTATATTGCTTAAATCATCATTTCTTCGAAATATTTATATGTTAAAAATAAAAAATTAAGAATCTAAATATGCATAAACAAATAATTGTAGATTCATACTTTCACAAATATAAATTAAAAATTACATGTGAATTATATTAAGTATATATATTTGTTTTTTGTTACTTGATGATACTCTTGCTTTTATTTACTATTATAATTTTTTTCTAAAATATCATATTAATATTATGACAAACTAATATAGGGTAGTAAGTGAAGTTATACTATCTAAATATCATAATTATTAATTTAATTTTAAATTTGATTTACTATACATATTAATTTATTTTAGTTTCTACTTTATTAGAAAATTATTAATATTTAATAAGTGTTATAACAATAACTATTTTTATTTTGTAACATACGTTTATTTAAGTGGATGATAGATATAAACTCCTAACATCCTAGAAGTTATAAATTATTAAATAGTATTAAATAAAATATAAATTGTTAGTAAAGAACCGTCAATCATACATATCATGCATGATTTTTTTATTAAGGTGGAGCATTAATCATAAAAATAAAACCATCTATGTATAATTGTATTGTCATTGATTCATGTAAAATTGATAGTTATGTTGAAAAAACTACGACACAAAAATAAATAAGTTATGCATGATATATTGTTAGAAACGATGTTACTATTGTTGTTTCAAAAAATCATTGAAATACAAACAAATACATGTATGAAAGTGCAAATTGATTTAAATGAACCGAAATGGAATTATAAACAATTAAATACATCAAAAGTAGTGAGACGATGGATAATTTTTATGGTGTAAAGAGGACTGACATAACATAGGCAAAATTTAACATTGGATATGCTCGTTCCATTTCCTTTCTTCATCATTCTGAAAGTATAAAAATGACTTATAAAACTCTTCTTCGAAAACTCACTGGAAAAAACAACATATACATATACAAAATTATGTAATTGATGAAATGACATGTGAAGTAATTTTATAATATTAAATTAATTTAAGAATGACATGTAATTAGTATGGCAAAGATAAAGACTTAATTTGCCCATTTAAGAATTATATATAATTAGTAGTCGTATCTAAAGCAAAAAAAAAAAAAAAAAAAAAAAAAAAAAAAAAAAAAAAAAAAAAAAGTAAAACTCTTAAAATATATTCAAGATTCATGCAAAATAAATTAAATTGATATACATGTTTTGATAATCGTGCGTTGCAATGGGAGCACTGATTTAGAAATATTTATTACACATAGCTGATTTAAAATTTTCATCACTTTAAAAATAACAATGTATCCAAAAACACTATTAATTGATATATTTTCAAAGAATTTCGTTCATAAATAATCATTTCATTCTATAAGTTACATATTGCTTCAAACTTAATATTTTTTCTTCAATAAAAACTATTAATGTTAAGATGTATGCTAAAATTTAAAGCTTTTTATGATTTATAAGATATTAAGTATAATAATCGATTCAATCAAAACATACTTGATTAATCTTCTAAACGAAATCCACACTAACTGTTGGAAATCCACATAATTTAACATAGAAATATTCAGTTACATTAGTATGTATGACCATGAGCATGCAAGTAAAGCAAACATTAGTATACACAAACTTATTTCAAGCATTTAGACAAATACACAACAATGACATTATATTAGGTAGGATGAATTAAATTAAAGGGTTAAGTTTTTATATCACAATTACGTATGTCATATAATTATAAACCATAAAATGATCCATACTTGATCCAATAAAAAACAAAATACCAATTAATAAACCAGGAAATTATTCTGTATAATCAAATATATATTAGGTTTTCGGTTTGATTTCAATTTAACATACATTTAGAAAAAAATTTTGGGGTGAAAATCCGAGCGAATTAAAAATTACCAAATGAACTTGATGTCCAAATTCAGGTTGTAAATCCGCAAGGGATGCATGAGTGGCGATCGCAGGTGAGCGACTGATAGAGACCAAAAGATCGTCACATATGGTAGATATTGGGGTTGCATCTGCGAATGAGAACACTAAAAATAATCTTAAAGAGATGATTGCCGAGAATGGGAGGGATTGAGCTAACTATGACTGCCATGAGCCGATTGACGTGAGATTAGAGGCAGTCGTCTAGTTTCGTTTGGACTTGTGGTTTATATCCATTTTATGCTTTAGTTTGGACTATATATTGATATTGAATCATTTGTTTGCTTGCCAATTCATCTATCTACGTCGTATGATATTTATAAAGGTATGAGGATGCTTTCAATTGTTAAAGAAACATCTACGTATGTAATAATTTGTAACGGTAATTTTATAATTAATATGAGTTATAAAGAAATACATAATGACATGGGAGGATGAAGAGACTATGAATTTTATGCATGAATGTTATTATGGATGTTTGAGTTGTATTCAATTAATGTGCTTTTGTTATTAGGAACTAAAGAGGAAGATGAGTTTATACATTTTAATATTTTTATGCATAAATATAGTTATGGAGTGTGCTTTTATTTGGTAGATTGTGGGTTACAAATTTTTTAATTATCCAATTAGTGAAAATATTTGGGTACAAAAATTACAATTATATTGTACACTATGCATTAATATATATACCTCATAAAAATCCATTACATGTTTTATATGATTGATTATTATAACTTAACTAAAATTAAGTAAAGTATGTAAATAAAATTGTATTTAATGTACGTCTTTAAATCTATAGTATATTATGCTTTGTAAATTGTAATTTATACATGTTTTATAAAATTATGTTTAATTATATTTAAGTAAATTATGCTAGAAAAATTGGGAAAATATATTTTATCTTATGTTTCATACATTGTAAGATTTTTTTTATCATTATTATCATCATTATGATTATTACTATTATTTATTACTTATGGATGATTATTATGATTTTTTAGTAAAGAAAACTTAGGATTTTTTTTTGAAAAAGCAAATTAAAAATACAAGAACATAGAATTGAACCATTTAGTTACACTCTTGTTTATTACATGGAACTCAACTTTTATTGATATTTATTACTTATGAATGATTATTATGATCTATTAGTAAAAAAAACTTAAAATTGAATAAAATAGTTACTACTCTTATTAATTACATGGGACTCAACTTATATATATATATAGGGGGGTTCAATGGAAAACCACAATTCACCTGAAAACTTGTGAAAACCGCACTGCACCACCACAAATGCATCAAATTCTCCGCGTGATACATCAAATTTCCCACGTGATGCATTAAAATCCCGGGCGATGCATCACCTTATTTACGATCATGCCACCGTGTTTTTCATGAAATGCACCAAATCGGACGGTAGACGTAGGTTTCCATAGTTTTCAGGTGCATAGTGGTTTTCCATTGAACCCACCCCTATATATATATATATATATATATATATATATATATATATATATATATATATATATATATATATATATATATATATATATATATATATATATATATATATATATATATATATGTTCAAGTAAGTACCACCCATTATGCACCGCACCAGAAGGTACCACCCTTAAAAGTAGTTTCTTTAAAACTTTTTTCAAGAACATGTTTTAATTAATATTACACAGATCATATGTAAATCTCATGCAAATTCGAACACTCTAAGTTAAACACACATCACATAAATACACGTTCACATACATTCAAAATTATTTGAGTGTGTGTACACATCATTTTCTAGGAGCTAGGAGATGTGAATGTATGTGAAATTTACATATGATCTTCAGAATGTTAATTAAAACAATTTAATGGAAAAAAATTTTAAAAAAAGTTTTTTTAAAGGTGGTACATTCTGGTACACTGCATAATGAGTGGTACTCTCTCGAACCATATTCTCTCTCTCTCTCTCTCTCTCTCTCTCTCTCTATATATATATATATATATATATATATATATATATATATATATATATATATATATATATATATATATATATATATATATATATATAAATTAATCTATATAATTATAAATTAGTGAGAAATTAACACTATTATTGACTAAACTTTTTTAGCTTAAAAAAAATTGAAAATCATTAACACTATTATTTATTACATGGGACTCAACTTTTATATATTTTTGACTTAATTTGATTTTTTATTGATGGTAATTATAATTTAGTAATTCTTTAGTTTATTAGAAGGTTTAGTAATTATTGGAATATGTATTTACTTTTATATTTTATATTTTCTTGATTGATATTTATATACACTTTTATATGTGCAAACAAAAGTTGTATAAAATATAGTTATTCATATATTAAATGAAATATTAATTAAATGAACTCATATTTTTTAAATACCTTGATTATCGATTTAATTATTTTAACTTATCATTTATTATACTAATTAACTTATTTTAATTTACAATTTTATAATAAATATTAATAACTATTAAAGTTATGACACAAACTTTTAGTATTTTGTAACACATATACAATTAAGTTAACAATAGGTATACAATCTCAATATACTCTAAAACTTTTAAATTATTATAGTAGTAAATAAAATACGTTTTATTTTTTGTATATAGTAATTTAGAAATATTTTAATAAAATAAGATAAATTTAATCTTTGATTTTGTATACAAAACATTTTAAATGAATATTTTTAAACAATTAGAATTCTTGAAATATAAACCGTTAATAACGAACCATTAATCATATATGTCATATGTGTTTTTGATTAATGTATAGTGAGTTAGCGACAACCATGTCTAACAAAATTATCTAAGAGACATAGAAATAAATATGATATTTTTACGATTGTCATTAACATTACTTTAAGAATTATTAAAATACAAACAAATGCATCTATGGAAGTGCATAATTGATTCAAATGAAATATTTACAAAAATAAAATTATAAATTGTAAAATACATTGAAAGTGAATCAGTGTAAGGTCTTGCAACTACAGATCTATCTAGACGCGACACACAGCAACAAGTGCGGAATCCTCGTTAGCGGCTTGACGGTAAGATCACACTCACGGAACACGGAGACTACCACGGCGTTGTACGAACGACTACGAACGAACCTACGCGATGATTCTCTCCGAAAACACACACAGATTGCTGAAAACTCGAGATCACCCTCTGCTAATCACTCACGAAATTCTGCAAAAGTCTGCTAATCATTCGAGTTAATCCCTAATTATAGAGACCCATTCGAGTTTGTCATGGGACAAACTCGAACCAGGCCCAAGGCCCATTCGAATTTTTCCACATGACAAATTCGAATTTACCTTCTGTGTTAAATTCGAATTTATTCTAAATTCGAATTTCACATGTCAAACTTCTATTTGAATATATGCTTTAACTTATGTTTGATTTAATCTTTGGACTTTATGTTTGAACTTCTTGTAATGCACTACATCAAGTTCAAACATACAATCAATAAATATCAAACACACAAAATCACATATATCAAACACTAGTTAATATTCAATACCTTGTAATATCACTTAGACAAAATGCTAACATAACTTAGACTGCTATCGTCACATAGGGTGTACCAACAGACTCCCCATTGACGATAGCTTCTAACTATTTACATTTTGGTTAAGTACTATGTTCTATTCAAAATACTACCTGCATACAATCCCTTTTCAATACACACCTTGACTACCTTTTCATACTTCTTGCCTTCTGATTTCCAACCTTCATGGTAATAGATAGGTTGTTCATGATGCTTCTGCAAGTCGCTTTGGGATAGGTTAACAAGATGCAAGGGATCATATACTTTCAAAATTACCTTGTCCTCATGATCTTCCATGACTGCCTCTGCTGATTCGTTGTCAACGTACCACCATTTCAAGTTCGCAAGAACATCTTGTGGCATTGTTCTCAACGGAACTTTCTTCAGGCAATGGACTGGTTTATAGAACATTTTCATCCAAGGTTTACCAGTCAATGGATCTATTCTCGATTCATCCATCACTCTCTTTCCTTCCCATGGCTTAATCCTCTCAAACCTTCCAGATCGACCTTCTTTTCTTATTATTCGCGTTATCACTTCAGTGTATTGGTCATCTCCTAGGTTTATCAAATCCTTCCATGCCAGTTCTTTGACCTCGCATTTGGGCAGAGTATTAAATACTTTCAACGTTCTCTTTAGATACTGCAGCCCATCTTGTCTCTTTAGCACGAAGAGTTGTAACTCTCTGTCGAAAAACCAGCTAAGAATGCCTCCAGACAACTTTCCTGGACTTGGCAATCTTATCTTCTTCTTCACAGCTAGCTCATATCTTTTCTCTTCCTTCCTAAACCACAGCTGTCTTTTCTCATCATTCGAAAGTTCTCTTTCAGTCTCTTCACTTTCAGATTCAACATTAAAAACATCTTTAAACGCATCATGTCTATCGAATTCTGTTCAGCTGTAGCATATGTATTTGTGATAGGATTCTGTTGAACGATGATCTCGTTTGCCTCATCTTCTTCGTCAATTAAAACCTCATCATTAGATTTCCAGTCTGCAATGTCTTCTGGCACGAACTCCCCTTCTTCAAGGTCTTCAATTTCATCCTCAAAATCAAAATCAAAATCTAACACCTCTTCCTCAATGTTCATTAGAGCTTCAATTATTTCATTGACGTCGCTCTCCGTGACCTTTGAGGAACTGGCCTCTCTTCCTCCCTCTCCACTCTGACTAGGCTCCCTCTGAACTTCAGCATATAGAGCAGCAGGAAAATCTACTGGCTCACTCTCTTTAGGTGCATCGGGATCATTGCCTTCGTCATCCTCATCCCTTCGCTGCTCCTCAAGATCCCTACAACTTGTCTCCCCCTGAGCTTTTAGATTTTTCATTAGCTGCTCAATAAGGGACCGCATCGTTCGGATTTCTGCTGACCGATCTGCAACAAATGTTTTCAGCTCGAGATTCTCTTGTTCAATGTTTCCAACAGTTTTCTTCAATTCAGCATTTTCTTTGTCAACCTTGGCATTATGTGCCTGAATCTCCCTGATAGCTTTGGTCAGCTGAAAATTTTGGACTTGTTGGAAGTCAACCTTGCTCCTAAGCTCAGAAAACCTTTGATTGTCCATGAAGGTTGATGATGTGGATGGTATGGATTGGATGGGAGTTGGAATGATTGGTGAGGGAATGGATGTCTGAACAGGTGGTGGTGGTGATGGAATGGATGGTTGTGCCGATGGCTGAGCGGTAGGCATTTCTGGCTCAGAAGCAGAGGCTGAGGAAGCTCCCTGCATAAAGCGATGCCTTTTGGCCCTATGCCTAGGCACCAAAGGAACTATATCTTTATCCTCAAAATCTGAGTCATCGCCATCAGAAACTCTCGATGCTCTTTTCTTTGTAGCTTCTTCATCAATAACTATCACCAGGGATCCATATGTGGCAACCCGGACAGGCGGATCTTCTGAACCTTCCTCAATTACAATCTAATATGTTTCTTCCGACTCAGAGTCAGAGGTTGACTCAGCTTCACCTGCTGCCACAGGTTCATATTCATCGATCTGCTTAAAAATGTCTACTTCCCCTTCTGGAGGTTCCAAAATATTTCCAATAAGCTCAGAAGTTATCGCTTCATCTGCAAGAGGCCCCTGTGCCGATATTTCTTCTAATGTTTCTACCCTTGGATCAGATACGGGTGCTACACTAGAAGGACCAGCTTCCTCTGGCTCCTGCACCTGGCTTGTTGAAGGCCTAGAGGCCTGAGTCTGCCTCCCTGAAGGTCTTTGCCTCCTCCTCTGTTGCTGAGGCCTGGGCTGTTGCTGTTGCTGTTGTGGCTGCTGCTGCTGCAGAATTTGAACTTCCCCGGCCCAGTTGGCACCTTCTGGGACTTGGAAATCTGGATTGACCACCGCACCAAAAGTGGTGCCTCCACTCGCCTAGCCTGAGCACCTCTGTGTGCTTGGCAGTCTGCAAAAATTCTTTTATCAATGACAGCAACACTTTGAATATCGTTCAGCTGCGGCAGGTTCGGCAGGAAATGTCTTATCAGCATCATCACAAATCTCGGATACAGCAAAAATCTTTCTCGCGCCGGAGCTGTTATCTGTTGAACAAACTCTGCAAAGAACATCTCTGATTAGCTGAAACGTTGATTGTAAACTAAGGCGATCATTCCTGACTGAATCTTCGAAACGATATAATCAAATCCTGCTTTCTTTGCAGCAAAACACACCATAAAGACGTGTGCTAGATATCTCCATTGCCCGATCAGCCCACTCTTCATGTATGAGGACTTAGTCACATCCAAACTATATCCCATTCTGATAAATGCAGCTTGCCTGATTGCTAACGGAAAGTCAATCGACCCATTTTCTTGCTCTAGAGAGCCTAGCTGCAACACTCTACGCAATATGTCGGCTGAAAACACGAGAGGGTGTCCAGCAATCCTTGTCCTTAGTACTGTTGGAATAACAGTACAATCGACTTGTAGATGTTCCCAAAACTCACGAACGTATGGGATTACTATCTGAATGTTATGCGACAGGGCATACGAAATCCTCGATCCGACCAAAAAATCCACCATTTGGCGGTATGCTTGAGCCTCAGGCAGCTCATGGTCCGGAGAAATGACCATATTATGCTTTGGAATAAAAGCTCTATCTGCCATATCTGCACAATAAAGTGTATAAAATATTAGAATTATCCATATAAACATAAACTTGTTTAAATTCAAATTTGTTTTATTTTGGACTTGTGTAAGTACCAAATCCAACACATATGAATTTCTACAAGGTTGATTTAAATTCTAAGCAAATAATTCGAATATAATGGTAAACTCGAATGACAAGTTCGAAACAACCCTAGTTTCGAATTTATTAGCTGCTTCGAGTTTAATGACAAACTCGAAACAACGATCAAATTCGAACCATGATCAAAGTCGAACATGTCGGTTTGAGTGATAACAAAAATCCAAGATTCCAACCATTTTAGACTTAGAAAATTACATCCATTAGTCCTAATAGGTTCTAATCAAAGATATTTGTAATCAATTTGATGTTTTACCGGTTCAAACGTTGTTATTTTGAAAAACAAACTTCAAACCATTAAAACGTCAAAATCGAGTGATTTTGGCTCAAATTGAGTCTAAAACCTCCTAAATCTTGTACAATAATGTTGATTATACCTAGATTGGTTAGTAGTCTCGAACACAAATGAACAAAAACTCGACAAACAGTAGGAAACTCGAATACGGCAAACTCGAAGAGACAAAGTCGAAATCGCTCACAACAAACTCGAAAGTCTCAAAATCGAAGGTAGGTGATGATGACTTGTCACTGTTGACCTATTTATAGCAACCACCTTCGAGTTTGTGACATTTTTCGAATTTAATGCCAATTCGAACATGTACTGCACTTCGATTTCACCTTAAAGTCGAATTTGAACTTGAAAACTTTAAAAATATTGAAAATCTTTGAAATAAATTCAACTTTTACAACTTTTTCGTGTAACGGAATAAACTATGCCAAATCTTTTACCCTAAGCACAAGATTTTCACGCAGTGTTTATTATATTCAACTAGGAATCCACCCTCAGTAATTTTGACATTTTTCCTAAGAAAAATTAAACTAAAAAGTAAAATAAATTAAATTAAATTAAATTAAATAAACTAGAATAAAATAAATTAATAAAGTAAAATTTAAGTTTTGAACAAAAATTTTCAACTTAGACTAATTTTCATTTATTTCAAATTTACAACCTATACTAAACATGAACATAATATTTTTGACGAGTATAGTCAAAGAAAGGTTCAATCAGATAGCGGTGTCAAATACGCACTTTCAGTATTCAAACTTTCACACTTAGGAATTTTTTTATCCCTTTAATTGTTTGTCGTGACATACATTTCTAGCCGATTGTTGGTATTATTTTCCCTTTAAACATGTTACATTTCGGAATATCCCTTGGCCTTTTTATTTATCAAGAAATTATCTTATGTGACTCATACTTAGACATACTTTTATGATCAAGGCATACACACAATGATTATAACTTTTTGGTATTGCAAACTTTCTTTAAAAGGCAAACATCGGATACAGGTCTGTATTTACATACAACAAAGTGTCTTAGTTTGTCTTAAGGTTTATTTTTTAAAGCTAGCAAGACAGCGGTGACAGGTCCGTACCTACGTACAACAAAGCGACTTATCTTGCTAACTCGAATCAAAACAGAGGCAACAGGTCTGTACTTACGTACAACAGAGTTACTTGTTTTGACTCTTAACTCGGTATGATTTTTCTATTCTTTCCATTTCTTTAAGATGTATCTGATGTTGCTATACATCCCCAGAAAGTATGCATACCTCATTTAGAATCAAAGTCTGTATGTCTCTAACATAAAAATTAAGACCAATTGGTCATACATCTAAGTTAGTGACACATCTGACTTTTTCTTGAATATTTTATTAGCCTTGACACTCCCTATATGTATTATGCCTACCAACATATCAAACTGGATAATGTAATACACTTAGATTTTTAGGTGTATTATGTGTGAAAGTTAAACACTTAGAGCTTGTATTAACTGTGCTAATTTTCGTCACGTTGAACCTATGCATCTAAGACTTAACTCTTTTTCTGATATTCTCTTTTTTTGAATTTTTTTATGGTTTTCTCTCTTTTTTTATTTGTTTTTCATAAATAAAAGTAAGAAAATATAATAGCCTACTAACTTACCATAAAAGGAAACTATCCTAAGCTACTAAACTTACTATAAAAAGAAAGAAAGACTACTGCTATAAAAAGAAATAAAACTCTACTAAGGTCAACTTACTCTGGATTACGCATTCCGTTTAGTTGAATCAAATACTCAAACAGTGATTTATCAAAAGCTTTGGTAAATAAATTTGCATTATTATCATCCGTTGCCACTTTTACCAGCTTGATTAAGTTCTTTTCAGCACAATCACGTATAAAATGATGTCTTATGTCTATGTGCTTGGTTTTATTATGTTTAACTGGATTATTAGTTATAGCAATTGTTGACTGGTTATCTATCCTAATAGGAGTACGAGTATAAGTCAAACCGTAATCCCGCAATTGTTGTTGTATCCACAGAACCTATGAACAGCAACTACCAGCAGCAACATATTCGGCCTCGCACGTTGACACGGCTACCGAAGTCTGTTTCTTGCATTGCCAGGAAACGAGTCTCCCTCCTAGGAACTGATAACCTCCAGTTGTTGACTTGCGCGTCAAGCTGCATCCTCCGTAGTCTGAATCCGTGAACGCCTCCAATTCCAGATCGCCCTCCGCGTGATACCAAAGTCCCAGCTTCGGTTTCGACTTGAGGTATCGTAGAATCCGCTTCACAGCTTTCATGTGCATCTCTTTTGGATTAGCTTGAAACTTAGCACAAATACAAATAGCAAACATAATATCATGTCTAGAAGCAGTTAAATACATAAGTGACCCAATCATGGCCCGATATAACGTCGGATCCACATCGGTATCACTTTCAGTACCCGGTCCGAGATTGTGATTCACTTGAATCGGCATGCTGAAGTGAGCTGTCAGCTTGGTTCCTTCCATCCCGAAGCACTCTAAGATGTCATAGACATACTTCGTCTGATGAATGAACATGCCCTCCTTCCTCTGTTCGACTTGCATACCCAGAAAGAAGTTTAACTCACCCATTGCACTCATCTCAAACTTTGACTTCATCACCTTTTCAAAGTCAGTGCACATTTGCTCGTCTGATGATCCAAAAATAATATCATCTACGTACACTTGTACCAAGATGAAATGTTGTCCTTTTCGCTTCACGAACAGCGTACTGTCTATCCTTCCTCTTTCAAACCCATTTTCTAAAAGATGGTTGGACAGAGTCTCGTACCACGCCCTTGGTGCTTGATGTAATCCATACAGAGCCTTATCTAATCGATATACTCTGTCTGGATATTTCGGATCGGTAAACCCGGGCGGCTGTTCCACATACACCAGTTCCTTCACTTTCCCATAAAGGAAAGCACTCTTAACATCTAGTTGATAAACCTTAAAACCCTTGAAGGAAGCAAAAGCCAGAAACAAACGAATTGCTTCCAACCTTGCTACTGGCGCGAACACCTCATTCTAATCGATTCCTTCCTCTTGGTTGAAACCCTTTACAACTAATCTTGCTTTGTTGCGAGTGACTATACCCCGATCGTCTCTTTGCACTTAAAAACTCATTTGGTTCCTATTGCTATTTCTCCTCGAGGTAACGGAACTAACTCCCACACTTCTAGTTTCCTAAATTATGACAGTTCTTCCTGCATCGCTTCAACCCAAGAGTTGTCTTTTAGTGCCATCTGCACATTTTTCGGCTCTACTTGCGAGATGAAACATGAATAGAGGCAGGTATGAAAGGCCTCGGAGTCATTTATCATCGACAACAACACTGTGTTGTTATTTAAACTACTCCTAGTCCTCACACCCGCATTAGGATTTCCTATGATGCTTTCTATAGGATGGTTCTTGTTGATCCTAGATGTCTCTATCTCGTCAACTCTCAGATTATCTCCTAAATTTGATCCTATTTCTCCTAACGGGGGAACGACTTCAGACTCCACATTTTCTTCCTCGTGGACATTTTCCTCAGAGTTAGAAGTTGTTGTCTGATTTTCGTTTGTAGGCGCTTAAGAATCAATAACTTCTGGAGATCTATCTTCAGTTGATGTAGGCTCGGATGTTGGTTGAAAAGTGGTCCTCGGAAAGCTATGACCCTCGTCATTCAGATTTAAAGACGACATGTCCTTTTCGATTGTACCTGCATTTTCATCCAAAGGAATGTTAAATGATTCAAACAATTTGTCATAATCAAATATCTATTCCGGACCAGTTTGGGGTTCATGTGTATAACTTGTGACTTCAATGTTATACACAATCTCTACTGTACCATTTGATTTATTAAAAACCCTTTTATTTGGTGAATTCTGAACATAACCTAGGAAGTATCCTTCGTCCGCCTATTCACCAAACTTTGGTTGATGTTTAGTTTTCATTAAAGTCCATGGTACCCCAAAAGGTTTGAAGCCAGTTAAATTAGGTGGCCTTTTATTCAAAACTTCATAACAGGTTTTGTTCAATGATTTGACAGTAAGGACCCGGTTTAAAACATGGCACGCGGTATTCACTGCCTCCCCCAAAACATGGTAGGAAGCTTTGAATCTGATAGCATGGTCTTTGCTGCCTCAATCAATGTCCTGTTTTTCCGTTCGGCCACCCCATTTTGTTGTAGCTCATAAGGTGCACTAAATTGATGCACTATGCCCTTTGATAGGCAATATACACCAATTACTGTGTTTTTAAACTCTGTTCCGTTATCACTTCAAATTCGTTTAACCCTTGTTCCATATGAATTTTCCACTTGGTCTTAGAACCCGGTGAGCTTAGCAGCCGTCTCGTCCTTTGTCCCTAAAATGAAAACCCAAGAAAAATGTGAGTAATCGTCAGTAATAACTAAACAGTACCAACTACCACCTATACTCCTTTTGTTGATTGGTCCAAAGAGGTCCATATGCAACAAATCGAATGTGGCAGCGATGGAGTTCTGAGTCTTGGACTTGTGTGCCTTCTTGTGTTGTTTTCCTTTCTTGCACGGTAGACACTTATCCTCGAACTGAAAACTCTTCATAGGAACACCTTGCACCAACCCATTTTTCGTAATGTAGTTCATCTTTCTCAGGTGCAAGTGTATCATGCGTCTGTGCCATAAAACCGACTCAGTCTCTGAAGCTTTAGATAGGAGACAAATTGGTCCCATTGAAGATTCCGGCTTGTTCATGTCGAGCATGTACAGGTCATTCTTCCTTGGAGCCCTCATCAGTATCCACTCTTCAGGTACTTTGAACCCTGGTTTTAGCACTAACGCCTCAGTGTCAGTGAACAGCACTGAATTCTTTTTATCACAGATTTGAGATACACTAATGAGATTGTGAACTAGTTTATCAACATGATAAACTTGATCCAATCTGATCGTCCCATTAGTGACCACTCCAGTACCGGTGATATTTCCTCCTTTATTTCCAGCGAATGATACAAAGCCTCGATTCCCTCCCTTGAAGTCTGCAAGTAGACTTCTTTCCCATGTCATGTGCCTGGAGCAACCACTGTTGACGAACCATTTGTTGTTTGGACCTGTAGTTATCTCCTACACATGAAAAATAGGTTAGTTATCACGGGGAACCCAAGCCATAACTGACTTGGTAATACCATTCTCGTCCACATACTTAAACTCTTTCAAATACCCATCTCTCCTTTCAGGTGACTTGGGTCGTTGAATTGGAGTCTGTTGTGGTGCCGAGTGATTTAAGTTCACTCTTTGCGTTTGTGTAGGCATTTGCTGTGGAGCTCTTGGATAATTACGATTATAATGCATTTCGGACTGATATCCATGAGCTCTACCTGGTGCTTGTTGTCTTACATGAGTGTGTGACCTAACCGGAGTGTAAGCTCTGCTAGGTGAATTGGAGTCTGTTGTGGTCCTGACCTAGATTGATTAATGACTCGATTTGGTGAATTAGTCCTAATCACTTCTTTTGGTCGACCTGACACCGGTATTTGTTTCACAGCAGATTTTGGTGCCGCTTGCACAGTTTTCTCGGTATTCTGAGAACTACTAGTGCTTGCAACACTTGTAGAAGGCTTAACTTGTTCTGGCTTTCCTGTCTTAGGTGTATTATCTACTTTCCTATGCGGATAGCTAGAAGTAACGTGCCCCCTTTCGTGACATCTAAAGCAAGACATTATTATCAATTGACTTTTTGTGTGTGCCCTTTGATTTCGGTGTCTCACTAGTGTCTGGCTCTTTTGGTTCAACTATAGCGACTGGTTCATCATCTTGATCATTAAAGTCAATTTTGTGTTGTCCTACTGGTTTATCACTAGAGGATGGCACAAATTTAACTTTCTTGATCTTGATACTATTATCAGTTACCTTAGTTTCATTTTCCTTTACAACTTCAGACACTGGTTCCGGTAATTCCTCTGAGTCAACTGATTTCTCAGTTTTTTCCTGAGGTTGAGGTACATAATTGTCATTGAAAGGTGGAGGAGTCTCATGATATCCTAGACCTACAGGCTTTTTAGATTGACGCTGTGCATCTAAAATTTTCCCTAGGTTAAGAGATGAGTTCCTAAACTTTTCAAGTTTACTATTTACCTCAGCTACCTTTACCTTAGATTCAGCTAGCTCTATGTCTTTGGTTTTAAGCTCCTTGGTTAATGCCTCAACATGTTCATACATGAGTTCTAACCTAACACACTGTTCGCTCAGTTTGTCCTTTAGAACTATAACATCCTGTGCATCAGCCTTAAGCTTATCCCTAAGATCTTGCTTTATATCGACTAGGCTAGCATAATCTGTTTTTAACAATTCATTTTGAGCAGATATAGTTTGATGTGATTCTAGTACTAAATTTAACATATCGTTAGATGTAGCACGTAAAACACACAACTCATGGAAAAGAGAAAAGTTCAGAGTTACCTTGGCATGATCTGATTCTACATTGGCCATCTGTGCGGCACACTCCAGAATAGTCTGATCAGCTGACTTTTCTACCCACATCGGACTGCTTTCATTCTGACTGCTGTCCCCTGTGATTTCCTCTGCCCCTTCACTTCCAGTCTCAGTCACTTCAGCCATAAAGGCTCTAGCGTTCGATTCTGGATGTGTACTCCAGTCATAAGTTCCATCAAGCTGTCTGTCAGATGTGACATTGGTTAACAGACCAGCTATATTTGTTTGACTGGTTGAACTACTCGGCAGATATCGCCCTTGCGATTGATTCTGATACTGTCCCTGTTGATTCTGATACTGTCCCTGGTAATTTTCTACTTTCGGTCTCTGACACTCTCTAGCGAAGTGTCCTAACCCCTGACAGTTGTAACATTTTACCTTGGACTTATCGAACCCAATCTTATTGTTACTCACATTAAGATTTCTACCCGTCCTCTTGATGAACCTCTTAACTCTCTGAGTTACCATGGCTAGTTGCCATTGCAGATCCATCTCTTCGAGATCATCAGGGTCTATCTGATCGTAATCCTCATCCCAAAGCGCAGGATCGTTAATTTTTCCCTGAACGCAATTGCCGTAAGCGGCCACGAATGAAGCCAACAGATTCAGATGGTCTTCAGCCGATTTTGCGCTCATAGGCATCTTTGAATAACTTTGGGATGTAGATGCCGGAGTAGCCTGATGCTGCGTTTCTTCTGGTCTACCAAACCCTAAGAAAGCCCTACTAAGTGAGTCTTTTGTTTCAACCGGTGACGACGTCTCTCCCGAGAAGAAAGCTGTAGCTGTCTTCAATTCAGCTGCCACTGAAGGTTTTGATTTCCTGAAGTACATTGCAAGATCTTGAACTTGATCATAATCCGTTTCCTTCTTTAGCAACTCGAAATGATATGCCCTCAGCGTTCCCACAACATTCTCTAGAGTCAGAGTATAGTATTTATCTTCATCATGCTTAATTAAGGCCACATACATCTCCCATTTGGCCGGTAAAGCATCCAGAAGCTTGTTATTCTTCTCAGTTTCACTATACTCAATTTCATGACTGTCTAACTCAGTTAGCAGATGATAGAAACGTGTGATAGTCTCATCCAGCTTTTCATTCTTCAATGCTTTGAAGATAGCAAACTGCTGCTTGAGCATTTCCATTCGTTTCCTTCTAACCCTCGGGTTACCCTCACACCGTTTCTCCAACGCATCCCACAGCTCTTTTGCTGTCTTCTGATTACGGAAGGTGTGCAGTATGTCCTGAGGTAACGCCATTCTAATGATAGCGTATGCACGGTTTTCGGCCTCATAAAGTTTCTTATCTTCATCTTTCATCTTTGAATAAGTTAAGACGTGTTGACGACCTTCAACCTCTGCAGTAGGTGGAATGTATCCCTCGTCGATACAAATCCACATGCGCATATCATTAAATCTCGCGAAGTCGGCAAACAGATCCTTCCACCAGTAAAAACCCTCAATTTTCATAAACTTTGGCGGAAAATTTGCTTTTCCAACCTCGTGATCCATCTCCATAAACCTCTGTAGACTTGTCATTGTTTCAAATATTTTTGGATTTAAACTTAATTAATTTAATTCGAAATTAATTTAAAATAATCCTTTCGAATTTGGATAAATTCGAACCTAATTAATTTTAAACTGTTTTTGAACTAAATTCGAAATTAAGTTCGAAATCAAACTATATTCGAAATTAATGGCAAAGTCGAATGTCACTAAACTCGAAAGTCCACTAAAATTCGAAACCCACTAAAATTCGAAACCCAAGTAAACTCGAATTTCCTATATTCGACTTTAGAGTAAAGTCGAAATCCCCAAGCAATTTCGAACTGGCCAAATTCGAAGCACACTTTAAGGAAACTCGAAAGGAGCGTATTTTGGTCAAACTCGAATCTGAGCAAACCCTAATTTCTCCTTAACAAACTCGAGCGCCCCAAATTCGAAAAACGGCTAATACTTCGAGTTTTTCAAGTTTTTCAGATTAAATCAATATTTTTACAAGTAAAAATACTGATTTTGATCAAAGACTTGAACTACAACAAAGTATTTCCCGGAATCTAATTTGATAAGCTCGAAAACCTCAAAAATGTGATAATAACCGTCCAAAAACGTCAAGAAACCTAGGATGTATCTTTTGAACACTAAGAACACGAAGAACACCCTGTAGTCTCTGATACCACTTGTAAGGTCTTGCAACTAAAGATCTATCTAGACGCGACACACACCAACGAGTGCGGAATCCTCCTTAGAGGCTTGACGGTAAGATCACACTCACGGAACACGGAGACTACCACGGCGTTGTACGAACGACTACGAACGAACCTACGCGATGATTCTCTCCGAAAACACACACAGATTGCTGATAAACTCGAGATCGCCCTCTGCTAATCACTCACGAAATTCTGCAAAAGTCTGCTAATCATTCGAGTTAATCCCTAATTATAGAGACCCGTTCGAGTTTGTCATGGGACAAACTCGAACCAGGCCCAAGGCCCATTCGAATTTGTCCACATGACAAATTCGAATTTACCTTCTATGTTAAATTCGAATTTATTCTAAATTCGAATTTCACATGTCAAACTTCTATTTGAATATATGTTTTAACTTATGTTTGATTTAATCTTTGGACTTTATGTTTGAACTTCTTGTAATGCACTACATCAAGTTCAAACATACAATCAATAAATATCAAACACACAAAATCACATATATCAAACACTAGTTAATATTCAATACCTTGTAATATCACTTAGACAAAATGCTAACACAACTTAGACTGCTATCGTCACACAGCGTGTACCAACAATCAGTAACTACTGACATATTTTATGTGTTCATTTCTTCATGATCCTGAAAAGATAAAAATTATGTCATAAAAATCTTATCCTAAAAAACAACACATACATATATAAAAGTGTGTAATTGATGAAAAACGTGTGAAGCTGAAACAAATATATACCCCATAAGCAAGAAAACGTTGGACGAATTTTCTTGTGGGAATACGTTGAACAATATCAACGACCATCATGGTGATGCTTGTTCTACTCGATCTCGTATTTCTTTATCATGCATTTATGTTAAGAACTACTACAAATATAATAATTTAAACATGAAATGTTTTAAGAATGAAACTACTATGTTATTTATAATAACAAATTTGATTGTGTAAATGAAAAACAATTCAGGAGACACATATATTATGAATAAAAAATTATTAAAATACAAACAAATGCATCTATGGAAGTGCATAATTGATTGAAATGAAATATTTACGAAAATAAAAATTATGAATTGTAAAATACATTGGAAGTGAATCTTTAACTACCGACATGTTCGTTGTGTTCATTTATTCATGATCCTGAAAAAATAAAAACTATGTCATAAAACTTTTATTCTAAAAAACAATATACACATACATATATAAAAGTATGTAATTGATGAAAAAACATGTAAAGTTGAAACAAATAGATACCACATAAGCAAAAAAAAACGTACGAATTTTCTTGTGGGAATATGTTGAACAATATCGACGACCGCCATGGTGATGTTTGTTGTACTCGATCATATTTCTTTATCATGCATTTATACTAAGAAATACTACAAATGTAATAATTAAGCATCATATGTTTTAAGAATGAAACTACTATGTTATTTATAATAACAAAATTGATTGTGTAAATAAGAAACAATTCAAGAGACACATATGTTATGAATAAAATTTATTAGAAACAATTGAAGAGACACATATGTTATGAATAAAATTTATTAGAAACAATTGAAGATACATTATCTTATTGATTGACCCTCTTAAATTAATCTATATAATTATAAATTAGTGAGAAATTAACATTATTATTGACTCAACTTTTTTAGCTTAAAAGAAAATTGAAAATCATTAACACTATTATTTATTGCATGGGACTCAACTTAAATTAGTGAGAAATTAACACTATTATTGACTCAACTCTTTTAGCTTAAAAGAAAATTGAAAATCATTAACACTATTATTTATTACATGAGATTCAACTTTTATATATATACTAGTCATGACGGCCCGTGCGATGCACCGAGCTAATTGATTTTTTATTTAAAATATTATGTAATTATCAAAAATGTATGTTTGTTAAGGCCATTATATAAACTCTAGATTGACAAATATCATATAAAATTATATCGTCAAGCAAATTTGTGTGCATAATCAACTACATTAAGACCATACAAAAGGTGTCATGATAGTAATAAAAGAAAATTGTAAAATGACATTAGAAAACTTATATTAATGAATGTGAAAGACGCCTGAAAATAATACTTGTAAAAAATTTAAAAAAATAAAAAAGTTTTTTAGGCTAGGTCAATTAAATTAACAACTTGTCATCTCGGTACTATGATAATATAAAATCAATATACTAAATTAATAATCTTACAGATAAGAAGTTAAAATATTAAATATAAGTTCAATAAAAATTCTTCATAGATTATTGGTATGAGAGTACATTGACAGATAGACGTAGGTATTAAAAGTCATTTTATAGACTGTATTTTATATGTAATGCTTCACTACGTTAGTATATTTACATATTTAACAAAAGTTAAATGATTACTACTATTGTTAATTAATAAGTTATTATTAATTCAAGTAACTAATACTTTTATTTATCGCATATAACTCAACTTTTATGTCAATAAATTTAAAAATACAATACATACATGTTTTTTACCAACATTTTATGTTACAATATGATTTTGTACATCGTGGTATTTTTTGTATTTGAGATTTCATTTTACTTTGATGTTTTAGACATTTGTTACGAGTAATTTATCATCTATTTTGAAGTCTTTGTATATTAAAAAATTTAGAGTTAAGGAATTCATATATACATAAACAAATAATTATCGCGTTATGATTCATTCTTTTACAAAATATGCAATGAAAATTACGTGCAAATTATAAGAAATATTTAATTTTTTAATCTTTTTTTGTTATTTATTCCTTAGTGATACAAAACACAAAAGTTGATGTCATTAATTATGAAACTACAAAAGTTAATGTTATTAATGATAAAAAAATAAATATTGTTGCCATAAATGATAAAAATATAAAAAATTGTTATTATTTTTAGCAATTGACGTTTAATATTTACTTAAATTAATAGCTAAAATGTTATTTAAAACCAAATTAGACTTTATCTTTATTTGACTATTTGATGATTGAAATATTAGTTAAATGAAGTTATACCATCTAAAACTTTAATTATTAATTTAATAAATATTAAAACTAATCAGTTAAGTGTCATAAATAATCATATATTAATTAAATATAAGATCAATGTAATTTATTGTTAAATATTTAAGTAATCTTAAATAAATTATTATTAGTAATTTATTTCATATTTATGTTTTTTTTTTTTTTGGGTAATTATGCTACATGATAATTTTGTTAAAGATCTAGTATGATTATTTATTTTAATTGAATATGATAATTATATAAAGACTCAATTTTAGTAAAATAAAAATAATTAAGTAAACGAACACCATAACTTATAATGCTTAACATTTTAAGTATAGGTTCCTTCATTTATGCGCTCTAATGACAACTGGAATTTAAAATTTAAAATTACATATACATCATGTATTCTATAGTTAGAAACCAATAATCTTTTATAAAATAAGTTAATATATGAATTTATTAACTTAGTTATGATACATGTTAATTATTGTCCGAAATATTATCTAATTAGTAGTCATATCTTAATCATTAGAATTATGTGCATATTAAACTTATTTATTGGCTAATTAATTGATATTATATTAGCTTTTTAGTTGTGACTAACAAAATCAAAATCATATGCCAAGAAACTATAACAACTTTCATAAACCATTTTAGATTTCATAAATTTATAACTTTAATGGAACAATTAGTAAAAAAAAAATTTTGATTTTCGTTTATATGGCCAAGGATGTTAGCTCATAAATTTTTTTTAATGAGAATACTTACAAATTCACAAACAATGTTACAAATTCTTACATAATTACAAATGAAATAATATTACACTATATATTTGTGAGATAAATAAATAACATTGACTTCTATAAGATAAAACTTATATCCTAAATTGTGAATAATAAATAAGTATTTTAGATCTTGGGTGTAGGAGTGTTGTAAATTACATGATAAGAAATTCTACACATATTCATATTACACATCCGGTTTGTACTTGTAATCTCAATAATTTTTCATTTTTATTTCCATACAATTCTCAAATTAATTTTGTTACTATTCTTTTTCCACATGTGTCAGTTGTTGTTTATACAAAAATATACTCACGATTATGATATATAACATTTATATATGTAAAAATAAATAAAAAATAATTAAAATATTATGAGATAAATAAAATGTGTCAACGAATATTAAGTTTGTAGAATTACCGTAAATTACATGAAAAAAAATGCATGCACATAAGAAACGAATTTATGCCCGTCATAAGTTCGTATTCATATTTGCTCGTTGTCATTTTTATCCTACAATACTCAAACACCAATTGAATACTATTCCTATATAATAATCTATTTATATTTACATTTTTCTATATGTTTGAGACTCTTTATTTTCCAATGATATATTTGCCTACATTGAATGACATATAAATATATACTTGATTTCTTAATAACCAAATTAAAAAATAAATGTCAATTGAAAGTTTAATGAATTAAAAAATAAATTGAATTCAATGGTCATGTAAGTTATTTTTTGAATTTTAATTGCATTGATTTTGATGGTGAAAAAGTTTAAGCGTTTTATAAATTATAAATACTTTAAATGAATGTTGAGTGTTAAATAATAAATATTTTTAATTGGCTATGACTTATGAGTGATGAAAAGTTTCATTTAAGTTTAATTTCACATAATTATTTTGAAGATTCATGCATCAATATTATGTTATAACTAATGCTTTCACATAATTATTTAGTAGACTTAAAAGACCAAGCATAAGTTTCAATTAAGCTCAATTTATAATTATTTTGAACCCTCTAAAGGACTGCATTAATATTATGTTGTAATTCATGCATTGCCAACTTTTATTTTTAGAATTTATAAAAAATGAAAATGAAAAAAAATGAAGAATATTTATTTTTAATAGACAAACATGCCTTATAATTTTATATAGATAAAAACTAAATAGATATACGAATGAATATGACGATTTATTATATGAAGACTTGAATTTTATAAGTAGATTTTAACTGGCAATCAACCTATGTAAAATAGCCTAAAAACCTTAATCACCAATTTAAAGTAAAATAAATATAATCAATATTAAAATTTTAAAATGTTATTAGAGTGCACAAATTAATAGATTAATCAATCATTTATTACATAGTTGTAACACCCTCCCCGAACTCAGAAATGCCACGTCAATACAATACACAAGTGGCAACATCTCAATACTCCATTAAACACATGTCATAGGATAACTCGAAGTCACTGATAATTTAAACTTTCACATAATTATCATTAACATATAATCCACTAGATTACACGACTCCAAAAGGTGTTAACACGTCAACACTAACATAATCCCTAGCAAAGCAAATACACCGTCCTCGATTCTCCGCAATCCCCTGATCAGCAAACCCAGCTACTCATCTCTTCCCCTGGTACCCTGAACATGGTAGACTCGAATACGTAAGCTTGGAAGCTCGTGAGTACGCGAGGGTTAGACTCTGCACGATAACACATATAGCATGCACAATACAGTAATATCTCAACATATATGTGCAACTCGATGCACAACACAGAATATCTCAGCATATATGTGCAACTCGATGCACAACACAGAATATCTCAGCATATATGTGCAACTCGATGCACAACACAGAATATCTCAGCATATATGTGCAACTCGATGCACAACACAGAATATCTCAGCATATATGTGCAACTCGATGCACAACACAGAATATCTCAACATATATGTGCAACTCGATGCACAACACATATCTCTGCTCAATTATGCAACTCAATGCATAACACATATCTCTGCTCAAAAGGGGACCACGTTCCCCAGCTAACAGGCCGCACACAGCAGCGGTTAGCTACTCAATAGGCACAGGAGCGACCTGGCAATATCACTGCTGTATATATACAGTCTCACATCTCGTGACTGGTTAGGGACAGTCAGCCTGCGCGATCACATATCGCGGACACCTGCACTCAAACACATATAACACGTATCGGGTAGAAGAGATCATACCTGCACGTTCCAGCTCAATCTCATACACATATCACATCACATACCACTGGATCTCGTCTCATGCACGTATAACATATATGTGAGAATAGAAGCATACCTGCTATTCGCGTCCCTGTCTCATTCACAATACACAATATACACGTACACGAAACTAGCTACACAATCATGACTCGAAAAATCATCCCGCGGTTTAGAAAAGAACTCGGGTACTCACCGATACCCGAAAGCAATCGAAACCCGAACTCTATCGCTGCTCAGAATGCGGTCGGCTCGAACCTGTAATCAACACAGATCTCCACAGATCAATACAAACCCAACCGAACACAAATGAAACCCAAACACAATTATCACAACCACATATGACCCATAGCACAACTCCCACAGATTCCCGAAGCTCCGAAACCGACCCGACTACCCTCACCCCGATCGCGGACCGCGCCCAGAAGGGTCTCGGCCGCGCCCGCATCGCGGTCGCGCCTGGCCGATCGCGGCCGCGCTCACGCAGGTTACAGACCTGTGCTGATCGATTTTCATGGCAGAAACCAGGGATTGAAGTCCCTTAACTCGATTTTCCAACAGCAAAAGGCTCCACAAAACCCATATCTCATAACTTAAACAACTTCAAAACCAAAACCCACAAGATAACACACATACATACGAATTTTGCAATCCAAAACCAAAAGATCTTACCTCCACTTGATCAAGAACACAAGGAAGAAGAAGAATATCAACTTTCAACAATCAATTCAATTTCTTGATGATATCCAGCAGCTCCAACACTCTCACACACCTCACAAATTCTGAAAGTGGAAAGGAGAAGGAAAGGAAAGGATAAGGGCATCTCACTCTAATCCATATATACGCTTTCCTCAATTAGGAAGCCCGGTCCCGACAATTCCGAACCCGATATCACTTTTTCACAAATTATATCATTAGGACCCAATTAAATCCACGATCTCAAGGAGATAATCAATCCGCTAATTAATAGCTCGGAGACACGTATCACTCGGTCTCGACACGTTAAATCCACGAAACAGAATTTAATTGGAACACGCAATAATAATATATTAAACATCCACTAAAATAATTCCACGCAATAACTCTGAAAACGGGATGTTACAAATCCTCCCCTCTTAAAAAGATTCCGTCCCCGGAATCTCTCGCAAACCCATTCGCAATCACACATCTCTTATATTAAATCCTCGAATTGTTGACTCATAATCTCGATATAATTCTCAACAACTCTGTCAAATTCGCATTTGAATTCTGAATATTACAATCATCAATGATACATCTCTTCACCTTGACTCTCAAGCATGTTAATCCCATCGAATTTTTAACTCAGTTAGATAATCCACTAATAACTCAATTAAATCCTCTAAATCGCATACCTGTAACGATGTATCCTCTATTCATAAGGTCTTCTCATGGCGTCACCTCATAAGCCACTCGGTCCGCACATGATCTCAATCCATCAATCTTTGCTCTTTCTCATCACATATTCGCATAGCTCGGTACATATCATTCACTAACATAGCAGATCTTCAAATCCACTCACAGCAACACATAAAGACATCTCCATCGAATCACTAAACGCAAGCTCATAAACAAGGTTAAACTCATAAAGGGATTAAATCCACTATCACAACAGAATTCTCAACTCTTTTCACCACAACAGATAAACACATCTCGTAAAACGCAATATCATAGATATGGATAGCACACACAAATTTGAATCCACTATCAACATGATAATCCACTATCAGAATTGATCAATCCACTAGCACATCACAAACACATTCACAAAGATTACTCATATAACGCACATAACCCAACAAGATTAATCCACTAACATTGCACAATTCTGAACTCGAAAACCCAGATCACAATGAACCCGAATCTAACACATTGACTCCACATATACACCCCAAGCATAACGACCATAATCAGCCCATACACACAATCCCGCCCCTCTGTCACTGAATCCCACAGTCACAAACACATTCACAATAATTATTCATATAATTTGATCCACTAACATGACACAATGCCCAATTCCAAAACTCTGATAACCCATCTTATCACAGAATATCCCACTCTCACACACATACCCAGATATAACAATCCCATATAACTCATACACAACCCTTCCACATCTCTATCACTGAGCCACATAATCACAGACACGATGAAGCAGTCACACACAACAGAACACACACACTGATCACAGACACAGACCCATAACCCGCCTCACAACTGACACACGCTCAAAGCAAGCTCAGAAAAACATACCCGGAATCACATCAGCATCATCTCGAGCTGCCTCTGCAGTCGCCTGAAATACCCGACTCCACGCCCTAGAATCATGACGACCGGATGTCGACGGCTCTGCTCTGGCCCCGCTAGAACTTGTACCCCGCACCGCTGATCTCAACTCTGGACAGTCTCGCACTCTATGTCCCGGCCTCCCACAACGAAAGCACAATGGCTCTGGAGCAGTACACACGGCGGCAGCATGCCCACGCTGTCCGCATCGATAACACCTGAGCACACACGACCCACTATGACGACGGTGACATATCGGGCACTCCCGATCTCCAACCGAACTGTCTCCTCTATCGCCCCCATCTCGAGGCCTCTGCCCTACGCTGCTCTGACTCTGCTCTGTATATCTCGAACTCCGCCTTTGACTCTGACGATCTGATCTCTGGCTCCGCCCCGGTCCACTCGACCTCTGCTCCCTGTCTCTGTCTCTGTCTCTATCTCTGTCTCGTCTATCTCTCGAACTCTGACCCGAACGTCGCTCACTGGAATCGTCTCTAGAATGCCTCCGATCTCTCGAGGTCCGCTCAGGAGTCCTTGCATGCCGATGCTGAAAAGATGGATCCTCGTTCTGCTTGGCTATCTCCCGCTCTCTGATGCGGGCCATCTCTAATGCTCTGGCGAAGGTAGGAGTCTCGTGCATCCCAACGAACTCCCTGATATCTGCTCGCAATCCATCAATGAACGTATCGACCTTTCGCTGCTCGGTGGCGATGTGGTGAGTCGCAAACTGGAAGTACTCATTGAACCGGTCCACATACTGCTGCACCGTCATCTCGCCCTGCTGTAGGAGAAGGAATCGCCGCTCCATCTCTTGCCTCTCGTCTCTCAGGATGTACTGCAACTCGAACACAATTCTGAACTGATCCCACGTCATCGCATATGCCGCAGAAGATGTCATCACTGACTCTATAGACTGCCACCACTGAGGCGCCCCTCCCCTCAACAGATAGGTCGCATAACCGACCATATCTCTCAACTCCACATGCGCAGCTCTGAAGGCTGCCTCTACTTCTCGCTCCCATGCCATAGCTACCCCTGGCTCACCCTCACCTCTGAACTGGGGTGGATTTCCCGTCATAAAGCCCTTAAAGGACCCACCCCTCCGCGTAGAAGATGAAGCACCAATCTCTGACTCTTTCACTGTCGGCTGAACAGCCCCCCGGACTCGGACCCAAACTCTAACCCTGCTCACGCCGCTGTCTGTAAAACTCTGTCAAGACCTCAAACAGCTCTGATCTGCGGATGTACTCGTCGCCCACTGGCTTACCTGCACCGGATCCCTCACCCTGATCTGCCATAATAATCTGCACAACCGAAACAATTGAGAACCACATATAAATCACCCAGCGTTATACACTAAGCTAGGTTAATTAAATCCTCTAACATCTGACATCAGAATACTCCCCAAGGATCTGAACACGGTCTAAGCTCAAGCATCCACTGATACTCAATACTGAAACCACAAGCTCTGATACCATCAATGTAACACCCTCCCCGAACTCAGAAATGCCACGTCAATACAATACACAAGTGGCAACATCTCAATACTCCATTAAACACATGTCATAGGATAACTCGAAGTCACTGATAATTTAAACTTTCACATAATTATCATTAACATATAATCCACTAGATTACACGACTCCAAAAGGTGTTAACACGTCAACACTAACATAATCCCTAGCAAAGCAAATACACCGTCCTCGATTCTCCGCAATCCCCTGATCAGCAAACCCAGCTACTCATCTCTTCCCCTGGTACCCTGAACATGGTAGACTCGAATACGTAAGCTTGGAAGCTCGTGAGTACGCGAGGGTTAGACTCTGCACGATAACACATATAGCATGCACAATACAGTAATATCTCAACATATATGTGCAACTCGATGCACAACGCAGAATATCTCAGCATATATGTGCAACTCGATGCACAACACAGAATATCTCAGCATATATGTGCAACTCGATGCATAACACAGAATATCTCAGCATATATGTGCAACTCGATGCACAACACAGAGTATCTCAACATATATGTGCAACTCGATGCACAACACATATCTCTGCTCAAAAGGGGACGCCGTTCCCCAGCTAACAGGCCGCACACAGCAGCGGTTAGCTACTCAATAGGCACAGGAGCGACCTGGCAATATCACTGCTGTATATATACAGTCTCACATCTCGTGACTGGTTAGGGACAGTCAGCCTGCGCGATCACATATCGCGGACACCTGCACTTAAACACATATAACATGTATCGGGTAGAAGAGATCATACCTGCACGTTCCAGCTCAATCTCATACACATATCACATCACATACCACTGGATCTCGTCTCATGCACGTATAACATATATGTGAGAATAGAAGCATACCTGCTATTCGCGTCCCTGTCTCATTCACAATACACAATATACACGTACACGAAACTAGCTACACAATCATGACTCGAAAAATCATCCCGCGGTTTAGAAAAGAACTCGGGTACTCACCGATACCCGAAAGCAATCGAAACCCGAACTCTATCGCTGCTCAGAATGCGGTCGGCTCGAACCTGTAATCAACACAGATCTCCACAGATCAATACAAACCCAACCGAACACAAATGAAACCCAAACACAATTATCACAACCACATATGACCCATAGCACAACTCCCACAGATTCCCGAAGCTCCGAAACCGACCCGACTACCCTCACCCCGATCGCGGACCGCGCCCAGAAGGGTCTCGGCCGCGCCCGCATCGCGGTCGCGCCTGGCCGATCGCGGCCGCGCTCACGCAGGTTACAGACCTGTGCTGATCGATTTTCATGGCAGAAACCAGGGATTGAAGTCCCTTAACTCGATTTTCCAACAGCAAAAGGCTCCACAAAACCCATATCTCATAACTTAAACAACTTCAAAACCAAAACCCACAAGATAACACACATACATACGAATTTAGCAATCCAAAACCAAAAGATCTTACCTCCACTTGATCAAGAACACAAGGAAGAAGAAGAATATCAACTTTCAACAATCAATTCAATTTCTTGATGATATCCAGCAGCTCCAACACTCTCACACACCTCACAAATTCTGAAAGTGGAAAGGAGAAGGAAAGGAAAGGATAAGGGCATCTCACTCTAATCCATATATACGCTTTCCTCAATTAGGAAGCCCGGTCCCGACAATTCCGAACCCGATATCACTTTTTCACAAATTATATCATTAGGACCCAATTAAATCCACGATCTCAAGGAGATAATTAATCCGCTAATTAATAGCTCGGAGACACGTATCACTCGGTCTCGACACGTTAAATCCACGAAACAGAATTTAATTGGAACACGCAATAATAATATATTAAACATCCACTAAAATAATTCCACGCAATAACTCTGAAAACGGGATGTTACAATAGTATTCAAACTTTAATTAAACAATAAAATATGAAGGAACTAAATATTATTTGACATGTTTTTACATTAAAACCAACTATATCTTTAATATTGATTACTTTTTTGTTAATAGTAGTAAAAATGTATTTCACTTCTCCCAATCTTATAATATTTTTTAACCTTTCACGTCTACTAACCTTAATATTTCTGAATTATTTTTAATTTATTTTAAAATTTCTATTGATGTCATAAATATATGTCAAAATTGTTTATGGAACCAAAAATTGGTTTAATGTATTTTATTATGCTAAGTTACTTTGAAAATAGAAGTTTATGGAACAAAATTCAGTGTATCGAGTCAAAAGTAGTGCACATGAACATAGTAAGAAAAATATTTAATCCAAACCTTACATGGATTTTTTCTTCAACTGATTAGATCTTGTAGATGTTGTTTCAATTTGCTACATTTTTCACACATATTCTCGAGTTGTATCCAATTTTTCATTGCCTCCTTCTTTAATCCTTCTTCATATACATAAGATACTTAAATCATGTTTAAATATATGAATACATATAAAAATAACAATTTTGAATAGAAATATTATATCAATATTTGTTAATACATACTTACATATAGAAATAATAAGATACCTGAATTTCAATGGCATACATGAATTCCATCATCTTCCCTCTTAAAATGGTCCATAAAATTAGTGTCGAATAACTTTGCAGTTACATGTTTGAAATCATAATTTTTCTTGTTTTTTTCATTTCAGTTTTAAAATCTATGATTGCGTAGCTACCGATTCAAAAATCATAATCTGTCACCCATTAGATACCATAGACTTTATTCATTGTATCGAGTAAAAAATAATGCATGTAAACATAATAGATCAAGAAAAATATTTAATCCAAACCTTACATGGATTTTTCCTTCAATTGATTAGATCTTGTAGATGTTGTTTCAACTTGCTATATTGATTTTTCCTTCAATTGTAGATTTTTCCTTCAATTGATTTGAGTTGTATCCAATTTTTCATTCTCCTCCTTTAATCCTTCATCATCTCTGAAAAACCAAAAGAATGTATTAATGAAAAATTTAGCATGATAAGATCTCATTTAGTAGAAACCAAAAGAAAAAAAAAAAGACAAACTATTGATGGTTGATAATTGAATCGAGTGATTTTATCAATATTCTCTTGTAACTGATTTTTTAATTAAATGCAAATTTGATTAGATAATTAACAATCAATAAAGAATAAATTGATTTCATTGTTAAGTAACCGATCATTGATTAGACAACTATTAATGAATTGGTTTCAAATGAGTAAAAGTTATAACTCCTTCACAAACACTATCTATTGATATTTCCTCTATTTTTATTAAAACAAACATTGAAAAATTAATCAAACAAAAAAAATTTCTTTTGCCACATGTCATTCACTAATATCTAATTTAAATTTAAATCAATTTAAATTAAATCAAACCTATTCTCACATACTCTAATTCCACTATTCTATTCAGTTTGTCACATATCGGTAACTTCTTTTGCCACATGTCATTTACTAATATTTATTTCAAATTTAAATAAATCAATTCAAATAAAATCAAAATTCTCACCTATTCTAATTTAACAAATCTAATAATTAATTAACTAAAATCTAATAAACTATAATATTGTAAAATTAATTTATATATCTTAATTAACTTTTATTTTTTTTATAAACCAGCCCATGTAATACATGAGTATTTAACCTAGTATAATAATGTACATATTAGTTACACAATTTATGAATACTAATATAAAATTTTAAATCATATTTTAACCGATAAATGTAAACACTCAAATCTTCTTTAGAAAAAACTTTATTTACCATACTAAAAGAAAAATAATATAATTTAGAGTTTAAAAAATGATCCTTAGTGTAGGCAATTAAATTAGTTATTTTAATGCAAAGTTTATTATTAGTATGATCATATATAAACTAACTCAATTTACATAATATCTATTTGTTTCATGGAGTCAATTAGTATACATTAGTTTTAACTTGTATTTCAATATAATCAGTTAAATCGTATTTAGAAAATAAATTTAATCACCAAATTAAAATTTAATTTTTAACTTGTATTTCAATATAATCACTTAAATCATATTTAGAAAATAAATTTAATCACCAAATTAGAAACAAAAAAATGCTCAAATTGATTAGTTGGTTAAATAATGTAAGAGTTTATTATAACTATTATGTTTATGGAATAGTTAAGACATCATTTTTTTTAATTATATTCATTTATTAATAATGAATGATTACTATCATCTTTTAGTTTAGAAAAATTAAAATTGAATTACATAGTTAATACCCTTATTTGTTTCATGGGACTCAACTTTTATATATACTAGTCATGATGGCCCGTGCGATGCACCGGGCTAAATGATTTTTTTATTAAAATATTATGTAAAGATTTAGGGACATGTGCTTGTTATGTTGTTACTAAATTAAATAAATAATGATTTTTGTAGCTACTTTTTTTACAAAATAAGTTAAATCAGTGATTCAATATTAGACATAATTTAAATGTAATAAAAGATTGTTACCTACTCGGTAACTTATGTTAGTTTTATGTTATCAACTAAAATAAACTAACTAATAAATTAATTTATTCTGATACAAGTAATTATCATTATAAGTCATTACAATGAATTTATTGTTATTGGACTCAATTTATCAAAATAAAGTACAATATATAATTTATTTTGATTTAAACAAATGGTCATTAAAGTTTATTATATGGAATTTATTAACATATGGTTCCACTTATCAAATTTAATAAAATAATATATTTTATTCTAATTATTGAATATTGTAATTTATTATATGTAGTTAAATTACTACAAACATGAAATCATTTATGCTCAAGACTACCATTGATTCATGTGCATTTGATATTATGCATTGAGAAAAATATGAGACAAAAATATGTTTGATTATTAAAACAATATTTTAGTATTGCGTTGGTAATAATATACATGTTAACATACAAAAGTTCTCCCTAACTCATTTTCTAAAACAACTGAAAATGACAAATACATATACGAAAGTGTGTAATTGATTGAAATGAATTAAAAAACAATATACATCTGAGAATTAGAGAAATGGTAGATAAATATTGTAATGAAAGATGGATGATATTGACCATGACTATGTCAATGCTCATTCTACACTCATGCTTCTTTATCTTGTAATGAAAAAAAAATGTTTGAAACGTAAAAATATGATATTTCTTGAAATTGATCATGCATGAGAGATAAAAACAAAAACGATAATGTCAAATATTATTACGATTTTAGAGTGCGTAGATGTTATAGATAAAATGTAACATTCAATATGACATTCTATGTGCAATAGGTTACGTTTGAAAATTATGAGAGAATTTCAAAAGAATTGAGCAATCAATATGACATTTATGTGTAATTATAATGTGAATTATGTTTGAAATTTATGAGAGAATTTAAAAAAAAAAAAAAAAAAAAAAAAGCAATCAATGTCATTTATGTGTAATTATAATTTGTACATGATGCATATGTTAGGAGTAGTTTAGGAGTAGGAGTAGGATAATTTGTCATTCAAAAAAAAACTTGAACCTATTAAAATTCAATATTTATGCATTAATGTATTGTTTCCACATTTTATGAAATAAAAATATATTAATTTTAACTACAAATAATGAAATTAAATTTAAAATTTTAAATTATATATATTTTAATTAAATTGTTTTTAAAAGTTATTTGATTAGTTATATGCTTTCGTAAAAACTCTTTAATTCAATATTTCATAAAGTTTCTATATAACATGTAATTATATTAGAAGTTTATTTTAATACATTAATTTAAATGAATATTAATAAGGTTTAAATTGAATCTATGTAACTAAAATTCATGTGATAAATAACAATACTATTATGTTATATTTATTTGACTTCAAGTAATATTTATTTATATTGAACATGTTGTATCAAAGTTGAGTCCATTTTATAGAAAAATTTATATAGACCGAGTTATTTTATGAATAATCTTAAAATTAATGATTATATATTTTATTAGTTTAATTTGTTAATTAACTTGTTTTATATAGGGTATTTGAAGAATTATATATTTTCATAAAGAGTTTTTTTAAAAAAATTAAAAATTATATCTTAAAACTTTTCTACAATGTGTAACTATATTTAAAAAAATTATTTTATGTGTTAATTTAAATATATATTAATTACAAATTATTTATTTAATCATAAAATTCTATATTATATATTTTTTGGATTAATTTGTTGGTTAACTTATTTTAAAGGCTACTTACTGAATCATGGATTTTCATAAAAGTTTAACAAATAAAAAAAAATGTTTCTTAAAATTTAGGAACAAAGTGTAAGTATGTTAAAAATTTTAATACATTAATTAAATATATGTTATTACATTAGATTTATGCTACACTACTCAACTTATCAAACTAAATTAAAAATAAACTAATTTTTTTAATCTAAATTTATAATAATTATATTTTATTATATGAAATTATCAATATACGACTCAACTTATCAAATTAAATAAATTAAATAATAAAATTATGCATTATATATAAAATATGATCATCGTAATATTTTACATAGAATTAATTACTATAGACATGACATCATTACCATTATTATGATTCTATAAAGATTAATATATTTGTTAGAAATTTTAAATCTACAAAGAGTGATATTTCATATATTTATTTCAGTATACTATTTTGCAAATAAAATTCTTATTCTCTTGTCATTTAAATGAGATTTATGAATTACGTTTTTTGGAAAGATAATTTGGTTATTAAAGATATTCAATTTAAATAAAATTATTAAAATGTACACAATATTTTTTTTCCTTTTTGTTAACTTATTTAGGTATAAAATAATAAAAGATGTATTTTACATATTAATTTAATGAAATAATGATTATTATATTCTTAGTATCTCACCTTATCTTTGTGGTGTTCTGAAATTAAATTAAATAAATAATTGATGTATATCATATGTAAATAAATGTTAGTTGACACATGTTGCGTTGTTACTAAATTAAATAAATAAATGATTTTCATGACTATTTTTTGGTATTAAACAAATTAAATCAGTGACTTGATATTAAATATTCCTATGATCTACTCGATAACTCATGTTATTATTTTGTATTGACTAATAAATTTAATTATTTTGATCTAAATAAAAATTATCAGTATAACTTATTACATGGAGTTTATTGTTATATGACTAAAATTATCAAATCGAATTGAGATAAAATACACTATTATGAATTAAAAAAATATCATTGTAGTTCATTATATGAAATTTAGTAACATATGCTGCAACTTATCGAAATAATTAAAGTAAATAATAAAATAAATATAAAATATTATCATTGTAATTTATCATATTGAATTGGAATACTTTATACATAAAATCATTTAAAATAAATATAAAATATTATCATTGTAATTTATCATATTGAATTGGAATACTTTATACATAAAATCATTTATAGCATGAGTTTTTATTGAAATGGACTCAACTTATCAAATTAAATAAATTAAATAATAAACAATATAGTTTAACTTAATAATGATCATTGTAACTTTTTAAATGGAATCAAAATGAAATCATTTATGGCATGAATATTTGTTGATATGTACTCAACTTATACACACACACATATAGATATAGAAACATAAGATGATCTTTATAAAGTTAATGACATGAGCTTCAAATAACATAGATTTTAATGATATGGACTCTTGGTAATTAAAAATTTCTTAATGATCAATCATAATGATTAAAATTTTGTATTGAAACAATTTGTGTACCTTAACGTATTTTTTTAGATTATCATATTAGGTACATGATGAAAGTTAACTATGATTATTGAAAAAAAAAATTTATATAAATATTATAAAATCTATATGTATAAACATATCATCATATGTATAATTTGAACCAAATGATATTTTTTTATTAACAATGATTTAAAAACTATTTAAAGAATAATTTTATCATAATAATGATATCAAAATTCAATTGAAGATTCATAATAGAATGATTATATTCAAAAGCTTTCAATTTATAATTTATGTCATTATAAACTTTAAATTACATAAATAAATTGTTTTAAAAAGCTTAATTAGATTTTAGGTTATCTCAATAGATGTAATATCAAAATAGTTCACTTTAAAAATAAATAAATAATAGTAATTGTCATATTAGCTATTTAATCTGTCAACATTTAATATAATTACTCAAATAGTTTAGAAGAAAACATAAAATATACAAATTAAAAATATATATAGTTTTAAAAAGATTATTAATATGAATTATTATTTATCTAAGGAATCAGTGATATAAAAACATGGTTTGCAATATTTAAACTAAATTAATTAAAAATCAATGACTAAATAATAAATTTCTCGATTTAGAATATAGGAGAGCACACGTGGCGGTTTATAAATCCAACTAAAATCCGAAACAAAATTAAAAATTGAATACGAAACTACCAAAGTGACTCCTATAGACATCTAATATAAATGATTGCCAAAAAAACAAATTCTATTACAATAGCTCTCAACTTTCACAAAACAAACAATTACTCATACTACGAAATTAAAAATAAGCCATGTACCACAACGACTAATTAATACATTTTTTTATTATATATCTTCCCCGACTCGGCATTGTTATCATCCGTGAATTCACAACATCAAATTAACATATGGAGATGAGTTTTGTGATCCCGCTTACGCTTTAGTCTAGAACCTTACACTTTCACAACCATTTGATGTGAAATCTTGCTACCACTTTAGGCCTCGTTGGCTGTGATGAACAAAAATTCTTAGCATTGTCATAGGATTTTCCATCCACCAAGCACTCAACAAATTGTTTGTAACATGAAATGATAAAATAATGTGAATGAACAAATGTAGCTTTGTTATTTATAGATAAATGATTGACATTAATTGATAAGAAATAATAACCTTAGGATAGATGGAGGGTTTTTACTTAAGGTAAAATTAATTAAATTTAAGCAACATTAAACCATTATTTAGTATCACATTAAAGCAATTCTTTAAGTTGGAGAAAATGAATAGTCTATTATTATTAACCTATTTTTTTGAATACTAAAACAATATTTAGTTTGATAATAAAACAATTAAGTAATTATTTAGTATAGGAGAAGTGAAGACATTAGAAACAATTATGACATGAACATTTATAACATGAATATTTATGACATGGACTCAACTTTTATATATATATATATATATTAGAGTA